>CM062819.1:1763505418-1764055418 GCA_031772625.1 Pinus tabuliformis | reverse complement strand
GGTAGAATGGAATGTTACTAGGCAACAAACATGAACAAAGAAACAAGTGAGAATAAAAAAAAACAACAATGTGAAGAGACTATATAACACATTCTTGTCCTCAATCAAGGAGTCATTTAGACCCTGATTTATCTAGCACAAGATAATGGCTACTATGGCCATGATTAATTAATGTAATAACCTAATGGGATGGTTGGGTCCATGAGAATAATGGAAAGATATATGTGCCACCAGGAAAATGGAAAGAAGGGAGTTCTCTTAACCCTTGACTATACCTACATGTGAAATTATATACTACATACATGATTATGTTGATGGATACTTACATACTGCATACATGATTACGCCGATGGATACTTATATAATGCATACATGATTATGTTTATGGATACATATATACTACATACATGATTATGTTGATGGATACTTATATACTGCATACATGATTATGCTGATGGATACTTATATATTTCATATTTGATTATGTTGATGTATACTTGTACGATGCATCCATGATTATGCTAATGGATGGTGATATATGGTATACATGCTCATGCTGATTGATGTATATGTTCATACCTATGATAATGCCATTTTATCTAATATGGTTTTTCTATAGAATCTTCTTGTAAAAGAGGGACTATGTAAACCTGTTTAATGTGAACATGGATGGCACAAAAAGAGTCCCACTGTGATGAGGAATTTATTGGGAATAAAAGGGAATTATGCTAAAATTATAATCATGTGAACAAATCTCTTACATTATTCCCATGACAAGGTTAAGAAGATGGGGAAAACAAATGAGGCAGTATGGATTGGTTCATATGCATGGAGACAAGGTGGTCTCTGGATTAATTGTGGCATGGTAATATGTCATGAGAGACAAGGTGGTATCTGGATTATTGTGATATTATGTAATGTGATATGTTTTGTGTATATGTGATTTTGTTGTACAAGTGCATGTGTTGTGCATGGGAATGGGGTAAAGTTGTATTATGTGCATTGTGTCATACCATGTGTATAAGTGTGTGATGTGCAATGTGTTAAGGTAAGGCAGGTATGGAACTGTCTAGACCTGTGTGTTGTGTTTTTTTGTTCAAGATAGGAAGATATGGGACCGTCTGGTCTTGTGTGTTGTGTATGAGAAAAAGTGTTTAGATAGGTATGGGATTGTTTGGGCCTACACAAGTGTGAAAAAAACCTATATTCCTATCAACAAAAGACTACTTGTGTGGTAGATCCCATAATATGAATAATAATATGAATATTATGAATATTAATGTTTCTAATATTAGTATTAATAATACTAGTAGTAATACCTATTAACATTAGTATTAATAATATTATGAATATTAGTATTATTAATACTAATTTTAATACGAGTATCTAGCAATATAAAAATTTGACATCTATTATTAATAATATGAATATTAATATTATTAGTGTTAGTATTAAAAAAATAAAATAAAAAATAATAATAATAATAATAATAAAATAAAAAAATAAATATTATAACCGTTGAGATAATAAGATAATATATTAATTAAGATAAATATAAATAATTCCAAGTATAACCTTTTTATACATTTATATTTATCTATTTATATTGTTTAAATAAACAATTAATAATATAACTGAATTTAATTAAACTTTTCCCTCTTCTCCTCTGGTCAAATATAGCCATTTTTTTCGAGCTGTTAGGTTGACCTCTCTCCCTATTTAACCTTATTCCTTGATTTGTTTCTTCATCGTGTCCTGAAGATGAACCACACTTGTTGGCTCAAAATGCGTCGACCAAAATCTTCAATGTGAATTATTCTGAAAAAAACAATTTATAATTAAGATCCCATAATCGTCAGATTGCGATTAGGCTTAAGTGCTGATCTTGAGGTCGGTGAATAACTTAGTAAATTTTGAATCAAAGAGAAGAGAAGAGAAGGCACTGTACCAATCTAGTGTGTGTATGTGGTCAAAGTGAAGGGAAGGAATTGGATGCTTGTTGACGGGCAACCAATCTCGTGTGTGTATGGGGTCAATGTGAAGAGAAGGCATTGGATGCTTGCCGACAAGAAACTAATCTAGTGTGTGTACATGGTCAAAATGAAGAGAAGGAACTAGATGCTTACCGACAGGCAACCAATTTGGTTTGTGTACGTGTTCAAAGTGAAGAGAAGGCACTGAATTCTTGTCGACGGGAAACCAATCTAGTGTGTGTACATGGTCAAAGTGAAGAGAGGTCATTGGACGCTTACTTGGTTGGATACCTATTAAGTGTATGTAAAGCAAGAAAAAAAAAGAGCAAACCAAGATAAGTATCAATATTTCATGACTTTGAGATTTTGTTTTATGAATCTGAATTCAATGGTCTAATCTATGATGGTTTGGGATATGAGCTAACTTGGTTTTCCATAATTGGAATTAAAGGTGAATTCCAATTTCACTTCATGAATGAATTGTTGGTGAGGTATGATTTAAAATTATTGCATTTCCTTAATGATGGAATTTATGGAGGCATATTTGGTATGATGTAGGAAAGCATGAAATCACCCAGTTGGATGTGACGAGCCCTAGAAATGGGTAACTATATGGGCTCATTCTGCCTATTATTTTCATTTAATCCACCATTCTCCATATTTTTGTGCATGTTTTTGAATATATTTATGTAAATAGAGTGAATGGGGATAGTCACTTTGCCACATAGTCTAATGAGTGTTTATTGCAGATTTTTGGACATTTTTGGACAAAGACCAGGCATTTATGAGCAGATTGGCAGCCAAACTCAAGGAAACATGGCTGAGGACTTATAGGAGGAGTGTATCCTTCATTAATGACCCCTTCCTTGAGTTCTCCATCAACAACTTGGAGTACAAGAACCCACAAATGATGATTCCAAGGGGTAGCTGAGCAGGTTTAGTCAAGTTGCTGTTATCTGCAGTTTTAGGCAGCCGAGTTCCTAAAGTTTAGGAGGACTGTTGGGAGTCCTCACTTGTATAAATAAGAAGGCTTCAAGCCTCAGTAGGTTAGCCATTTTATAGTCTATTTTTGCACTTTAGTGCAGCCTTGTACTCAACTCATTTTTGAGCTCTTTTTCCAGACAGTTTGGTGATGTACCTATTATTTTTTGATCAATGAAGATGAATCCAACTTTGAACCAACACTGATCTTTCCTAGAGGGCTGCAGCTCTTGGGTTTGGGCCCAGCCCAAGTGCCCAACACCTCCTTTGTGTATTTATATTCTTTTTCTTGTTGTTTAGGTTAAATCTTGCTTTGTTAATTATGTTGCTTTTGATGATTAGAATAGTTGTTATTACTTCAGGTTGATTAGATAGTTTGCTACAATAACTGAAAAAGATCCAAAAATTCTACCAAATAGACCTTGATCTCCTTTCTCCGTCCTTGGGACCATGATTTGAGATCAAGGCACTCTCGCTGCCATCAAAACATCGTTTTTGATTTCCAATGCAATTGCTAGTGTGAGATTTCGAGTTGGAGAAATTGATATCAGTTGTATTTACATGCTTAGATATGTTCTTTCTCATTTACCATGGATTTCTTGCATAACTTCCTGTCCATAAAGTTCTGTTCAACAATTTTATGGTTTTAGGTCAGAATTTGGTTAAAATAGGTAAAACTATGTTTTTTTAGTTCTTTCTTGGGACAGTTTTGAAAAGTAAATGTGCAACTCACTTGTAGAACACTCCAGCTTATCAGTATCCCATCACACAACCTGATCCAATCCATCCCTCAATATTTCCCCCACTCATTCGCCATACTTTCCCAAACTACCTTAATTTCTGTGTTTTTGTGCACAATTGCTTGCTTGACCTTTGAACAAATTCAACCATCTCCTTCATTCCTGATATTCATTGACAAAGTCCTAGACCCCTCAACACCTCCATCCAGCCTTCATTTCCCTTCTCCCACCATTTTTCCACCTTCAAACCTCCAAAAACCACTTTCGGACTCCTCCTGTAGAACCTCTTGTAGATCCCCTGCAGCCTCCTGTAGAAGTTCATGCGAGTGATTTTTCGAAGTCTGATCGCAGTGGAAGTCTCCAGAAGGGTACTAGGGACTTCTTAGGTCCTCTCCACACCTTCCCAACCTCTTGCAAAAGCCAACTCCATCTCCCTTTGCCACCAAACCTCTGCACAATCACAACTAGTTAAAACACAAGCATAATAATTCTACATGAAAATGCTCAAAAGTATAAAGAGATGATTTCTTCCCATTTCTCTTCAGAAGTAGCTTGAATACATGCATTTTACCTTTTTAGTAATAAATGGCATCCATTTCATTAGTTTCCATCTCTTTTCTTGCAAAAGTAGGGTTAATGGGTAAAACTAGGGTTTGCGTTTCCTTTCAGTTTTCATTATCTTTCCGCATGTAGAATAGCATCTTTTGAGTTGGCTTTCTTCCATCACAGTTAAAAGCTTCTTCTAAGAACTCATAGAAGTTGGCTTAAGCTCCTAGCGAACTTGTGCCAGCTGATCAAGTGACAGACTGCAATAAGAGCTAGTACTTGTGTATACAGCACTGTCGCTCTCCAGTTTGTTATGAGCTACCGAGTTGATAAAAGTAAAGTAGGGAGCCCCAAGAGTTGCAGCATCATTGTTGCAATACCGGAGCTCACCACCTTTTTGGTGCCGTTGCCGGGGAAGTGTCAGAGTATTTTTTGATTACTTCTTTTCTCCTATTTTCTATTGCAACCTTCTGCTAAGTAGTTTATTTTAGGAAGAGTAGAGTAGTTGTTTCATTTCAATTCTGTAAGCGTAGATTAGCATTTCCCACTTTCATTTCAATTCTGCAATTTCATTTTAGCAAGCGCAGAGTAGACATTTCCTGCTTTCATTTCAATTCTGCAATTTCATTTCCGCAAAATAGATTAGTCATTTCCTGCTTTCATTTCAATTCTGCAATTTCATTTCAGAAAAACAGATTAGTCATTTCTTTCTTTCATTTCAATTTTGCAATTTTCATTTCAGCAAGGTTTATTTTAGTTAGTTGCAATTTGCTATTCAATCCATTTCAGTTTTTGCAGGTACAAGCAGAAAAAAAAAAAAAAAAAATTACCCAAAAAGAGATTTCCTTTCATGCCTCATAGGATCAGAGACAATTTAGGAAAATTCTTACCCAACACTCCCACCACATCACTAAGTCACCCTTCTCTCTTCTTTGGTGGCAGTGATCTAGAAGAACCTATAGGTGAACCTCCAGACATATATGAAGATCCTATAACAGAAGAAGAGCAAGAAACCATTCATCTTGAGACCATGGCTGAAAACAGAAATGTTAGAGGAAATGGGAAAAGAATAGAAGGTGCCTTTTCTATCTGAGAGACTAATGGGGACACAAAGATGAAAAACATAAGTCTGTCAGCCTTACCTCACTTCCATGGATTGACTACTGAAGACCCTGATACCTCCTTGTTTGAGTTTGTTGTCCTTTGTCAAACCTATGAATATGCAGAAGACGAGAAAAAGTTGAAACTCTTTCCCTCTACCCTCAAGGATGCAGCATTACGTTGGTTCACGAGGTTACCTGGAAACAGTATCACAACTTGGGCTCTGATGCAGCAAGCCTTTAAGAAAAAATATCGGGACTACTGTAGGTCAATGGATACAAAGGAAGAAATATTTCGAATGACCATGGGAAGTGATGAATCTTTAGAAGACTATGAAGAGAGGTTTAAACTTAGTTATAAAAGGGTTAGGTGCACACTTGACCTCGAATCTCTGAAGTTGGTTCTGCTCAGAGGAGTCCTTGAAGACCTTCTAGATACCCTCAATCTGCTGGCTGGGGGAGACATCTACCAGCTACCTTATGATGACATAAAGACTATGTTTAGAAAACATTCTAGGGAAGCCAGAAAAAGAGGTAGGGGAAGTCAACCTTTAGCCAATACCCCCTTATCCAGCTCATTCCTTAAAAACGAATTTGCAAATCAGATGGAAGATTTAAAAACTGAGATGAGAAAAACTATTGCCATGCAAATGGATACCTTGCAAATCCAAAAGAAGCAAGAGTAAGCCGAGAGGGCTTTGGCCATCTTTTGTCCCAGGTGCACTAGAGAGCATCCTAGGAACGAATGTCCATTGCACTCCGTAGAAATGTGTTTTGTCTGTGAAGAAGACCATCCTACAAATCAGTGCCCTTCCTTACATGCTTAGATCTGTTCTTGCTCATTTACCATGGCTTTCTTGCATAACTTCCTATCCATAAAGTTTTGTTCAGTGCTTTTCTGGTTTTAGGTCAGAATTAGGTTAAAATAAGTAAAACTCTGTTTTTTTTAGTTCTTGCTTGGGACAGTTTTGAAAAGTAAGTGTGTAGCTCACTTGTAGAACACTCCAGCTTATCATTCTCCCATCACACAACCTACTCCAGTCCATCCCTCAAGATTTCCCCCACTCATTCACCATACTTTCCCAAACTGCCTTAATTTCTGCGTTTTTGTGCAAAATTGCTTTCTTGACCTTTGAACAAATCCAACCATCTCCTTCATTCCTGATCTTCATTGACAAAGTCCTAGACCCCTTAACACCTTCATCCAGCCTTCATTTCCCTTCTCCCACCATTTTTCCACCTTCAAACCTCCAAAAACCACTTTCGGCCTCCTCCTGTAGAACCTCTTGTAGATCCCTTGCAGCTTCCTCTAGAAGTTCATGCGAGTGATTTTTCGAAGTCTGATCGTAGTGGAAGTCTCTAGAAGGGTACTAGGGACTTCTTAGGTCCTCTCCACACCTTCCCAACCTCCTGCAAAATCCAACTCCATCTCCCTTTGCCACCAAACCTCTGCACAGTCACAACTAGTTAAAACACAAGAATAAAAATTCTACATGAAAATGCTCAAAAATACAAAAAGATGATTTCTTCCCATTTCTCTTTATAAGTAGCTTGAATAAATGCATTTTACCTTTTCAGTAGTCAATGGCATCCATTTCAGTAGTTTCCATCTCTTTTCTTGCAAAAGTAGGGGTAATGGGTAAAATTATGTTTTGCTAGGGTTTGCGTTTCCTTTCAGTTTTCATTATCTTTCTGCAAGTAGAATAGCATCTTTTGAGTTAGCTTTCTTCCATCATAGTTAAAAGCTTCTTCTAAGAACTCATAGAAGTTTTCTTAAGATCCTAGCGAACTTGTGCCAGCTGATCAAGTGATAGCCTGTAGTAAGAGCTAGTATTTGTGTATACAACACCGTCGCTGCCAAATTTGTTACGAACTACCGGGTTGATAAAAGTAAAGTAGCGAGCCCTAGGAGTTGCAGCATCATTGCTGCAATACTGGAGCTCACCACCTTTTTGGCGCCGTTGCCGGGGAAGCATCAGAGTATTTTGTTATCACTGCTTTTCTTCTATTTTCTACTGCAACCTTCTGCTAAGTAGTTTATTTTAGCAAGAGTAGAGTAGTTGTTTCATTTCAATTCTGGAATTTCAATTCTGCAAACGTAGATTAGCATTTCCTGCTTTCATTTCAATTTTTCAATTTCATTTTAGTAAGCGTAGAGTAGACATTTCCTGCTTTCATTTCAATTCTGCAATTTCATTTCAGCAACATAGATTAGTCATTTCTCGCTTTCATTTCAATTCTGCGATTTCATTTCAGAAAAATAGATTAGTCATTTCCTGCTTTCATTTCAATTTTGAAATTTTCATTTCAGCAAGGTTTATTTTAGTTAGTTGCAATTTTTTGTTCAAACCATTTCAGTTTTTGTAGGTACAAGCAGAAAAAAAACAAAAATTACCCAAAAAGAGATTTCCTTTCATGCCTTGTAGGAATAGAGACAATTAAGGAAAATTCCTACCCAACACCCCCACCACATCACTAAGTCACCCTTCTCTCTTATTTGGTGGCAGTGATCCAGAAGAACCTATAGGTGAACCTACAAAAATATACGAAGATCCTATAATAGAAGAAGAGCAAGAAACCATTCCTCCTGAGACCATGGCTTAAAATAGAAATGTTAGAGGAAATGGGGAAAGAATAGAAGGTGCCTTTCCTATCCAAGAGACCAATGGGGACACAAAGATGAAAAAAATAAGTCCCTCAGCCGTACCTCAGTTCCATGGATTAACTACTGAAGACCCTGATACCTTCTTGTTTGAGTTTGCTATCCTTTGTCGAACCTATGACTATGTAGAAGATGAACAAAAGTTGAAACTCTTTCCCTCTACCCTCAAGGATGCATCATTATTCTAGTTCATGGGGTTACCTGGAAATAGTATCACAACTTGGGCTTAGATGTAGCAAGCCTTTAACAACAAATACCGGGACTATTGTAGGTCAAAAGATACAAAGGAAGAAATCTTTAGAACGACCATGGGAAGTGATGAATCTTTAGAAGACTATGAAGAGAGGTTTCAACTCAGTTATAAAAGGGCTAGGTGCACAGTTGACCCGAATCTCTAAAGTTGGTTCTGCTCAGAGGAGTCCTTGAAGACCTTATAGATACCCTCCATCTGGTGGCTGTGGGAGACATCTACCAGCTACCTTATGATGACATAAAGATTGTGTTTAGAAACCATTCTAGGGCAGCCAGAAAAAGAGGTAGGGGAAGTCAACCTTTAGCCAATACCCCTTTATACAGTTCATTCCTTAAAAACGAATTTGCAAATCAGATGGAAGATTTCAAAAGCGAGATGAGACAAACTATTGCCATGCAAATGGATACCTTGCGAATCCAAAAGAAGCAAGAGGCAGTCGAGAGGGCTTTGGCCATATTTTGTCCCAGGTGCACTGGAGAGCATCCTAGGAACAAATGTCCATTGCACTTCGTAGAAGTGTGTTTTGTCTGTGAAGAAGACCATCCTACAAATCAGTGCCCTTCCTTATTCGGATTTAAAGCTATGTACCAAGGGGCTGAAGGAGCCACTGAACCACTCTACTTCATGAACCAAAGGAGGCCACATGGACCCAGTCCTTACTAGCAGGGAATGCAAGGGACATCCCAGACTTATTACAACCCCAATCAAGCCACTTCCATGCCTTCTTCGAGTCCCCTTGCTCATCCTTCTTGGTCCACACCCCCTCCTTGGTCGTATCCATCTCAATACCATACTCAACCAGCTGCTCATTCGTTTCATTCTCACGCTCAACCACAACCTCAGTGGAATGCACCTCATTAGGGGTGGAGGCCCCAATACAACTCTCCTCCCGCTCTTTTGCCTCCACCACAGCTCAACCACAACCATTACCTCCTACTCCCCCAAGATAACCCCAAATACCTACTCAACCGAACACGAACCCCAATAATAGACAGACCCATCAGGTATATACTGGAGAAACAACATGCCCTACCTATGCTGTGGAGATTTAGGAGATTAACCTACAATATGGGAAGGTTCTCCCAGATATTCAACCTCCTCCTAAGGAGGATGATGAAGAGAAACATGAAAGTGAACCAAAAATCATTCCACCCTTTCTTGAGAGACTAATTGGAACCACTCAACTGAGCCCAAAAGAAACTAAACTTCTGGGAGAACTAAAACAATTATGTGTAAAAATACCACTTCTCCAAGCTATAAAACATGTACCAATCTACAATAATTTGATCAAAGAGAAGTGCTTCAGACACCCAGGTAGGCGCAAGAGAGATGCCCCAACTATCAATGTCATAGGACAACTGTTCGACTTGATGTTGGGGTAGGTAATCTGTCCAAAATATCTGGATCCTGGGAGTCCTGTAGTCGATGTCCACATCAATGGCACCATAATCCCCCACACCTTGATTGATCTAGGGGCTGCCATTAACGTAATGACCAAGGACACTATGCTCAAACTCAACCTTCAGGGTGCCCTAAGAAAGACCTCAACATTACTGTAGTTGGCAGACCACTCCACTGTGACCCCTGAGGGGATTGTGGAAGATGTCATGGTCTTCATTGATTCCTGGGAGTACCCTGTTGACTTCTTGGTTCTTCTGCCAAAGGCAAAGCTCACTGGGTATCCTCTCATCCTAGGAAGACCTTGGTTAGCTACTACAGATGCTTACATCAGTTGTCAAGCTGGGAGCATGACCATCAAGAATGGGCATATGTCCAAACAACTAGTCCTATATCGTCCTGCCCAACCTCTGCTAGAACATGACTTACCTCTCGAGTTGGAGGAGGAAGATGAGGATGAAGTCTACTCCACACCCTTGTGCGCAGTGGAAGCTACCAAGGGGGGTCCTCAAACTGAGGATGATCTTATTGAGAATTTGATTCAAAATCCACCCCCCACTGTGTTGCCATTAGAAGAGTTAGTGGAAGAAACCCAAGCCAATGCTTTAGGCGATCTCTGTGTGGCTGATCTGACCTCTCTCTGAGTTAAGAATTTGGAATTTTGCCTAGAAAGAACCTTGAAGATCAACTCATCCCTATCCACCTCTTAGGAGAAAGAATTGTGTAGCTTATTGAACAACCATTTGGATTCTTTTACTTGGAGCTATAAGGAGATGAAGGGAGTCCACCCTTCAATTTGTACTCATCACATTTACATTAAAGAAGATTGTAAACTAGTCAGGAAGCCTCAAAGGAGGATGAATCCAACCCTTAAGGACATTGTCAAAGAAGAACTGCAAAAGTTGCTGGATGCAGGATTCATCTACCCCATCACTGACAATGAATGGGTTTATCCTTTGGTGCTAGTGCCAAAGAAAAATGGGAAGTGAAGAATCTATGTAGATTATTGGGAACTAAGCAAGGCCACCAAGAAGGACCATTTCCATTTGCCTTTTGATAGATCAAGTGTTAGATGGCCTGGCATGGAAGAATTTCTTTTCCTTCCTAGATAGGTTTAGTGGGTACAACCAGATCCAAATCAGCCTAGAAGACCAAGATAAGACCACTTTCACTTGTCCATGGGGTACCTTTGCCTACCAGGTCCTTCCTTTTGGGTTGTGCAATGCTTCTGCCACTTTCTAGAGAGCAGTACTGAGCATATTTGCTGAAATGGTTCATGACTCAGTGGAAATCTATATGGATGACTTTACCCCTAATGGTTCTAACTTCCAGGAAGCTTTGACTAACCTGAGGAAAGTTTTAGCCAAGTGTATTGAAATGAACCTGTCTCTTAGTCCTAATAAATGTGAATTCCTGATGACTGAAGGGACTGTGCTAGGTCATACAATTTCTCAGCAAGGATTACAGGTGGATCCAAACAAGATTGCTATCATCCAAAGGGTCCCATCTCCTAAAAAGGTAAGAGATGTTCGGAGTTTTCTAGGCTTAGCAGGGTATTATAGAAGATTCATTAAGGATTTTAGTAAGCTAGTCTCTCCATTGTTGGTCTTTTGGGAAAAGATGCTGAGTTCATATGGACTGACAATTGTCAAGAGGCTCTGGATGCCTTGAAAGGTAAGCTGATAACTACCCCAATCTTGAGAGGTCCAAACTGGTCCCTACCTTTCCACATTCACATAGATGCCTTGAACAAATCTATAGGAGTAGCCTTAGGAAAATTTAAAGAGAAGCTACTGTATTCCATATATTCTGTCAGTAAAAACCTGTCCAAGGCAGAATTAAACTACACTGTAACTGAAAAAGAGCTCTTGGTTGTATTCCATTCCCTAAACAAATTCAGACATTAAATCATTGGCTATCAAACATTCTTACACATTGATCATGCTGCAAATAGGTATTTGATGAATAAACTTGATATAAATGCTCGTATCATTAGATGGTTACTTTTAGCAGCAATTTGATTTGACCATTGTTGATAAGCCAGGTAAGGAAATGTTGTTGTTGATTTCCTGTCTAGACTAGATCTACCTGCAGGTGAAGAAGGAATGGTGGATGATCAAATGCCAGATGAACACCTATTTTCTATTTCAGTACTCTCTCCATGGTTTGCTGATATAGCAAATTATTTAGTTTCAACATAGTTTTCGCCACATCTGTCCTCAAAAGAAAAGAGCAAGATCGTGAGGAAAAATGTCCCATTCACTTGGATTGGGGGCAATCTTCTTAAACTTGACCCAGATCAGATTTTGAGGCGATGTGTCAGGGAGGAGGAAGTTTTTTACATCCTCCTAACCTGTCATGATGGGCCCTATGGGGGCCACTTTGCAGCAAAAAGAACTGCCTTCAAAATTCTACAGGCAGGTTACTATTGGCTCACTCTTCATCAAGATGTCAAGAGATACATTAGCCAATGTGACCGATGTCAAAGGATGGGGAAACCTACTCTAAAGGATGAGATGCCCCTGCAACCTCAAGTGACTTTCGAGCCATTTGAGAAGTGGGGCATGGACTTTGTGGGTCTGATCAACCCTCCTTCAAAACAGAAGTCTTACATCATTGTGTGCATGAATTACCTGACAAAGTGGGCAGAAACAAAGGCAATCAAAGCAACAACAGAAGAAAATGTAGCTGAGTTTTTGAGGGAAAATATCTTCTACAGGCTTGGCTATCTAAGAGAATTAGTCACAGATTAAGGAAGTCAGTTTACCTCCAATCTGATTGAAGACCTACTTACACATCACAAGATTAAGCACAGAACTTCCACCCTTTATCATCCACAAGCAAATGGACAGGTGGAAGCCACTAACAAAGCTTTGGAAGGGATTTTGACTAAGGTAGTGAGCAGCAACAGAAAATATTGAGAAGACTGATTGGTTGAGGCCACCTGGGCCTATAACACTACACAGAAAACCACCACAGGTTTCACACCCTATGAGCTAGTCTATGGGAAGAAGGCTTTACTGTCCATAGAATTTGAATATAACACATTAAGGATAGCAGCTCCGCTGGACCTAGACTTTAGCCATGCGCAAAAGGAGATATTGCTTCAGCTAAATGGATTGGATGAATAGAGAATGCAGGCCCTTCTCCACTTAGAGGTGGTCCAACTTCAAAGAAAAATCTGGCATGACAGAGACCTCAAAGAAAAACAATTCTAGCAAAGAGATTGGGCACTGCTGTATGATTCAAGATACAAGGATTTCAAGGGCATGCTGAGAACAAGATGGTTGGGACCATATACAGTAGAAAAATGCAATGACAATGGTTTAGTCCTTATTCGGACTATTGATGAAGAAGCCATCCCCATGCTCGTCAATGGGCATAGATTGAAGATCTATAGGAAGCCCCTTTCCAAGTAGGAGTTCACTGAGACTCTGGGTAAATCAGTGTTAGTAGTGGAGCAGGTCCCTGTCTCCACTCTATCCATGCCCTGAAAAAAAAGGAAAAAAGAAAAAAAAGGAAAAAACAGAAAAATAGAAAATGGAATAAAAGATCTCTGGGTGAAAACCTCTTGGAGGCACCTAGGGTAGGTCGTTAGGGTGAAAACCTCTTGGACATGCCCCAGCTGTCTCAAAAAAAAAAAAAGAGAGAGAAAAAAAGAAGAAAAAGAAGAAAAAAACCTAACTTCTTTTGAATAAATTGCAGGTTGCATGAGGGTCACACAAGAAGAAAAAGACATGGCCAGGCTGCATAAATCCTTCACACTCCATCGCTCCATTGACGTTATCATTTTCCTAGGCCTTGGTCCCATTTGTCTAAAAATTTCGCATCCTATAGGAAACTCTGTGTATTCTACAGGAGGATCTTGTAGAAACTACAGAAAGGCCAAAATCAATCTTAGAGAAGGACCCGACGGTTGGAAATTTGTATATGAGGCCTGTGAACCTCCCTGCCACCATATTTCTTCCTATTTCACCATTCCATCCCTATACACCCACATTTCCACTCGTTTTTGACCTTGCACAACCACATACAGAAATCTTGTTTCTTTCATTCTTAAAACCCCAAAAAAATGATGACAAATAAAAGCAACAACATTCTTACTCATTCCTACCTGATACCTTCCAGCTGCTATTTCTTCTTAGTTTAGACCTTATTCAACATTTTTTTTATCCCTACTCAAGTATTAGCCTGAATTTCAGAAGGAGAAGCAGCTACAGGAAATCCTACAGGATTCCTGTAGTAGCTGATCCCTTTGAAAAACATACTCCAGAGACAGGGTCAGCACAACAGGACGTATGAAGCATGCAAGGAGCAGAGTGTGAATGAGAAGTCATCAGCATAAGCCCAAGGCCGAGCATGTAGAGCACCAACAGCAACAACAACGAGGAAATGAAGTGACAAAGTCCGAAGCATGCATAACACAACAACGACTGAGCAGGTAAGTTCCTAAACCTATTCCTCGATTGCATGAATATTATTTCAAAACTACATGAATTGTGGGAATGGTCACGATTAAATGGAATCGGTGGCTAGCTAACTGGCCACCCTAGTTTAGTTACACACCCTCGTGGAATTAAAATGAGCCCCGTCAAATTCAAACTGTCGATCAGATACGCAGCCAGCACGTGTGGCATGTCAACTTGAGAAGAAAACATTCGGGACTGGTAGTGGTGGCGGCGTATAATGGGAGTAAGGGAGGTGATGGCGGTTAGGCGGCATGCAGAACCATTATGACCATGATGTAGGACCAATAGTCGAGATGGGGATAACTTACCCATCCGACCACCTCACCTCCTCACCACAGATTACGCCAACAGTTAAAGGACAGTGTGGTATAAACCTCCACCACCCTTTGTTTCATTATTCATTCATGACGTTATCAACTACAACACTCACCTACCATCTTCAAAGTAGTGAACCAGTTGTTTTCCGCCAGTTTTATGCCAATTTAAAAAAAACCCTCCACCTATCGGGCTCTACAGGAGCACTGCTGCATTCTGCAGGAGCCAGAAGATTTCTACAGCAAGGGCAAAGAGCAGCTCTGCAGAAGGAAAACCTGAGATTTGTGTCAAAATTCAAGCTTGAAACGAGGTAGGCTCAGGAAATCTCTCTACATATGACCTATTTATATAAGGTGGTGGATTAAAAACACAACATTGGGTTGAAAGAACAGAAAGTGAAGCTTAAAAGTCTGCCTACATATTTTCTCTGAGTTCTACACAGTTCTCTATTTTCTTCTCTACATTCGAAGTCTATCTTCTTCTTTCTCACATTCTACTGTAAAGAAAAAACATGCAACCATAGATACCAGCTTGTGAAGAAAAAAACCGAATTTGCAAGTCTGTGTACTCTCCGAAAAAAACCATGTGTTATATATTCTCTGTCCTGTAATTTTTTTTTTGATTTTTTTCCAAAAGATGAGAATCAAATTTAGGATAAAAGCAGTTTGAAACAAGGGAAATATTTCCATTTGATGTTGTAAGGAGAAAGAACATGGGAAAATTCCCTATCTAGTTTCAGAAAAATATAGAATTCAATTATCCCTCTGTTTTCAATTTTGGCTGCTTTCTCACCTGAGCATTTTTAGAAATAACTCAACACCATGCCAGGAGGTTTCATGAGAAAAGAACCTTTGAACTCCAGTAAATTGTATGAGCACCCTAAGGTGGTGGCCCTCTTCACCAGGGCAAACTGGATTCCCTTCTTTGAAAGAATTCATGGATTTGATGAGGAGGTGACTGAAGCATTTTTGATGTCCCTAAGACCCCATTCAAAAAATCATGCTACAGTCAGTTTTAGGGGTCTGACCCTAGATCTTACACTTGATTTCATCAGCAAAATCACAGGTCTTCCACTTGGACTCCCTTGGAGCAAGAGGAAAAAACATTGGGACAGGTTGCTAAGAAGACATTTTTTTAGCCTGAGGAGCATCCTGTAGAGGATAAAAATGGGGTCAAAAGGACAAGCTTACCGCCTCCATGAAGTGAAGTCAACTACCAGATAATGAAATATATCACTTGTGAAGGGAGTTTCAGCATAATTTATGGTTATCACTTCAGGTTGTTGCATGAATTGAGATATGGAATGGACCTACCTCTAGCTAGAAAACTTAGTCTCTCATATTTCCTCTTCTAGTATTTGATAGAATGTGGCACCAAGCTAAATGCAGGGGTCCCAAACCAGCTGGCTCACCATGGGCTCATCAAACTGTTGGTAGAAGATGCCCTACACTCATATACCATCCCCATAGCTTGGGAAATTTTCAGGAATATGTTTAGAGAAGATGACATCAAAACTTTGACTGAGGACATTAACCCATCCAGCAGTGAAGAGGAGGAGCAAACCGAGGAACTTGAGAAGAATAGTAATGACGAAACACAAGAAATTTAAACAGAAGGAAAAACAGAGGAGAAATAGAAAGAAGAGGAGAAATTTGACAAAACTGCTACTGAGCCTAAGGTAGAAAATAAGACAGCCTCAAAAACAGAGAAGAGGAAAAGGACAAAGGCTGAGAAGAAAAAGCCCAAGAAATCCCAAAAGAAGATTGCCACAGGCAAGGCAGGGACCCAGCAAGAAAAAGAGAAGACATCACCAGAGATAGCAGAGACACAAGAAAAAACAACGGACACAGGAAAGACTGCAAGAGATGAAGGAAAAGAACAACAGGAAGAAACATCCCCTGAAACATTGGCAAGAGAAGTAGCCGCTGCGCTTGCTGCATTAAGCACTCCAGCAAAATGAAAGGGAAAAAGGAAAAGGCAACCCTCTCTATATTTCAAAGCCAGAAGGAGCACTAGGATTAAGGTGGGCAAGCCCCAACCACCATAAAAAGAACCAATTGTCATTGAGGATACACCTAGTGAGAAGAAGGAGGAATCTCCCTCCAAGGTCTCTATCACCTATGAGAGAGGGAGTTCCGAAAAATTCACTTGGAAGGAAAGAATCAAGTTGATGGGCTCCACAGTAGTCTTACAGGAAGCTAAGACATCTCTACAGGAAACACTAGCCACACTGAAAGAAACTGAGAAATTAGAAGAAAAGGCAGCAGAACAGTCATAAGGGGAAGGAAAGGCCAAAGAAATACCTAAACCAAGCCCTTAGCCTAATTTAGGCTCCTATTACAATCTACTAGAAGGTGTGAAGATCATCCCACAAAAATTCGTTGTGTCTCTTTTCTTTGAATTAGAAAAATAAAGGGTTAGAACCCACACCTGGATGCAAATTGCTAAATCTAAAGGAGTTGAAGATATAGGGCACATGGAAGACAAGATGTAAGAGTTGAGAGGGGAGTTGGCCATGGTAAGGCACATAGAGAGCAGTAGAACAGCCCAACTATAGGAAGAAAATGAACTGCTGAAACGATAGTTACAACAATGAGAAATTTGAAAGGGAGAAGGTTGCCAATCTTGAAAGGGCAGCAACAACAAAAAGGTCCCCTAGCAGAAAATGAAGCAACAAAGAAACAACAGCAAGAGGGAGAGCCATAGGCTGATGTTGAAATTCTAATGAAACAGCTGCAAGAAAAAGAGTCTTAGGCCACAGCTAAAGTGCAGATTTTAGTTGCAGGGAAAAGAAGCCCAGATGGCCTGCATGGAAATGGAGGCCTTGCAATGCAGACAACCAGCTAGATCCTAGGCATTGTATCTTAAAGACCAATGGCTCCAATTCCAAATTAAAACATTGGCCCAAAGGGGCACGATCCCATTCCAAAATTATAACTAGTTTATGCATTTATGTGATAGTAGTTCAGCAGAGGATAAAACCAAATTAGCAGAATTTTACCTACATAATATGGCACTCCCTGATATGAATTTATAGGATCCAAAGGCTACATTGGGAGATCTACAGCTCATGGCTATGGCTTCCTGGTTGAGCCATGAGGAAAAGAGAGCCGTAGAAATTCAGAAGATTATGGCCAGGGAGCTAAGTGAGCCCCTCATGATAACGGTAGAACTAGCAGAACCATTGGATCTCATATATGCCCACCATCACCTTGCAAACAATCCTCAGGTTGCCCCTGACTATGTTGAAAGGCAAGCATAGGCTATTGCTCACTTTGAAGATATGGAGAGACTATTTGGTGATAACTGCCTTCATGTTTGCACAAGAAGATGGAATATCTTGTCCCATAGCCTAAAGATTAGGAGAGTTCCCTTATATAAACAATCAATGCAAAACTTGAAATCCAACTGGATTGGTCTAAAATACAGTCCTCCACTGTTGCTAAGGAATTAAGGAGGAGGAAGAATAGAAACAATGGAAGGAAGTGGACAGAAAAGCAGGTTTTCATGACAGAGAAGAGGACATCACCTCAGAAGCTTTGGATGTCAGGGAAGTCGTTAAAGCTATCAAAGATGAAGAACTGGATTAGTTGCTCAGAGGATGAGCAACACATTCAACAGGGGGGTGATGATGAGCCCTACAAATGGGTAACTATTTGGGTTCATTCTGCCTATTATTTTCATTTAATCCATCATTCTCCATAGTTTTGTGCATGTTTTTGAATATATTTATGTCAATAGAGTGAATGGGGATAGTCACTTTGCCACACAGTCTAATGAGTGTTTATTGCAGATTTTTGGAAAAAGACCAAGCATTTATGAGTAGATTGGTAGCCAAACTCGAGGAAACATGGCTGAGGACTTATAGGAGGGCTGTCTCCTTCATTAATGACCCCTTCCTCAAGTTCTCCATCAATAGGTCGGAGTACAAGAGCCCACAAATGATGATTCTAAGGGGTAGCCGAGCAGGTCTAGTGAAGTTGCTGCTATCTGTAGTTTTAGGAAGTTGAGTTCCTAAAGTTTAGGAGAACTGTTGGGAGTCCTCACTTGTATAAATAAGAAGTCTTCAAGCCTCAGTAGGTTAGCCATTTGATAGTATATTTTCGCACTTTAGTGCAGCCTTGTACTCAGATCATTTTCGAGCTCTTTTTGCAGATAGTTTGGCGATGTAACTATTATTTTTGATCAATGAAGATGAATCCAGATTTGAACCAGTACTGATCTTTCCTAGAGGGGTGCAGTTCTTGGGTTTGGGCTTAGCCCAAGTGCCCAACACCTCCTTTGTGTATTTATATGCCTTTTCTTGCATTCATGAAATAATTTTTGTTGTTTAGGTTAAATCTTGATTTGTTAATTAGGTTGCTTTTGATGATTAGAATAGTTGTTCTTGCTTCAGGTTGATTAGATAGTTTGTTGCAATAACATAAAAAGATCCAAAAAGGCTACCAAGTAGGCCTTGATCTCCTTTCTCCCTCCTTGGGACCATGATTTGAGATCAAGGCACTCTTGCTGCCACCAAAACACTGTTTTTGCTTTCCAATGCAATTGCTAGTGTGAGATTTTGAGTTGGAGAAGTTGATATCAGTTGTATTTACATGCTTAGATCTATTCTTGCTCATTTACCATGGCTTTCTTGCATAAATTCCTGTCCATAAAGTTCTGTTCAACACTTTTCTGGTTTTAGGTCAGAATTAGGTTAAAATAGGTAAAACTCTGTTTTTTTTAGTTCTTGCTTGGGACAGTTTTGAAAAGTAAGTGTGCAACTCACTTGTAGAATACTCCAGCTTATCATTCTCCCATCACACAACCTTCTCTAGTCCATCCCTCGAGATTTCCCCCACTCATTCGCCATACTTTCCCAAATTGCCTTAATTTCTGCGTTTTTGTGTAAAATTGCTTTCTTGGTCTTTGAACAAATCCAACCATCTCCTTCATTCCCGATCTTCATTGACAAAGTCCTAGACCAATTAACACCTCCATCCAGCCTTCATTTCCCTTCTCCCATTATTTTTCCATCGTCAAACCTCCAAAAACCACTTTCGGCCTCCTCTTGTAGAACCTCCTGTAGATCCCCTGCAATCTCCTATAGAAGTTCATGCGAGTGATTTTTCGAAGTCTGATTGCAGTGGAAGTCTCGAGAAAGGTACTAGGGAATATTAGGTCCTCTCCACACCTTCCCAACCTCCTGCAAAAGCCAACTCCATCTCCCTTTGCCACCAAACCTCTTCACAGTCACAACTAGTTAAAACACAAGCATAATAATTCTACATGAAAATGCTCAAAAGTACAAAAAGATGCTTTCTTCCCATTTCTCTTCAGAAGTAGCTTGAATACATGCATTTCACCTTTTCAGTAGTCAATGGCATCCATTTCAGTGGTTTCCGTCTCTTTTCTTGCAAAAGTAGGGTTAATGGGTAAAACTAGGGTTTGCTAGGGTTTGCGTCTCCTTTCAGTTTTCAGTATCTTTCTACAAGTAGAATAGCCTCTTTTGAGTTAGCTTTCTTCTATCACAATTAAAAGCTTCTCTAAGAACTCATAGAAGTTGGCTTAAGCTCCTAGCGAACTTGTGCCAGCTGATCAAGTGACAGCCTGCAGTAAGAGCTAGTACTTGTGTATACAACACCGCCGCTTCCAAGTTTGTTACGAACTACCAAGTTGATAAAAGTAAAGTAGGGAGCCCCAGGAGTTGTAGCATCATTGCTGCAATACTGGAGCTCACCAAGATGCATGGACTTGGCTGCAAGATAAATAGTTGTAGTTGAAAGATATTGAATGTACAGTGGCACACAGATTAAATATTTCAAGAATGGGGCCATTGTGATACTCTAACACCAATGATGTCAATCAATTACCATGAAGCATGTTATGACCATATGGTAGTTTTGAAGGAAAGGATGTGCCTTGAATTTGAACTCATTTCGATGCAAGGAAGCCTTGCCAAGGGATGCATCGCCTGAGGTATTGAGAACCATAGAATGGGATGCCTGAACTTGGAAGGTGAGTGACTACACGAAGAGGGGGTAACCAGACTACCCGAGGGATTGAGAAGAAAAGTAGGGAAGGCCTAAAAATGATATGGGTTTCTTGGCCATGAGCATAGCTCATTGGGATAAGAAGCACATTGGGGTTGTATAGGGAAGCAATGAGATGGGAATTGTTTACTGATGGAACAAGAATACAAAGAAAGACAATGTTGGATATTGGAGGCATACTAGCCTCTCGAACAAAGGAAAGAATCCAAGACAAATTTGAATTGCATAGAGCCACAAAAAGTGGCTGGTCTGATTGAAAATTATTTTATAGTTTCTTAGTTGCTAGGCACACAAATATGAATGTGTGACATGTAAATATATGTAAATATGGTAAAGACCTATAAATATAAAGCTCCAAAGGCAGTACATTGTTGTTTCTCTATTTAGTAGGTTTCCTCTCTATACATAGATAGATGAACACAAAGGGAGGTGTTCCCTCAAGGGGGAGGGGACTGTGACATCCCCACCGATGGTCCTCTCATCAAGTACATTGTAATTATTTTTACTAAAATGTGAAATATAAAAGGGGATTGAGTCAAAGGGACATAGATTCCAAAGTTGGGGAGGAAGATTTCTTGCTTGGGATGTTGTGGTTTCTTGAGCAGAGAAAGAAACTTGAATTGTAGGACAACCATTAAAGGTTGGTTGGTGCATGAATTCAAGGAATGGGTTCTTAAAATCAAATGGGATGCAAGAGAAAGTACACAGGTTCATGTTTCTTAAAAAACAACAACAAGAAACGAGGGTAAGAGATTTATGAAGGGGACTGTGAATTGTAAGCAACAAGGACACGAAAATAAATGTTTTTTGAGAAAGAGGCCAAGGAAGCAAGCAAGAGGAAGGAATAATTCTTGTAAAAAAAGGTAAAAGGGAGAAAAAATTCTTTGTCTGAAGGAAACCTAGAGGTAGACATAGAAGGCAAGAGATTTTAGCATCCAACGTAAGCCCTATAAAAACTTAGGAAGGGGCCAATCCTATATCAACATCAAAGGAATACCTAACTAAATACCCTTGGTTACTGCATTATAGTTATAGTGGATTCTAGACTCCCTAGAAGAGGGTGAATCACCGTGGGTGCACTTGGGGGTGAGGTAGAGTACCTTTGGACTCCATTTGTGAGGAAATAAGTGGCAGTAAAACTAGTGGGATTGAGGAAGGAGATCCTCTAGAGTCCCTACTTCAGTTGGCAGTTGGTATTCAAGTCCCTTAAGAAAGGACCCCCTTAAACTCTGGAATATGGCTCAGGGTGACAATTGCAAGTAAGTGTAGTTGCAACTGTCTATGGTTGGGTGGAGATTCCTTGTCCCAGACTCAGTTTCCATGCAAGTTCAAAAATAAGTATTTTCTTATACTTGTTTATCAATTAATAAATGTGTGATGAATTTCTGATTGTAATAAATCTGTATTTTGGGATTGCATTGGTGTTGCCAATGTTTGAATAAGTGGTTACATCTCTATGGGGATATGTCACCAATGGACATGTCGATTATATCTATGTGTGTGTTGTTTCTTTGAGATGAATGTTACTAAAAAATAAGCTAAGTATGCGTGAGCTATTGAACTGAAAATAAAATGTTGTGTGAATGAATTGCTAATGTTGATCACAGAAAAACTAATGCACAAACTGTGTAAAGAACCACATGACCATGATGACTATGCTTTAACACTGATATGGACATTGTTATAAATGAAATACTCAACCGTATTAAAACAACACATAAAAAATAATAGAGGAACATGAGGACACACTACAGGCCGTAGAAAAAGCCATGAGAAATTGGAATGAAACTTAGGGCAGTAGGCTCAAAGGCCTTTTTATTAATCTGAAACAATTACATGGAAGATCATACAAGGTCTACATTTTTTACATTAACTTATTTGGTTAAGTTACAAGATTATTTTCTGCACAACACACATTGTATTAACGTTGAAGGGTTTTCTTCCCTTGGGGCCGTTCGAACCCCGTATGCTTTACCTAAATGGTCTCTCACCCATGTATTAGAAGTGCATGGACATCTTTTGCTAGCATCAAGGCATAGCTAGTTCAGACATGTAAGGTTCTGTGTAGTGCCATGGAGTTGCTTACAGGCTTGAAATGGATTCTGGCACTAATGGCATGTGGCAGGTGAAGTGGAAACCTCTTAGGATTCCACACTGAGCCTATGGTGGGTAATGTACACTAGAGCACCTACGCTAGTAGGCATGGAATTCCCTATCTGAGAATGGGGAATGATGGTAGGCCATGAACTCTTTGGAGAGTCTTTCACCCAATCTTAGGAGGGGTAGCACCATGGAATTCCTTTATTAAACCATTGGCATCGACAAGAAGCCTTGATGTTGACCTGGAGGTCTGCCAGACATATGAGACAAAATCATGAGTGATAAGACTAGCTCAAGGAGTTCTATGCAGTAGCAAAGCTTATCTATGGGGTGATTGTAGAGATCCCCTTCTAATTCATAACATAAGGTAGGTTCGATATCCCTTAATGGATACATGGCAAAGAACTAGAGAAAAACTTATCACACTGCAGAGGGATCAAGCCTTGAACTTATAATAAAGGATCTGGTAACCTTATCCTTTCACTGAGCATAATCCTAGCCGTGGAGGCTTCCCATTGGTGTGAATAAACCCCCCTCTAATGCAATTGGTCGCGATACTATTAACATGGCCTAGAGGTAGAAGCCTGGAGGTTTTCCCCCAGAATATTTCTAAGGGTGCAAGTGAAGATAGTCAGGCTTGAGTGACAAGATGATGCCAACTGGGACATGCTTACAGTCACGTAAACCTGACGGGTTCCACTATTGGTTGGGAGTGGCATGCATGGGACAAATCATCATTGGAGTTATGTCTTGATGATTATTGTTGTACCACAAGGAGGGATGTAAGGGATGATTGGGTGCAGGGCCAAGTTGGCCTCCACGTAACCTCTACAAGTATGGTATTGGTTGGGTTGGACCCACCTAGTAGGTCATCCCGTTAGGTCCACCCCAGAGTATTCACATGGGGCATAGGCGGGAGACAGAAGGATGAGTAGTGCGGGGTGATGTGGAAATTCCACCACTTGTTCCAAATGGGAGTGAGGGTTGTGAAAGAGGTGAGGTCCACAACCCACATAAGCCAGATGCCTAACCCAAAATAATGAAAGGAAATCACAATGGAAGACACCAAGAAAAGCCTAGTGGGATGAAGTAAGGGGGTGTGTGTCTAGGTCCATAATGCGATGGGGTTTTACTAGTTGGGGACTCGCTCACCTGTCGAGTTAGCCTGACGAGACCACCCTGGAAGATAAAAGTGGGAGGAAATTAAAAAGTGTTGGGAGAAAACCAGTGAGATGACATAGGTCATGCCATGAGGGCAGTATGCGCACATCTGGTTGTTGGAGAAGGGTCTTGCAGGTTAAGTGAGTCCGATGATATAATGTCAGAAAAAAAAGAACGTGACATAAGAGAACACCAGGATAAACCCAACATGATTACATGTTCCTGTTGTTTCCCTATTAGTCAAGGAGCGGTTCCAACATCCATGCAAGCTCGATGGTTGATATAGAACACTCTATAGAGTGTGTTAGGGAGGGCCTCATGGGATGACATGGGCTAGTTGCATTAGATACATACGCATGATCGATGATGATTCCATTGGTTGGGAAGAGACCCAAAGTCGGGTTAGCCTACATTGTGACCTTGATGGGATAAATATGTGTTGTATGGGAAAGTGCCAGGATAAGGTACTAGGAATGATGAAAGTTGATAGCGGTAGGCCCTGAGAAAATAAGGAGGTGGAAAATAGGGGCTCACTGACTAGGTAAGCCTAGAACAGAGGGCCCGATAGATAACCAAGGGCTCAATTTTGGAACCACCGAGGGAGAGCGAACATGGTCATGTGTTCAGTGGGACCCACTCAGAGGGAATTTGGATAATACGAAGAGAGGAGGCCCTTGGGTTTTCGACATGCATGGCACACACACACACACACATATATCTCTGTGTGTATGTGTTTATATATATAAATATGGAACTATTAGCACAAAATTAACAAAATAATAATAATAATCACCCCATTACTCTAATGGTAACCTAAGGGGTTGTAACATCACCCAACCCCTTAGGTTACCATTAGAGTAATGGGGTAATTATTATTAATTTTTTATTAATTCCACACTAATTATAATAACAATTACCCTCTCAAGTAGTTGCAACAATACTTGTTAGCCCATGCTTTCATTAACAATTCAATTACTTATTAAATCATGAATCGAAGTCATAGCTAGAGCACATCATAGAACCATGCTTATAACCAACATATAAAAATAATACTAGCAATGAAAACACAACCATCAAATCAACATAATAACAAGTACAAGTTCTCATAAATCACAATAGGAAAGTATCTCTTATTAACATATGAAAAATCCAACCAAGTTAGGGAATTCCACATACCACGTGAACATAGATTAAACTATACAAAATATTTATTTTATCCAGTGACCTCCATGCCATATTCCAAGCATGAATGCGGGATCTCATGGGATAAACCGAGACATTATCAACTAGGGACTGCAAAGGTTAAACCACCTCCACCCTTAAACTACCATTATCTCACCTAAATCGTCCCTGAGATCACAAAACAAAACCAAGCTTGGATGCCCAAGAATTTCTTCACCATACCTTGAGGAATTTTCCTATTTCCACCCACTTATCGAGGGATTCCTGGAGAAAAACATTTCCACCCCAACCCTTAAGAATTTTCCTGAGACCACCTAACCTAGTTACAAAACCTTATGGAAATCCAAAGCTCAACCACGAATGAACCCCATCACACCATGGCTATCTAGGAAATGGTAATGCAAGGTTGAAACCAATGTTACTCCAAGAAAAGGCCATGTCAATGAAAACAAATGAACCAAATAAAATAATGCATGTATCATGCATTCACAAACCAACAAGGAAATCACATATGTAACCTGTTACCTGCAAGATCTTCCTGCTAAAGCTACTGACCCAAAATTCTACATGATTTCCTTTTCTTTCCTTCGCTTGTCCTTTTCCTTCCTTTGCTTGCTTGTCCAAGTGCTTGTTCTATTTCCTTCACTACACCTTCTCCAAATATGGGCAAAATTTTTCAATTGTTTTTTACGTGCCTTTTTAATATTGATGTCTCCTTTTTTCTTCATTTTCCCTCTAATTTCCTTAACATGCAAATATGTGTCTCTTCACGTCCCTTTTCTCCAATTTTCTTTATTTTCATAAATAAATGCCAATTATTGCCTCTTTTCCTTTGCCAATGCCTTTGTTAATTTCCATAGCCATAATAAACCAAAAGTGATGCCCAGTATAGTGATTGTCCAACATTCAGCTTGGAATATGTGTCACGTGTCCTTGGTCTTATTTCTCCTTTATTATCATTTATTGCATGAACTTTAACCCAGGACTATTACAAACCCCTCCTCTTGGGGGAACATCGTCCTCGGTGTTTATGACACCTATGACCATCAAACCAAACAAAGCATATTTCCTATGGAGCTTTATAATATAGCTCGATGTAGTATTTACAATGACTTCCTGTTGAATAACAGATAAACATAATAATTACTAGATATTTATAACATAGCTTGATGCAGTAGTTCCAATAGAAACACATATACTTATGCACATTTTCTTCAACCAACAAACAAACATAATATTTATGGAGATTTATAAATCCAACTTGATAAAATATTCAAAATAATACAGCATACATACATATGCACATTTTCTTAACAAATAAAATGATATGACGCCTACATAAACACAAAGGGAATCCATAAGCTCATAGCTCCACCCAAAAAGTAATACCAGGATTCACCTCCTTCCTAGGAAGTGCAAAATCCACTGTTAAAGTCAAACCTGCTTCCAATGTCCAATGTTATGATCCTTGCTCTATATATTTCTTTAGTGAACAATTACCGACTCAGTGTTCTAGGGCACACTCCTAATGTGATTCTGATTCCATCTAGAAATGCTAATGACCCAAAAAAATTCATTCTCCAACCTTCCTTTCTCTGCTACATATTCCCTCGGGAAATCCAATCACTTCCATGTATTCAATCACCTTCCAAGTTCCATGGCATCCCCTTCTCTGCTACACGGTCCCTCGAGTGATCCATCCCTTTGCAAGGCTTCCTTGCATCATAAGGTCCAAAGCCCAAGGGACATCCCTTTCTCAAAATCATCATACTGGTCATAGCTTACTCATGGAAATCAATGGACACTATTGGGTACCAGTGTCCCACAATGGCCTTGCTCCTGAATGCTTAACCAACATACTATCGCCTGTTCCAATTCCTTTTTACTGCTGCTGCTAATTCTTGCAGTCAGTTTGAACCACACAAACTGGGAATTTCCATGCTTTCTGGTACCAAGCACATAATTTCCATTAAACTAAAAAGGAATTGAAATAAATTAATATCATACCTCATTTATGGCTCATCCATAAGGTACACCTATAATTCTATTTACTTCTTGTCACAAAAATTAAATTTATCTCTTTGATCAAATCATCATGTATAAACATATGACATCCAATTAGGTGAAAATGCAATCATCACAATCAGAATCATATTAAACTATGTGCATAGTTAAAAACTAAACTAAAATACTGATACTTATCTTTTAAATGGTTCTTTTCTTCTACCTTTTTTCTTTGTCCTTTCTGTATGCACAGTGAATTGTTTTCCAAACCTAGCAAGCACCCAACTTCTCTTCAAGAAAATACACACATTGGATCAGTTTCCAAACTTGACAAGAACCTAGTGCCTTCTCTTCTCTTCAAATCAGAAAGGGAATTTGGATAATATACCACCTCCTCCCTCAATATCAACAAAAAGGGAATCTAGGGACTAAACAACCTCTACCCTTAATATCAACAACTCAAGTTAGGTCTCATCCCAAGTTGTTTAGGGCTCTAGGAATTAGTAAATTAACCCACAACCTTCCAGGGCTAGAGAGCGTTTGCTCCAACTATGGCTCTAGAAACTAGTAACTCAACCCACCAAGGGCTCAAGAGTGTTTTTCCCAACCTATGGCTCCAAGAATTAGTAACTCAACCCAAAATGTTCCAGGGCTTCCAAAGAGTTTGTTCCAACCCATAGCCATAGGGAACTCAAGAACCGATCCCCTTCACAACACATGCACATACACAGTGTACAACACAACACATACACCTATACCCAGTGTACAACACCACACATACACCTACACCTGATGTACAACACAACACACACACCTACACCCAGTGTACAACACCATACATATATGTACACACATTACAATACAAAAAATACACATGTCATGATACAATGACTACACAATACTCATGATGCAGTACCACATGTACACAACACAACATGTACAACATATACATATCCAAAGACCACATTGCCTCTACCATATAGCCTTGCCTCTAGTGTCTTTCCCATGCCTTATTGCGTGCATCCACAACTCAACTCGCAGGTCTGTGGCTCTTTCCACTATCCATGCTTGTCCCAACATGCCACTGATCACACTTCTTTCATTCCATTGATGTATCCTTCAGCATCAAATGTCCATAACATAAACATAGGCATAGCTATACGCACATATTATCAAATCATATCCTCAAGATACTAACCTCATAGGTCTTCTAGGGCTACTCTACCCACTCGATTCCTCATAAAACCATGAACCTTTTCATGCCATTCACCTGCATAAAACCATCATTCTTCCACAAGAATGATCCCTGAACTCCCTATCAGAAAATGAGATTCATACATATATATGTGTATATATATAAACATTAGCATAATTATGACCACAACACAATTACCAATGTTCATAATATCAAGTTTAAGAGAATTGCATTTATCCATGAAACACATGCACAACATTGAGAACAACAATTCCCAACATAGCCAAGGAAACTGATACCTCAAGCTCATTTACTTTACCTTTCTTGTTACCTTTCTTATGACTATCCTGCCACTATCCATTTATCCCAATGGACCCAACCAACCCATTGACTAACTGTCATACTTTTGCCTTCAGCTCCTCTTTACTCATACACCAACCTTCATCTGGGTCTTTACATTACTAGTTGGGTTTCATTCATCTCTCCCCAAGATCCATTAAATTTCCTCTTTCCCAACCAATTCCCGCTTAGACCCTAAAAACATAAAATACAAGATCAAGAAGAAAACAAGAAGAAAACCATGAAAAACTAATAACAATACGACATCACAACAAAAGTGGCATGGCCATGCACTAGACGCAATCAAAACTGAAAATCAGGTGTAAACGAATCAAAAAATACTGAAAGCACAAAAATAGCAACAAAAACTATGATTCAACCCCATGGTTACTAGTGATTCCAAAGGAAAGCTCAATCCAAGCCTTCTTTAAGATTTCATGGAAGTCTCTTTTGCCATGCAATTCCCTACATCATACTACCATAAGCACACAACTATTAGTGCATAATAAATATAATAATATACCATCTACCTTATCTACTGTACCCAATATGCTTCTATGCAAGTGAATAGATCCATACCATCTTGAAATTGAATGCCTAATGGTTTTTGTGCCTATTATCAACTGTTGCATAAGTCCGAGGAGTACTCTCACCAACATCCCTAATTGTCTGCACCTCCAGAGAAAAGTAAATATGTGTCCTACCATGCATCCACTGCGTACTCTTATACGAAGGGAAATCCTTCCTGCGATGATGTCCATCCCAAGTTCAATACCACAATGGTTCTATATATTCTAAAATCAAACTTGTTGGGTTGTGTTATATTCTTTCCACATAGTTAATAGGGGGTTTGAAGGGCACCCGTAACCCCACTTTATGGGTTCCAGGGCAGCGCCCCGGAAAATTTTGGTTTTGGACCCTATGTTAGGTTGGGTGGACCCACCTATGGTTTTGTTCATGATTTTTGCACATGTTTTTTGGACGCGATGGTTTTTCGGTCCATGGTATTGGACGCGATGGTTTTCGGTCCATGGTATTGGATGCTTCGGCATGTATAAATATGTATTATAACATTGAAAGGAACATAATGAGAAATCAAGCTGGTAGTCTCGGTTTTTGGATCCAGTGGGAAAATCTATGTGTATATGTGTTTTATGTGTTATGCTCTCGCATTGTTTATTTTTTCTGTGTTTTAGAATTTGTATGCAGGTAATTTTTGTACGGGGTTAAAACCTACATTTGGTATCAGAGCAGATTTGGCTTCAAGGGGACGCCTTTGTTACTGAGGGGTTTCACTCGGGCCTATGGTAGACCCTGTTCAGTGGGAGATCTGCAAGATTTATTTTGGTAGTGAAAGAAGATGGCGAGCAGTGGAAAGATAGAGATCGAGAAATTTAATGGTCAGAGCTTTGAGTTGTGGAAACTAAAGATGGAGGATTTGTTGGTGGATAAAGATCAGTGGATCGCGGTAGATCTGAGTGCTAAACCAACGGGAGTGTCCGATGAAGAATGTGTTGTGCTCTACAACAACCCCCCCATTTCATATCATTTTTATTCACAAAAACTATCATATGAAATGGGTCCCTTTTAGTTTTGATTGGTATCAACTTTGTATTATTCAAAAAGGTTCGAAAACAAAATGAAAACATTATAAAAAACCTTTTTGACAAACCAATTTTGTTCTTATAATATAAATAATCAATCTTTTATCATTGCGATAAAGCGATCGCAGGATCGCATATCGCAATGACAAAGGAGGCATAACTTAAAAAACCATTGGTTTGCTCCGACGCGATAACATGCAATAGCTTATCGGATATCGGCAATCATAAGTTCCCACTATTAAAGTGCCTTTCGACCCGATGCGATGCGATATCACTATCGGCGATCAGCGATACGCTATGCATGCTTTTTAAAGTGTCTTTTGATCCGATGCGATGCGATATCGCATATCGGCGATCAGCGATATACCATGCATGCTTTCTTAAAGTGCCCATACTCCCAATGCGATGCGATGCGATATCGCCATCGGCGATCGAGGAATTCAAAAGGTGTCAATATGAAGATTTAAGTCTTCCCCGACACCCGATTGCGATAAAGCAAAAAGCGCAAACTTCAAAAAGCCGTTAAGGCAGAGGGATATTACGATTAATTCGTATTAAAAGCCTTATCTTTCAAACAGTGATTTACCTACGCTCAACTGCCAAAACATTTAAGGCACGCTTAAACAAATCATTCGGTCGATTAATGATACGATGGGCATTTAAAGGATTGGCAGGTTTTAACGACCATTTAATGAAATAGTAAGTCTTAAAATCTTCTCATAGATTGTATCCGCGGCCACTTTAAAGTTAATCCCTCATCACGCATTGATCAATATATCTCACTCGTATTTGGTTTTCGCTACCAATTCTCTGTGTTACGCTTATTTCCACTTCTGTGCAGAATTCTTCCGAAGTAATAGATTCAAGCAGAATAGGGAAGAAGTCTAAGAAAACCACAGTCGCTTCCACTGCACCAGCCACAGGACAAGCCATCGCTGATCCAACAAATAAAAAGAAAGGACTAATATCTGATACTACATGCTTAGGACTCGCCAAGACCACTTGGCAAAGTACCTATAATTTGATCGAAGCCGAAGAACCAAAGGTGATGGGAGTATAAGCTACAACGGGTTCTAGTAGAAAATCTGATGGTACTTTGAAAGACTTGGCCGACTCTTTCCTTCATCGGATAGCGGCTCGGGAGAAAATTCTCCCATATACGCATGTAGTAAAGTGGCCAATTGAGGAAATCCCAATTACAGACAGAACTTTCTGCACCAAGGATGGGAGAATCTTCGGTTCATTCAAGGCTGATGATTTAAGGCAAATGTATCATTTGCCTAAGCCAGAGAAGAAATACAACAAGGCATTTCTGGAGAAATTCTGAAATGAGAACGAAACTGAATCCGAACCCATTTGGGAATGGAGGCAAAATCTAATGAAACACAAGCATGAAACTTCTGGTAAGTACTCTGTGGATTCTCTTTGTTCTCGGTATTGTTATGCTGGGATAATGATGTGTAGATTGTGGGGGTTGCACGATTCCGCTAATTTCACTATAGAAATGGTTCCCTTGATGGAAGCGACATGTAATAGCGAGATAATGGATTGGGCAACCATACTATCAGATAAGCTAGCGAAAACAGTTCTTAGCTTTAGAACTAAAACTTCCATCTCAGAAAGGATTATTCCCCCATTCTACTACAGTGATTATATTCTAAATACCCTGTGTTTTAATTCTGAGTTTCCTGTACTCGGCTGGAGGTGGACTCCACAAGACCCCACGCCTATTCACATATACCATCAGAAATTGTGGAAGACTTCCTACAAGCACCATTTGTACCAAGTCTATAACGACTTCATGTTACCCATTCATTATTCTATTTTTAATAAACCTGCTCCCAAAATTTCTTACCAAGCAGGGATTGATTTAACATCAATAGGAAGATGGTTCAGAGAGGAGAAATTTACTTATGTAAGAATTTTCGGCAGCCAAGCCGAACCTCATGTCCTTCCTTTGTACATACCTGACAAACTGCTGGCAAGGGAGATAGCCTATCAGATCATTGCCGAGGGAGTTACACAGACTCTCAAGAAAAATAAGAAGCATGTCTGGCCCTCCTTTCCTCTGAGATGTGGTGTCTACACTTTGCATGATTTCAAACATGCAGAAAAAGAAGCTGCAAAAATCAAATCATTAACTCTGGCAACTCTCCCAAGTAGGCGATTTGATCCCAACAAAGTCGCCTATAATGCACTTGAACAGGCCAAATTAACAAAGTTTGATCATGTAGAAGATCAGTTTGACGACCTGTTCTCTTCAGCTGAATCAATGTATCAGGTTAGATCGCTGGCCATAATGCAATACAAAGATGAAGGGTTAACTGAATTCAACAGACTTAGAGAACAGAGGTTGCAAACTCTGCCTCTAGATCTATTAGCAACAACCCCAGCAACAAAACCAAGCGAGCCTGAACAACAACATTCAAAGGAACCCCCGGTTACAACAAAAGAACAAGAGAAAGCACAGGAGGAAACCTAGACTAAAGAGCAAGAGAAATCGCAGGAGGAAACCCAGACTAAAGAGCAGGAGAAAGTGCGGGAGGAGACCCAGACTAAAGAGCAGAAACAGAGCAACATAGAAGTAAATGTGGATACTCATATTGATCCAAAATTGCTCCAGGAATGACAACAATTTCATTCTATTATCAGTAGTCTGGAATGTTCAAAGGACATCGAAACTTCGAAAGCAGCAGATACACATGAAACCACTTCACAACAGGTTCCAAGTGGAACCAGCGGCCTACCTAGTTCAAAGGAAGTAGAAATAATACCAAAGGACCCCTCCGATCAAATCATTTTGCAGGTAGAAGAGATTCCTCCCTTGGATGTCTTCTATAGCCCAAGGCACAAAGCTGTAGTAAAACGACAGAGGAAGAGAAGAAGGAATGATCAACCTTCCCGTTTCCCAGAACAGACGGTCACGGGAAATGTGGTTTGGAAGGAGGAATTTGACCCCTCTGATGACCTAACAAAACTATCACAATATGCTGGAGCCTATTCGGCAGCAACAATAGACAAAGCATCAGAGGTGAGACTTTTATTAAAAACAAAAGACCAGGAAATCTTTTTATTGCAGGCACAGCTAACAGAAGCACAGTAGAAAGCGGAGCAGGCAGAACAACAATTGTTAACACAACAACAAATAAATAATCAATTAACTCAACAATTGCAGGTAGAGAAACAAAGGATTGATCACAGTGCAATCCAGAAGCAGAAAGAGTTGTCTGAAGCCTTGGCACAACTAAGGGCAGCAAATGAAAAAATGCTGAAGACAAAAGATGAGCAGATTGCTCAACTATCAGCACAGCTTGAGAAGACAAAGGGCGTCCCACAAATAACTGAATTCAAATTAGAAGCATTATAGGTAAATAAGGCATTAATAGCCCAAATCAAGCTTCTATGTCAACAAATCGCCCAGGCGGAGCCACTATGCGAATTGACGGCATCAATAAGTAAACAAACAGAAAAGGCTAGAACAGAATTAGATCAAGCTGAAGAAACGATAACTGAATTTCTTGACTGGAAAGATACTGATCAGGGACAAGCAGCGAATTTACCAAGAATTTTAGAGTCGCATAAAGATATATTGATTATAGAATGGCAGTCCCAGTTAATGAAAGCAGAGAGGGCAATTTCAAGGTGCAAATCAACTACAAGTAATTTGGTTGAATTGGTTAATAACACTCTCTACTTGTCAAACATGATTTCCCAATGCACTCGAGGTAAATTGACAGCGGTCAAAACGTTGGAGCAGTCATGCTACCCAAATCTAGAGGAAAAGGGGAGTTTAATTGCTAGAATTAACAGCTTAACATGGGATACCTATTGGTTCTTCTTGGTAAAACCACACAGTCAAAGAGCCGCTCTCAAATGCCTTACAAATGCAATCGGGTATATTATCCCCGATATTCTGGATGCCACCTATGCCGCCCAGCTTAACTCTCGCCTCAACAGACTGCCCGAAGTGGAGCCAATGCTTGCGATAAGTCAGCTCATGTTTAAAGGCAAACAACCTACTTGATGATTCATGCCACCGAATGCCAGGTTGCTAAGAAGGAGATACTCAAAATCATTTGATACCAATTAAGTAGGATTTCAGTTTCATAGATAGTTAGTTTAATTCAGTATTTATAGACCCTTTCATGTTTTTAGAAAGGGTCGTAAAGTTTTGTACTTGACTTAAAACCTGAAGTTGCACTACTGTGCTTCAGGCATATTCTTTTATAAAACTGGATCAATCATTCTGATTTTGGCAAAGAAGCTTTTATGCAAATGTGCACTACTGTCTTTGTTTGATAGTATTTCTGCGTTAGAGGAAGAATTTCAAATAGCGATTGATGTTGGAGAGTGACTCGCAGCTCATATGGTACTATTATCTATGTCTGAATCCATTCTTTTTATATGAATTTTTATTTGATCGCCTTTGCTATTATCGAATATATATATGTGTTTTAACAACATTTCTTTATTCTCTCCACTATTGGATGTTTATGGTAATGCTTTTCTTTTAATCATATATGTATTGATGATATAAATGATGAGTGTAGCAATATTGCGTTAATCACCTTGTTTAACTATTTAAGCAAAGTAATCCTTGAATGAGTAAATGTCCATGTTTATTAGATGGAGTCATATACATGCCTGTTGATAAACATAGATCATCAAACGGTACACCTCAAAGTACAATAGTTCCCGGGATTAGTAGTAATTCTTTTTATTTCGCTAATAAATTAAGTTATTCGCCTATCATTAGATTAGTCAATCAATCATTCATTCATTCCGTTTATTCATTGCTGGGAAACTGGTCCCATTATCCCCAGTCGGAGCCACCATTCCAAACGGAAAAGGAGCTGTATTAAGGTCCAGACCAGGTGGTTATTCCCCAATGTTGATACAACGATTTTCGAGGCATCAACAGAATGGAAGAAGTTGGATCAGAAGGCAAAGAGCACAATACAATTGTGTGTCTCAGATTTAGTATTGTTGAATGTATTAGGGGAAGCTACAACAAAGGCTTTGTGGGACAAGTTAGGGACTTTGTACCAATCTAAGTCTCTGGTGAATAAATTGTTCCTGCAGAAAAAGCTGTATAACCTGAGGATGAAAGATGGAGACTTGGTGACAGAGCATCTAAATGCATTTAATACTGTGGTAATTCAGTTAGCATCTGTTGATATTAAAATTTCAGATGAAGATAAGTGCATCAGTTTGTTGTGTTCTCTACCAGATTTGTGGGATAGTCTGGTTATTGCAATAGGTAGCAATGCAACTGCCTTGTAGTTTGATGATATAGTCTCAACCTTGTTAATGGAGGAGATGAGACAGAAAAATATGGAGAGCCAAAATGGTGATGCATTGTCTATACGAGGACGGTCCCAGAACATAAACAAAAATAAGTTATCGAGTGGGAGATCTAAATCTAGAGGGAGATCTAAATCTCTGGGAAAACCTGTAAAGGTGGTGTGCTGAAAATGCGGAAAAGAAGGCCACTTCAAAAGGGGCTATAAATCTAAAGATCCTAACAAAGGAAAGGGATTTGATGATGATCCTTCTGCAGAGGCGAAAACCACCTCAAATGAAGGTGGGGATGTGTACTTGGATTCTTCAAGTACACATGTAGATCATGAGGCATGGTTGATTGACTCACGTGCATCCTTTCCCTTCACTCCCCATAAAGAGTGGTTCTGTGAGTTTGATAAATATGATGGTGGTGATGTCTTCTTGGGGGATGACAGGAAGGCTAGAATCATTGGTTGTGGAAAAGTAAAGTTAAAGCTACAAGGTGGAAGGGTTAAAACACTTTCGGGTGTTTTGCATATTCTTGCATTAGCTAGAAATTTGATTTCTGTTAGTACGTTGGATGATGTAGGTGTAAAAAAAGTATTCGAGAAGGATACCTACAAGATGGTTTGAGTAGCATTGGTATTGATGTGGGGAGTTCAGATTGGAACTCTTTACAAGCTGCAAGGTAGCACTGTTGTTGATGAGAGTAATAGGTCCGTGGTTCTTGAAAATGGAGCAGAAAATATAGTGGTCTCTGGAGAAAAGACCATGCTGTGACATCAAAGGCTTGGACATATTGGAGAGAAGGGCCTTCGAATACTTCATGGTAAAGGTATGGTAGAAGGTATGAGTAATAGCTCTCTGGATTTTGATTTCTGTGAAAATTGTGTATACGAGAAGTAGAGTCAAGTGAGTTTCCCCTCTGGTGGTAAGAGGGCGAAACAGATATTAGAGCTTGTGCACAGTGATGTATTTGGACCTGTGAAGGTTCCATCACTGGGTAAGTCTATGTACTATGTATTATTTATAGATGAATTCTCAAGGAATACATGGATATATTTACTTAATAAGAAATCTGAAGTATTTGACAGGTTTAAAGAATTTAAGGCTCTCGTGGAAAATTAGATAGAGAAGAAGATAAAGGTGTTGAGGACAGATAATGGTGGAGATTTTTGCAGCAAGGTATTTGAAGAATTCTGTAAGAAGTGTGGTATAGCACGGAAAAAGACTACTCCATATACACCTCAACAAAATGGAGTTGCAGAAAGAATGAACAAGACGTTGATGGAAAGGGCAAGAAGCGTGCTCGGTGGTGCCAGGTTGGGACAAGAATTCTAGGCAGAGGCGGTGGATACTGCATGTTACCTGGTCAACAGGTCACCTTCTTCAGTGTTGGAGGATAAGACTCCACATGAGGTATGGATTGGTAAGAAACCCTCTTTTTCACATCTAAGGGTATTTGGATGTGATTCATATGTACACATTCCAAAGGAGAAAAGAACAAAGTTGGATAGTAAATTTGAAAAGTGCATCTTTATTGGGTATAAGGATCGTTTAAAGGGTTATAAGCTTTGGAACCCAGTAACAAGGAAGGTTGTGTATAGTCGAGATGTGGTGTTTAGAGAGGTGAAATATGTTATTAAACATGAAGTCCAACCAAAGGAACCTGAGAAGATAGAGTTTGAGCTAAAGGAGGAAGAATCAGACTCTACAGCATAGGAGGAATCAGAAGATGAAGAGCCACAAACTCTGGCTGTGAGAAGATCAGTTCGAGAAAGAAGGCAGCCAGAGAGGTATAGTCCATCTGCTTTCTGTTCAAATTTTGCTTTGTCTGTTACTAATGATGATCCCAGAACTGTGAAGGAAGCAGTGGATTTAGAGGATGGAAAACAATGGAAAGAGGCCATGGTTGATGAAATGGCATCTTTGCACAAAAATGAGGCTTGGGATCCGATGGAGTTGCTGGCTGGGAGGAAACCCATTGGCAGCGAATGTGTGTTCAAAAAGAAGACAAATGCAGAAGGAAAAGTGGAGAAATACAAGCTCGATTGGTAGCAAAAGGTTATTCCCAGGTGTCGGAAATTGATTTTGGTGATATTTTATCTCCTATTTCCAAGGTAACTTCTATTAGATTACTTGTATCTGTTGTTGCTGCTTTTGATTTTGAGGTAGAACAGATGGATGTGAAGACAACATTTCTTCACGGGGATTTGGAAGAGGAGATCTACATGAAGCAACCTGAAGGCTTTGCGGTGAAGAGTAAGAAAGAACTAGTATGCAAGTTAGAGAACTCTCTGTATGGGTTAAAACAGTCACAAAGGATGTGGTATCATAAATTTGATACATTTATACGGGGACTTGACTTCACCAGAAGCAAAGCAAATCACTGTGTGTATTTTAAATTAATTGGTGGCCGTGTTATTTATTTGGTCTTGTATGTGGATGATATGTTGCTGGTTGCAAATGACAAAGAAATTATCTAGGATTTGAAGACCCAATTGTCCTCCAAATTCTACATGAAAGATCTTGGTGCTGCAAACTATATTTTGGGCATGGAAATTAAAAGAGATTGGGCAAAGAGGAAGCTATGGTTAAACCAGAGGAAGTATGTCGAGAGAATATTGCAGAGGTTTAATATGTAGGATAGTAAACCAGTGAAGGTTCCTATTCCTGTAGGTGTGAGGTTATCTGCTGAACAGTGTCCCAAGACACAAGAAGAGGAAGAGGACATGTCCCATGTTCCATATGCAAGTGCAGTTGGTAGCCTGATGTATGCAATAGTTTGTACTAGACCAGACATTGCACATGTAGTGGGATTATTGAGTAGGTTTATGTCAAAACCAGGAAAGGAGCATTGGATAGCAGTGAAGCGGGTTTTCAGGTATTTGCGTGGCACTAGTGATTATGGTCTGTGCTACCAAGGAAGACCAGGATTGGACAGAGTGTTGGATATTCGTGTCTTTGTTGATGCAGATTGGGCTGGAGATATGGATCAGAGAAGATCTACAAGTGGGTATGTTTTTAACCTATTTGGAGGTGTAGTCAGTTGGATGAGTAAGAAACAATTTGTAGTGGCACTATCAACTATAGAGGCAGAATACATGGCAACCACTCATGCAAGCAAGGAAGTAGTTTGGTTGCAGAGATTGTGTTCAAGTATGGGGTTAGTACAAGAAGCTATAAGGATAGATTGTGACAGCCAAAGTGCAATTTTCTTGGCAAAGAACCCTGCATATCATTCAAAGACAAAGCACATTGATGTTCAGTATCACTTTGTGAGGGATATGATAGAAGACAAAAAGGTGTTGCTGGTAAAGGTGGACACTTTGAAGAACACAACAGATGTATTGACAAAATCTGTGAGCTCTGAGAAGTTCTGTAGATGTAGAGAGACAATGGGCATTTCAGGGTTCGGAAAATGACTAAGCTCTCTTGTGTCCCCCTGTGGAAAGAAAACAACAAGTGGGAGAATGTTGGGTTGTGTTATATTCTTTCCACGTAGTTAATAGAGGGTTTGAAGGGCACATGTAACCCCACTTTATGGGGTCCCCCGGAAAATTTTGGTTTTGGACCCTATGTTAGGTTGGGCGGACCCACCTATGGTTTTGTGCATGATTTTCGCACATGTTTTTTGGACGCGATGGTTTTTCGGTCCATGGTATTGGACACGATGGTTTTCAGTCCACGGTATTGGATGCTTCAGCATGTATAAATATGGATTATAACATTGAAAGGAACATAATGAGAAATCAAGCTGGTAGTCCCGGTTTTGGGATCCAGTGGGAAAATCTCTGTGTATATGTATTTTATGTGTTATGCTCTCGCGTTGTTTATTTTTTCTGTTTTTTAGAATTTGTATACAGGTAATTTCTGTACGGGGTTAAAACCTACAAAAATCATCCCAAATCAACTCCTCATCTATGATGCCTCTAACACACTTAACACCTTCCCACTAGATGTCTTGTTTTCTTTTGATATTAAATGTAGCTATCTTGGATTTCATGTACTTTTCTGGAAAATATCCCTTGTCAATCCTCTTATAAGGATGTTGATGGTAATGATGATGATGTCTATCAGAACTAGATCTAGAATGGAATCCATAAGCACTACCCCTCCTATCAGGTGTGTCCAAAGATTTTCCACCTATGACTATATCATCCATGTCCAACTTATGTATTTAGGATACCTACTGCCATATTCCCCATTATCTTTCTCCTGTCCATGGTTGATCCCCATCCATCCTTGCTTCTGTAAATATGAATACTTGAAAGGGTGACTGCATTAACTTCTGCTTTCTTTTCCTTATGTCTAGCAAGTCTTTCCCACTTGTCAATCAACTTGTCATTGTCTTCCTTGCAACTTCTAATCTCTATACTCCTTATTTTATTGACCAGATCAAGAGAGTACTCGTCCCCTTGTTTATCAACTGGTCTTTCCCATTCCATAGATTTCAAGTCATGCTTGTAAGGGGATTCATGTGAACCGTAGTCCAATACTATGCTCTTCATCCCTTATCTTCTATTTCTTGCAAACATACCTCTTAGATAAATGAAATAGAAGACATAACCAAAATGATACCTCAGTGTATCCCAGGGGAGGCTATCACATCTGCACAGTTCAATCTAGATTAGTATGATAGAATATCACAAGTATATTGAATCATACATGAATATCATAACCATAACCATATGCATAGGCCAATCCAGATTAGCACGATAGATATAACATCATGATCTTTGTTGCAATGACAATGATAATCATGCATATGACCACAATGCATATAACAACAAGTTAACTATCATGCATGACTAATTGACACACATGCATATGACTGCACTAATCAACTAGCATCTATCATGCATGTAACCACAACAACGATAGAATGATAGGCATGCATATAACTACCATTAACCATCATACCTGCATGCCAACATATAATACTTGTATAATGATTTGTTTTTACCATGAGGTCCAGTGCTACAACCTTGCTCGGATATGAATCTGTAACCGCCCCCTCTCACATTTACCCGCTTTTACAAGCTCCTGAGGGTAAACGAGAGGTGAATGATACTATGACATGACCTGACGTCCAAGTTCCAATTATTGAATTGGGGCCGAAAAATCGACAACTTTACTAACATCCCTCAAAGACCACAAACCACTCAAAAGGCTGTAAACCACCCCAGGTGGTCAACCCCTAAGTTGGAACCCTTTTCCATTGAACTAACACCCCAACTGTGTGTAAAACAAGGAAAGGGTGTGGTTATAAGCCTCCAACCACATGCATAGGCTTGCTTCCATTGTGGTTATGGCATAAATTCCCTTGTTCCATGCCAGCAGTCCCAAGATCCGAGCCACTTTTCAAGGCTAGCCTCCAGACCACTGCCCATAACTTCTTGTAACTTTCCAGAATCATATTTAACATGACAAAAATTCTAAACATTCAAACTTGAAACCATAAATTGACCTAGACTTCCTAGAACACACTAGAAATTTCATCAAACATATGGTAAACATGTGAGTTACAGGTCATGAATGCATATCTGATCTTAAATCTCTAAACTTCATCTGAGAATCACCAAGAAGGTTTAATTCCCTCTCAAGTATCTACAACAACACTTTTTAGCCCATGCATTCATTAACCATTCAATTACTTATTAAATCATGAATAAGAGCCATAATTACAGCACATCATAGAACCATGCTTATAACTAGCATATAAACAGAATAATAGCCATGAAGAAACAACCATCAATTCAACATAATATCAAGGAAAAGTGCTCATAAATCACAATAAGGAAATAACTCTTATTAACATATATAAAATCTAACCAAGTCAGGGAGTTCCACATACCAGCCAACCATAGATTGAGCTGAAATGAATCTTTCTTTAAGCTAATCATGCCCATGCCATATTCCAACCATGAACGTGGGATCTCATGGGATAAACCAATACATAATAAACTAGGTATTCTATAGGTTAAACCACCTCCACCGTCAAACTACCTTGATGTCACATGAATCAACCCCAAGGTCATAAAACCAAACCAAGCTTAGATGCCTTAGAATTTCTTCACCACACCTTGAGGACTTTTCCTATCTCCACCCACCTGTCGAGGGCTTCCTGGAGAAAACGATTTCGACCCCCAACCCTTGGGAATTTTCTTAAGACCACTTCACTTGGTTCCAAAACCTTCCAACAATGGAAAGCTCAACCAAGAATGAAACCCATCACACCATGGCTATCCAAGAAATGGCAAGGCAAGGTTGAAAACATTATCACTCTAGGAAAAACCCATGCCAATGGAAACAAATGAACCAAATACACAAATGCATGTACCATGCATTCACATCCCAATAAGGAAATAAAACATGTAACCTGTTACCTGCAAGATCTTCCTACTGAAGCTGTTGACCCAACCTTCTACTTGCTTTCCTTCACTTTTCCTTCCCTTCCCTTTGCTTACTTGTCCAAGTGCTTGTTCTGTTTCCTTTGCTACACCTGCGCCAAAGATGGGAATAAGCTATAAATTGTTTCTTAGGTGCCTTTTTATTATTGATGTTTTCTTTTTTCTTCATTTTCCCTCTAATTTACTTAGTATGAAAATATGTGTCTCTTCAGCTCCCTTTTCTCCTATTTTCCTTTATTTTCATAAATAAATTCCAATTATTACCTTTCTTCCTTTTCCAATTAATTTGCCAATTTCCATAGCCATAATAAACCAAAAGTGATACCCACTATAGTGCCTGCCCAACATTCAACTTGGAATACATGTCCCATGACCTTGGTCTTATTTTTCCTATATTTCTTTTTATTACATGAAACTTTAACCTGGGGTTGTTACAAAGTTGGACACCAAAATTAGCACAAAAAAACAAAACACAAAAACTTCCTCAAGAAACTATTGAGTTGAAAGGTGTTGATGGTGATGGAAATCCGTCAACCAAGGGGTCTCCCTGATGAAAATTCCAAATCAGACTTCACGTTGTATAGTGTGGGAGCCCTTCCATAAATAAGGCCTGGCTACCATATGTTCTTATAGATTTGATTTGGATACAATAGTCAACTCAAGCGAGAACTGTACATGTACTTTTAGATGAACAAGTGAGTATGTCTTGTGGAAATTTCTGCTACAGAATGTATCAAGGTTCTTCTGCCAAAAGGAAGATAAAAGTGAACCTTTAAAATAAGATATATAGTACTAATATAGTAAATATGCACAGGCATATACATATGAATGAATCATTGATCAACTAGTGAAATAGTTCACATAGAAGCAACAATTGTTAAAACACATACAACACACCTTCAACAATATAAGTACCAAAGCCACTGAAATAGTTCAATTTCCTTGGTACATATGAAAACAACATACATCGCACACATTCAAAGAATAATATTACAATGTTTACAACATATGCATGAAAGTGTGCTAGCTCAACGAGCTTCGAGTATTAAGTAAAAGTTCCAAGATACAATAGTATAGTGAACACCACTAGCTCCAATAGTGGAGCATTAGAGAAACCACTTTCTCCTCTAAAAGAACTGTCTTCCTCTCTAGTGTTTGGTAGGAGGATCCAAGGTGGAAATTCCTTTGCATGAGCTATGAGGGCATATATATAAAAAATGGGGTGACCATTCACCTCCCTTGTGACTCTTCGACTACCCTCATGATTGTTTGACTTCTCAATCACCTTTTAAATCCTTCATGAATTTTCACATTCTATATATGACTCTTGGACTTCCACTTTACATTACAGTTCTCATACACTGAAATTACATAATCCAAAAAAGATGTGGCAAATGGTGACATGACACCTTGACAAAACATGACATGGACTGTATGATGATATGGCAATGTCAATCCATTCTTGTTGTTGCTATCTTTGCATCTTCTTGAAAGATGGTACATGTTCTTCCTCTTCCCCCTCCATAAGGCTTGAATATGGGGAGTCTTCAATATGATCTTGATCTCTGGCTGTTGCCACAATCTGGTGTCCCTTTGTCTTTTCTTCATTGATCAACTTGTCTTTGCAACTATAAAGGTGTCTTCTAGCAAGGTCTCCTTCTTCATCATCCTATCATAACATGATATAATACCTACAATTAAAATACACTCATGAGAAGATGAAATCAATTTGATAAACCCTTTCTAAAATGCTTCGTGAAAACCATTGACTGAGTTAGAACCGGGTGTTGGGTTGAGAGTCTAGCTCAGGGATTGTGTAGTTGCGCAACTCAGGAGGTTAGGGGCCAGACAACTGTGAAGTTGAGGGGATCAAGAAGGAAATCTTGAGGCTTGAGGCTTGAGGTTGCACACTACATAGTTTTGGAGGGACACAGGCCTAGGGATTGCATAGTTCAAGCGGCCAGACTGAAGGCTTGATGCTTGAGAATGCGCAATGCGCGGAAGAAGGTGACTGGAAGGCAGGGCTCTGCAGTTCTAGAGCTCAAGGGTCAAGGATCAGCACTGAGACTATACAATGTGAAATGCTAGGAGGTAGGATTTGTGCATTGTGCAGTTCCAAGAGACAAGGTCTAAGCTTGAGGGTTGAGAATGTGTAGTGCACAGTTCAGGAAGGTTGAGTGAAGTCAAGTTTCTCGGGTAGGGACTTTTCTAGATTTGGCTAATGTGGGATCAATGAGATCAAATTGAATAAGAAAAAAACCTGAACATTATCAAACACTCATAACAATTGATGACACAATATTGATCAATAAGAACACATGAACAACATAATACCCTCTATACGATGACAATGTGACAACTTCCCTAAATGTGGCAGTAAAGGTACACTTTGTGACGAGAGTGATGACACTTGTGCAACATTGCATGAAACTTTAGGAATGAGAGTAATACATGTCTATATGATAAATAAGACTAATTAACACCAAATTTACCCCATGAGACAAACCGTAACTCTGCTTAGGTGATGCATGAAACTTTCCATGCCCAAAAGACAACACTTGTGACAATAAGAGAAAATTGCAAATGACACTTCCAAAATGCGAACAAAATTGAAAACAACACATGCTAGAATGAAGATAACATGAAAATGACACCTATAAAAATTAAAAAAAGAAAAAGTTAAAATCGTAAACATGAAAGCGACCCTCATGAATACAAAGGTGCACAAAAGGGACAATTGGAAAAATTCACCGACATAGAAGAACAATCGCAACCAAAAGTGAGATATTGTTGATGAAAGTGTGAAAAGACTGTCGACATAGGTTGAACATTGCACAAACACTATCTTGATGGAATTGTGTTATTCTTGTTCAAGCCTACATAAAAGAGTTCACTCATGAACTTGTTATGGATGGAGCATGTGTGAGAAGGTGACTTTGACACTTACAAAATAAGAAGAAGACTAGAATAATTAACAAAGCATCGATCGATCATAAAATGACTATGGAATGAATGATCACAAGCTCAAAAGTAGGCTCCAAAATTCAAGTGTACACCACATTTTGGAGGGTGTTTGTCGTAGCGATAACACTCGGTGACACGCTGGTAGAACTCCAACTTCTCTGACTTGGTCTAACTTTATGCACATGGTCAAGTTTTGTAGGAATTATTGATTCATCATTGACATTACTTTGGCTTTCTCACTCAACTTGGTTATATATATAGTCCCCTTCATCTCTTTCTTGGTTGAACACATTCATAAGTCCAACCATATTATAATGTTTAGATTCAAGAGAAGGGTAATGTAATTCATGAGCTTAAGATATTCAGAGTATGAGTTTTCATTTCTAGCATTTCTCTACTACTAACAGGCCTGGATAGTACTTCAACGATGTCACCATAGGAACACAAGCAATGCTTCGCTACTAGCGAACCTGGGAAGTACCCTTGCAAAGTTACTTGCTTCACATCCATGCACATGAAATATTTCTCTTCTTTCACCCTTTATTTATTATTTTTTATATAACTGTGCTTCGACACTTATTTATTTCATGGGGTGGAAGATGGATCCCTACTTACTGAGAGTAGAAGAGTTTGTTCCTTCAGAGAAGCATATATAAAAACCTCTGATATGAGTTTGTTCATTGAGATTTTCCCTTGTCATTCTCTACTTGATTGGATCAACATGCAAAACACCAAATGATTACAATATCAGGCTTATAAATGAGGTTGCTAAAATAGATACGGGTATCGTGGTTCTACAAAAAGCTTTCCTCAATAAAGGATCATATTTTCCATTAAAACATCATTGACCAAAATATATAAACCCAAAATAGAGAAGAGGATAAGAGATAAGCCAAGCATCATTCATTTTCACAATTGCCCTGTTCAAATTTCACCACATTGTCTTGAGCTAAAGGGAACATCCTTCATGCAAAGTCTTATTAAACAAAACACAGAATAAGATACATTACACAACAAGGAAACAAAAGGACAAAGCAAATGGAGACTAAAACGAAAATAAAATGTAAGACAAAAGTAAGGAAACACAAGAAAGAGTACAGAGAGCAAGTGTAGGATGAGTATGCAAGGGAGACTAATATGCAACTAGACCTACTCCTAACATAACCAACTAGAAGTTCAGGGTCAAGTGTAATGAAATTTCTAATGTAGCCACCAAATCTTCTCCTAACCTGCATACACAAAGATATGAGCAACTAAAATAGATATAAAACAATGTGCAATAGAAAATATAAAATCTTGAATAACTTGCAAAAAAAATTGAAGGTCTTTTCTATCGAAAGAAGGATATATCATAGTCACTACTTCTAACCAACTTGCAATCTTACCTTTTCGATGAAAACCATAATAAAAAAGACATCAGAATCTCCTTGTAAATGTATCTTCATCTTTACTGTCCTCCTTAGAAAACATGAGAAAAGATCGAAACTTGTTATTTGCGATGGAGCTTGCCAAGTAATATTGCTCCAACCATTCAATGATTAGATCATGAAATTCGAAACAATCCTCTTGAGAACCCTGAGATCCTTGAAAATATGAATTTTCAATTAAAGGTATGGGATCAAGATGAGAATCTTGTGAGGGAAAATGAATCTAATCATGTTCAAAGGGATTTCCAAGATAGTGAGGGATTGACATAACCATCAACGAGGGTTGAAGTGCCTCAACTACTTGACAAGTATCCAAATAGGGAAAAGATGAACCATAAAGATTAAAGGATTTAGAACAATTGTCTCTGAATATGCCGGTGAGAAAATGATAAGCTAAATGACGTTCATCAGGACCAAAATTATGATAAGAAGGATTGATTAAATCATAATATTATTAATAATAATAATTAATAAAATTAATTATTAAAATATCATATTTATATAATTAAGCAGTATATTTTAATAATTAGTTATTATATTATTTATTATATTAATAATAATATTTAATAAAATTAATTATTATCATTTTATATTAATATAATTAATTAAGTATTATATTTTAATAATTAATTAATTAAATAGTTAATTATTATATTATTTATTATATTAATAATAATAATTAGTAAAATTAATTATTATCATATTTATATTAATATAATTAATTAAGTAGTATATTAATTATTATATTATTTATTATATCAATATTAATAATTAATAAAATCATTACTACATTAACAATAGTTATTATAATAATTATAATAATTTCCATTTTTTAATTATAATTAATAATTAATAGTATATTAATAATTAATTAATATCCAATTAATAATTAAATAAAGAATTAAGATTTTAATTAGTATTAAAAAATTTTAAACTATTTATAATTAAAATAATTAATTATTATATTAATAGAATTAACTATTATATTAATATAATTAATTATTATATTAATAAGTAAAATTTTTATATATTATAATAATTAATATAATTAATGATTATATTAATAATTTTAATTAAAATAATTATGGTCAAAAAAAAAAAAAAAAAAATAAATAAATAAATAATAATAATAATAAATTATTAAATAAAGAGGCAGCCGACTTCTCAAAAATTGAGAGCCGACCTTCACCTCCTTTCTCTCCTCATTTCTATTTAAACCCTAAATAACTGCTCTTCTTCTATCAAAGCATTCTTGTTGTCCTGATGATGGATCCCGGTTGGGATTCGAAACGTTGGCAGAAAAATGTTCTTACTGTGGAAACTCCGGTGACTAATTCGAAAATAATGTACCACAGAGGTCTTAAATCCAGAATAAAGATAGGTCAATATGAATATCTTTTCAAATAATATGAATAATAGAATCAAATTCCTCACGTGATGAATATAACAAACCATTTCCTTGTAACTGGTTACACACTGCACTATCATCGTAATCATCGAAAGAAGTGAAAATGAATGATAATATAGAAAACAGATGAAACCAACCTAGATACAATGAGTGAAGATGAATTTGATTCACCAAATAACTCATGCATTCATTATCATTCAAGATAATTTCAGGTGCGATGAAGAAAAATATTAGCAATATAACATCCACAAGAAAAATAGGAGCTAACTATTCTGAAAAGTATATGATAGATATGATTCCCTGGGCCAATGATACTCTTTGAAATTATCTATTTCACAGTTCCATGCTTCTATGAGAGATATACCCTCTAAACCCAAATTAAGTACAAGAGCCTTGCTTGGAGATGAATCAACTGAAATAGAATCTTAAATTTGATAAAAAAACCAAATCTTGAAAGTTATAAAGACTAAATCCGAAATACCAAACTTATTTCAAGAAGGAAGTTACATCTAGTGAAGCCATGCAAAGAAAATAATTTTGTGAGAAAAACTAGATCTGATTTAGTTCGGGGATCTTACTAGAGTTGCGAGATCCTGGCATAACCATCAATGAAAGTGGAAGTGCCTCAACTTCCGGAAAAGTCTAGAACTTTCAAAGCTTGTAAAATCACATTTTGAAGATCAAATCATATCATGCATGGTGTGCAAATAGTTTCTACTATTAATTTCAATAGGACCACTACTAATCGGATGGAAGCCATCTCTATCACTGATTTGACCTAATTTTACAACTTCAACAACCATATTACTCAAGTCAAAAGATTATTCTGATCGCAAATATAAAGATGTATGAATCAAACAAATTTCATGAGCAAGCTGATTTGAAGAGTTGTCCTCATGCAAAATAGGAGATGATGGGGGATGGAAAGGATACTCAATGATTTGATTGTTTCTTTTTTCATCATGGATAACCTCACTACCTTGTGTCAATTGAGAAGTTAACTCATGATATGAAGAACTTGAAGAGCATGGAATATCTTCATCATAAGTAGACACATCACAAATAGTAGAACACAAGAGATAATGAGATGAAGAGGAAGCTTCCATAAGAACATATTCTTTGACTGAATAAGATTCTAGATCTAAGTAATTCAAATCAAAATCTTCTTGAGAATTCAAAATATTAGCTAGTGCACTTGTGAATTCATCATTGTATACACCAAAAAAGTCATCAATATTAGAATGATGGTTTCCCAAGACTATAGATTGATCAAGAAAATTAAATTTATTTAATTTACTTCGAGATTAGTAGATTGAAAATCGCCAAAGAATGAAGAAACAACATCTTGACACAGAGGGTTTTGAAAGAGGGAAGAAATATCAAAAGTCTCTTCACTTTCCTACTCCTCTACCTGTGTAATGTGACTTCCTTGTACTTGATTTCAATTTGAACCAACTACTTGAAAATCAAGAGAGTGTGAAGAACTAATTGGTGGAGTGGATAGATCAAGAAAATCATGATACAAAGAGGCATGGAATGCATATTATAGAGGATGATAGATGTCCATTGAAGAAGTGATACTTTCAGTGGAACCAAATTCATGATTGAGGTTAAGAATTCTACTATCATCTTGAGGAGTGGAATTATTAGCCTTCGCCCTAGGCTTCATGAACCATTCCAATGTTTCCTTCATCTGATCTAGATCATGAGAAATGGATTTATCTGAAATGGGACACTAAAGGCTTTTTGTCAAGCTTACAAGAACCTCTCCCACTCCAAAGATTATATATTTCCAAGACCTTATGATTAACCAATTGTGGAATTAAAAAGTGCTTGAAAATAGGTGTATGCTTGTGTTTCTCCTTAACTGCTTAAGTGCTTTAAGTTTATTTTCTTTGTTGATATTTAAACACACACAACAACAATGCAGCAAATAAGAAAACACATAACAACAATATAATATGGAGTTCACCCTCATATCTTGGGATACGTCTCCTTGAGCTCTCATCAACTCAACTAGGCTCTTTGGGATTATGGTAATGCTTATTTTACAAGTTCCACACTTAACTCCATTGGTTTACAACTGAACCTATGGGTTTAGCATACCATCTTATCCCACTGGCTGTCCTTTAGCTGTAGACAAATCAAGGCTTCTTTGGACTAGAATCTTTCTTTCAGCGCTCTGAGCTATCTTGCTCTAGCTTGCACCAACTCCCTCAGAGTTCTCTCACTATCTCTGGAACTAATTCATTTGTCCTCAGCACATCTCAGACACCAGCAACAGTTGAATCATTTGATCTTTTGCTGATCTCTCGGCTCTGCCTCTTGCTCTAGCTCTCAGATCTGGCTCTAGCTCTGGCTCTGGCTTTGGGTCTTGGCTCTTACGAGCTTTTGGGTTCACTCGACCTCCAAGCGACCCTTTGTCAATTCAACTCTTTGTGTTATCTCTCGGCCTCTGCGCGCATTCTCAGCCACCTTCAACATTTGTGCTCTCTGTGTATTTGTAACACATCAATTACAACCCTCCATCATGGAAAACCCAATGGTTTCACCACAAGAATCCGTTTACAATGGAAAGGAACTATGGGCGTGGGAAACCTGATCATTTTTCCTTCCTGTAGCCGAATTAGCCAAATAATGGAAATACATAGGAAAATGCATCATGGAGCGTTTAATCGAACTTCAAACAATATGGAATCGCCCCTATAAACCTATCGGGTTCGTCATCCTATCACATTTTCACGTCGCATGGCGAAATGGACAAAAACACCAAATACACAAGAATACATTGAAAATTCGAAAATCCTGACTTCAAATAATATGCAACCACATTTATAAACCCTTTCAGGTCCGTCCCTTTATCACATAATCACAATCACATTGTCGCATGGTGAAATGGTCAAAAAACCAAATACACGGGAAATGCACAGAAATCCCGTAAATCTAGACTTCAAAAGTTATGAAATCATGCCCATAATTCTTATCAAATCCGCCTTTTATTGAAATATCGCAAGTCGCAATCACAATGTAAATTGGTCCTGGTATTGGGGGTTCAACAATCGCTGATTGACAATATCACTGATCGGCCCATCAGAACATCGACATATTTCATATCGCTATTGCAATGGCCCCGGGAGTCTTCCCTTTGACTATGCCGATCGCTAATCACTCCGATCAGATCCTGACCATTGATCTGTGACCTCTAATTCGACGACTGACAGTCATTTCGAGCGCATAAATTACACAGGGATTAACCACCCAAAAAAGCGGTTTCCTCTCTCCTCCTGCGTGCTACGTGTCGGCCAATGTATGGAATCGGGTGGAGACCATCCAATACCACTTACTGCTTTAAGCCTGCCCGAAATACCGCTTACTGCCCTCCTTCTGGAACTCAAAAGGTTTAGTCTATTTTCTATAAATTCTTCAGGTCCGCTTGGTCGCTACTGCCCACGTGCTTTATTTGAATTTCAATGTAAAACGTGCTTTTATGAAGGTTTAGCACTTAAAAAAGGTTTTTAGTGCATAAGGCTAATATTAACCCTTTAGGCCACATTTAATAAGAAATGCCTCCTTTTCTAAGGACATTGGGAAAATCTTCTTTTTATAATAACTCCTTCGTTCGGAGTCCGTTTTGGCCCATTCAAATTGCGTTGGATTAAGAATGAAACAATCTACAAGATGAGACTATTTTCAAAATCATCCAATGACTTTCATTTTTCCTCTATGAGGAAAATTCATAGACTTAGAAGTCTATGTTAGATCCAACTTGGATCACACCATCCCACTAAAAATAACTTTTGGTCTCCAAAAGACTGATATACTGATCTGAACAGTAAATGAGAGTAACAACACCCTCTTCTTTTAGCCTTCATACACTTTCTTGCATGGCTAGTGCCTCTAAACCAAAACCTTTGAACACTCCCTTCCTAGATGTGCTAGTCCTCCTGGGAAGAATTGTTTTCCTCCTTGCCTTCCTACAGAACTCCTGCTGAGAAGGTCACGAAAGGTAGTTTGAACTTCTCTTCCTTGATCATAGATCCAAGGTGGCCCAAACCAATGTGAAGTTACATCTACTTCACAAAAACTTTCATTTGTACCTGTTTGACATGCTGCCAACAACAAATGTTAACAAAAACATAAATTTAGACAACAACTGGATGGCCTAAACTCCTGCTTCAACAAAAGAAACAGATTTTCACATCTTGTGAACACCTCCATGTCTGACATCTGCATACAAATGATGGACTAAATAACAAGCCCACAAAACATGCTTTTAAACAAATGACCCTTCAAGTCAAGCATGTAGAACAGATCTCAAGGATTCTTTTCAAAATATGAAACACTTCATCATTATCTCCATTTTGGAGACCAAATCAACTTTTCTCAAGTCAATATTACATGCATGTTTAAAAACAAAGCAATCAACCCTTCACGTTAATTACACATACATGTTGAAATACAAGGAAATCATCAACATCCCTGTGTTCATGCATATCAAGCTTATGCATGCATTTCACCTTTCAACTTTCGCTTAAGCACACTATACTTTCAAAGCTAAAATGAATATAATGTTGAAATCACATAACCAATATTTTGTCGACGCGTTTCGAACCAACCAGTGTGGTTCATCGTCAGGACAAGTTGAAGAACCAATCCGGCTTAGCTTGTTTAAATAAAGTGTGCAGAGACTCCAACGGCTATATTGCCAACGACTAATTTTGACCTAATGACCCTAGTCAAACCACTAATATTCCTGTTATATTTAATTATTATTATTCTTAGAAAATAGCTAAATCAGGTAAATAAATTAAAAGAATTCATTTGTTAATTTAAATAAATGTATGTGTATATCTAAAAACAAATAATATATAATTTCTTATTTTTAGAAATTAGCTAAATCAGGTAACTTATATATTAAAAGAATTCATTAGTTAATTTAACTAAATGTATTCGTTTAATAATAAAGGTATATGTATATCTAAAAATGAATAATATATAATATCTATATAATCCATATTTATTATTTAAATATAATGGTCATTGAAATTAAATTAATAAATTATAATAATTCATATTTATTAAATAATCTATATTTATTATTATTCCAATCCTAAGGAGAGGGAAGTCAGAAACCCTAAGATCTAACAAAAGGGGAATGAGGAGGCTAGGAAGACAAGGCTGGGATCCAACAACTGCTAATCTTCCAGCCATCATCCCTATTAAGATTGTTCGGCCTTTTCTCAATCTCCAGGGCCTCTCTAAACTTGCGATGGTAAAACTGCGCAACTTTGGCAATGACTTGAGCCTCTTCTATACATACATGATGCATAGTATTCCCTGCATGCTCAGCCAGGGCTGAGGACTTGGTCCTACCATGTCTTAAGTCAGCCGAATGCTCGCTAATCCGTTGATTGATAGAGCGACCAATCTCACCAATATAAGGGGTCCCACAGGAACAAGGAATGACATAGACGCCCTTCATGTCCTTAGGGTCAATAGGGTCTTTCACAGACCTGAGGGAGCCACGGATAGTGTTGAGAGGTCTAAAAGTTGCGGGCACATCGTACTTCCTTAGAATCCTCGCAATCCTATCCGTGGTCCCTTGGATGTAAGGAAGGTTCACACCCATGATATGATCTTTAGGAACCCTTCGGATTGAAGGCTCCTTCTTGGCCTTGAGGAAGGTTTTTTGACCGAGGTGCCTATTGTAACCATTCTTCTCAAAGACATCTAGGAGATGAGCTTTCTCCGTTTCCAGGCTCTCCTCATCAGAAATTCTTACAGCACGGGTGGCAAGCGTGCTAAGAACCCCTAACTTCTGAGCGGGGAAATGATGCGAAGAAGCATGCAAGTATTGCTCAGTATGCGTCTTCTTTCTAAACACCTGATGAGAAAAGGAACCATCCACCTTCTTAGAGATGAGAACATCCAAGAACGGAAGACAACCATTATCTTCTTTTTCCATCGTGAATTTAATGGCGGCGGATTGGTTGTTGAGGTGACTGAAGAAACGATCCAGCTCATCAGGACCATGAGACCAGACAACACCAGTGTCATCAACGAATCTTTTCCAAAGCTTCGGTAAGAGACGAGAGGAGGCCAAAGCCTTAGACTCAAACTCCTCCATGAAGAGATTAGCGACGACAGGGGACAAGGGGGAGCCCATGGCAACTCCGCAAGTTTGCTCATAGAATTCTCCCTCGAAGCTGAAAAAGGTGGAGGTAAGGCAAAGCTCAACTAACATAGCCGTATCAGGGTCAGTTAGCTTATTAATTACCTCCATGGCCTCATTGATAGGAATACAAGTATAAAGAGAGACCACGTCGAAACTTACCAGAATGTCCTCGGGCTCAAGTTTAATTCTCTTAAGATCCTCAATAAAAGAAGCTGAGTCTTTGACAAAGGACTCAGTCTTCCCAACCAAGGGTCTCAACTTTGCAGCGAGGAACTTGGCTAGGAGGTAAGTCGGACCACCAATGGTATTGACAATGGGTCTCAGGGGGACCCCATCTTTATGGATTTTTGGAAGACCATATATCCTAGGAGTGATGGGGTTTCCCTCAATCAGTTTCTGGGCTAGAGGAATCGTGGAATTGCACGACTTGATCGCAAGAGCGACCGCTCTGGAAACCTTTTTGAGGGGATTTTTTGAAAGCTTCTTATAACTCCCATTATTACAAAGATGGTCAAGCATCTTATTTCTGTAATCCCTTCTATCCAGGATAACGGCAGCCCCACCTTTATCAGCTTTTAAGACCACGACGTCACGATTTCCGTTCAAGCTCTTCCGAGCCTCAAACTCAGCCTCGCTGATATTGCTACGGGGAGGCTTAGCCCTCCTCAGGGTTACGGCACAATCCTGCCTAATCGTGTCTTTAATCTTATCAGGAAGGTTCTTAATGCCATATTCTACATCGCAAATGATGTCTTCAACCGGGATTTTTCTGGGCGCTAAGGAAAAATTAAGACCTTTCCCTAAGAGACTAAAAACCGCAGGCGGAAAGGAAAAACTCGACAGATTCACCACCTTATTGTCCTGAGGGAGGGGACCCGAACTACCCACCGACATACCCTTAATATTAACCTTACAATTAAGGCTATTAATCCCATCTAACACTTTATTACAACGACCACTATTATTATTATGTATCTTACTAAAATCACAACTAAGATTATTAAAAACTTTATTATCGACTTCATCATTTATATTATTACTTTTATATATTACTGCTTTATTATCATAATGACTATTAATATCACATTCGTTTATAATAACATTATGCTTATTATTCCCGACATTTAAATTAACATTATCACCAATATCATTATCCGAATTAAGGTCTCCATTACTCATAATGCTACAGGACTTAAAACTAACGGTCTCACTACCCACCGAATTGCTCTTCTGGAAAGACTTACCTTGAACCATCGACTCCAGCCCATAATCGACCTGATTACCCCACGCGCAGCGTACATTAGAGAGACCTGATCTACACGTGCATATCAGCTCATCAGAGCCTACGCGTAGTCCTATATCCGTTGACCTGCCAGCAGCAATACCATTCGAAACACGCGGGCATACTAGCTCATCAGAACTTATGCGCAGTCCCTTATTTACTAACGAGTCAGCCAAAATACCATCCGAAGAACCGGCCATTGACTGCTGCGAACCGATTAGAGAGCGTTCACCAGAACACGCTGCTTGGCCGATCAGACTCATGCGCCCTTGATCAACGTAGTCTGATATCTGCAAAGACTCACTGTTCGACAGCTGAAGAGACTCGTTTGGACCAACCGAATACGCGAGGGCCTGTTTAGCGTCGCCTGAACACACCGCAACTGGCTCACACGTACATGTACCCACCGTCGACCGAAATCTAGCGCAGTTAGAAGAAGGAGAAACCAGATCCACGCAATGAATTACCCTGTCGTTGCTCACACCGACGCTTCCTTTCATCAAACCAGAGCTGGAGGGTGGCGGATCAAGACCAACGGAAGAAGAGCCGCTTAAAACCCAAGCCCTCAGGGAGGAGACCTGGTTAACGGAGACCCAACTGTCTGAACCCCGACCATAGAATAGACCAGACTCCAGATCCGAACAGCCCGAAAGTTTATTATACTTTGTGGACTGTCTGATCTTTAGGGACTCTTCCAATCTTAGGGACTTTAATGCCGAACAGGCATCAATCCTGGACCAGAGAGAAGCAGGGAAAATATTCGACAGCTCTAGATGAACCGCCAGAAGAAGCCTGGATCGATGATCCAGATCCCTCCTTACTCTGCTAATCTCAGATCTGACCAACCCTAAGCTAGCCTTCAGAAAAACGCCACGATTTTTTGGAACATTGAGGTTATGCCTAATCTGGGCAAAGTGAGGAATAACCGAGGAATCTCTGCAACGTTTAAGAAACACCAGATCGGATTTCAACTTAGTAACTGGCATGCATGACCGCTCGAATCGATGAACCTTCTTAGCAACGGCTTCTCCTTGCAGGGATGTTGCAGCAATAAAGTGAGTCTCCTACTCAACTTTTCCATTCACCTTCTTGGTAAAACCATGCAACTTGCATTCCATTAACAAAGAAATATGAATAGATGCACGAAATCAAAAGACATGCAATCTTTAATTGGATAAGAACTCTAACCATTTCTTACCAATCCATTTCAAAGGTGCTACCTTTGTCTGCACATCATCATCAACATGTGAATCATCCTAAAACACATCATTCATGGAAACTTTCTTTCCATTCCTGCCATTTTCTCTTTCCACCTTCTTCAAGTTTCATGGAAGCATTGTTGGATTCAAAGTCTAACACTTTTCAACAATGTGTCCTTGCTTATGGCAGTAAGTGCAACACATATGCATCCTCTTAACAACATGATTTGCCTTGTCCAATGGACCTTTGGCTTCTTGCTTCCTTTCCTTCAAAAGTCTCTTGTATGTGGCCATTCTCTTCCAACATCTAGAAACATTATGGTTATCCAAACCACAAAAGGAACATGCAATTATTTTCCCATACTTATATGAAAATTTACCATGCTGAACATAATCAAAAGGAATATGATTAGAACTAGATTTATACCTTTCTCTTTCACCTTTATTTCCTTCATGAGGAAGTGAATTGAATGAAGAAGTGGATCCCTTTGGAACACCATCAATCTCTTCAAGGCTGTTAGAGTTTCCAAAACTCTCTGGTTCAAGTGCATGCTTATGAACACCTTCATCTTGCAAAATGATGTTTCAAGCTATTGCATTCTCCACGAATACAATCTTCACACTCTTGAGGTAGAAGACCAGAAATGAAACTCCTTCTTGGAATTGTTTCAATGGCCTTCATGGCAGCTTTGGAACCTTCTCCATAAGACTGTCCATAGCCAAGACCCAAATACTTAGGCCTTTCCTCAACTATTATTGGCTCAATAATACCCTGTGCATGTTTTCCCAAGCCTCTTCCTTCATAGCCCATCTTGAACATTAACTTGGAACCTATGCCTCTGGTATGTTTTTCAAAAGAACCAATATAAGCATTCTTAGAATAATTTGAAGAAAAACAAGAATTGTTTACCTCTTCTTCAAGCTGATAGTTGACTAAGGCTTCTTTGGCAATAAAGAGCTATGTCTCCAACTCATGCATCCTTTTCAGGTTCATATTTACAATATGAAGTTGCCTCTCCATTTCCTGCAATTTTTTAGAAAGAAACTGCTTCTCTTCCTCCACGGAATTCAACTTCTTTCTAAGTATGCTGCTCTTCCTTCCATCCTCATATATTTCTCTCACCTTGTCCATCATGATGAACAAGATTTTCTTCATGTCTTCATCAAAGAATCTTGTGAAGAAATAATATTTTGAGGACTCACTTGTAGAAGTTGTCATTATGCCAATGAACAGAAGAAATTCAAACAATATTAACAAATTGCCTATTCAAGCAACCTTTTGCAACAAACCTCTTGTGCTTCAAGGATTTCCTTGAGGTCCTTTGGGATGAGAAGAACCCCTTTAGACCTTCTTCCTTCTTGTCCTCTCCTAGACTTAGCTAATAATAGCTTTCCCTTCACCTCTGCAAACTCAAACAATAGTCAGTTTTCAAACAAGCATACAATCAACCTCTGATTGTTTAAACACCTTTCAGACAAGCAATCTTTGCTCTGTCAATCAAGAATTCTGATATGATATCACCTGCATCATGATACCATCTTCTCTGGTATAACCAGTTCTGATATCACCTTCTTTGAATGTGGGGTTAATCAAACTTAGGCTCTGATACCACCTGATCTGAAATGGGACACTAAAGGCTTCTTGTCAAGCTTACAAGAACCTCTCCCACTCCAAAGATTATATATTTCCAAGACCTTATGATTAACCAATTGCAGAATTAAAAAGTGCTTGAAAATAGGTGTATGCTTGTGTTTGTACTTAACTACTTAAGTGCTTTAAGTTTATTTTCTTTGCTAATATTTAAACACACACAATAGTAAATGTAATGCAACAAATAAGCAAACAAATAACAACAATATAATATGGAGTTCACCCTGATATCTTGAGCTACGTCTCCTTGAGCTCTAATCAACTCGACTAGGCTCTTTGGGATTATGGCAATGCTTCTTTTACAAGTTCCACACTTAACTCCATTGGTTTACAATTGAACCTATGGGTTTAGAATACCATCTTATCCCATTGGCTGTCGTTTAGCTGCAAACAGATCTAGGCTTCTCTGGACTAGAATCTTTCTTTCAGCGCTCTGAGCTATCTTGCTCTAGCTTGCACCAAATCCCTTAGAGTTCTCTCACTGTCTCTGGAACTCCTTCTTCTGTCCTCAACACATCTCAGACACCAGCAAGAGCTGGATCATTTGATCTCTTTTCTGTTCTCTTGGCTCTGGCTCTTGCTTTGGCTCTTGGCTCTAGCTCTAGCTCTAGCTCTTGGCTCTTACGAGCTTCTGGGTTCACTCGACCTTTAAGCGACCCTCTATCAATTCAGCTCTCTGTGTTATCTCTTAGCCTCTGCACGCATTCTCATCCACGTTCAAAATTTGTGCTCTTTGTGTAATTGTAACACATCGGTTACAACCCTCCATCATGGAAAACCCGACTGTTTCACCTCAAGAATACGTTTACAATGGAAAGGAAACTTCAGCATGGGAAACCTGATCGTTTTGCCTTCCTTTGTCTGAAATAGCCAAATAACGGAAATACATAGGAAAACACATCATGGAGCATTTAATCGGACTTCAAACAATATGGAATCACCCCTATAAACCTATCTGGTTCGTCATCCTATCGCATTTGCATGTCACATGGCGAAATGGCCAAAAACACCAAATACACAGGAATACATTGAAAATCCCAAAATATGAACTTCAAATAATATGCAGCCGCATTTATAAACCATTTTGGGTCCATACCTTTATCGCAATATCACAATCGCATCGTCGCACAACGAAATGGTCAAAAAACCCAGTGGACGGGAAATACACAGAAATCCCGTAAATCTGGACTTCAAAAGTTATGAAATTACATCCATATTTCTTATCGGGTATGCTTTTTATCGGCATATCGCAAGTCACAATCACAATGTGCATTGGCCCTGGTATCGGGGGTTCATCGATCGCCGATCAGCCCATCGGAACATCGACATATTGCATATCGCTATTGCAACGGAACCAGGGGTCTTCCCTTTGACTGTGCCGATTGTTGATTACTCCGATTACATCTTGACCGTTGATCTGCGACCTCTAATCCGACAGCTGACAATCATTTCAGGCACATAACTTACACAAGGATTAATCGCCTGAAAAAGCAGTGTCCTCTTTCCTCTTATGTGCTACAAGTCGGCCAATGTATGGAATCAGGTGGAAACCATCCAATACTGTTTACTTCTTGAAGCCTTCTTGAAATACCGCTTACTACCCTCCTTCGAGAACTCAAAAGGTTTAGTCTATTTTCTATAAATTCTGTGGGTCCGCCTGGCTGCTACTGCCCACGTGCTTTATCTGAATTTCAATGTAAAATGTGCTTTTATGAAGGTTTAGCACTTAACAAAGGTTTTTAGCACATAAGGCTAATATTAACCCTTTAGGCCACATTTAATAAGAAATGCCTCCTTTTCTAAGGACAATGGGCAAATCTTCTTTTTACAATAACTCCTTCGTCCGGAGTCCGTTTTAGCCCGTTCAAATTGCATTGGATTCATAAAAAAACAATTTACAAGATGAGAATATTTTCAAAATCATCCAATGACTTTCATTTTTCCTCTGTGAGGAAAATTCATAGACTTAGAAGTCTATGTTAGATCCATTTTGGATCATGGATGAAGGTTTAAGAGATGTACAAACCATTTGATTTTCATATTTCCCAACTTTGGCATCATCGCAAGGAGGCACCCACATTGGAACTAAAAAGGGAAGAGGACAAGGAACAAAAGGAATGGTAGGTTCCTCCTATAAAATTAGAGGTGTCTCATGATTTACAAAAGTTGGATAAGTAGAAATATCATGGGTTTCAGATTCACCATGAGAAGAGATATGAACCAAATTCTCAAAATTTCATTTAAAATCCCAATCCATATCTTCTTCAGGAAATTCATAACATAGGTGAAGCAATCAATTCGATAACTCCTCAATTGATTCATTAGGATTCATTCTTAGTTGATTAATTCTCTTAAGTACATCTTGGTAATCATACCTATCAAATGTTAAATGAATCTCCTTACTGAGTGTTGGGATGGGGTCCCCTCGGTTAATTTGGGGTTAAGATAACCCAAATTATGGTACAATTTTGTAAATGATGTAAAGCCTTCGCGATTTGTGGATGCAGAGCACGTAGATGAATAGGAGTCAAAGGGGCTTAGCACCTTGTTTTGGATAAGTTTTGAGTCAATTTTGAGATTCACCCATGGTCCACGGACCATGGCATTGTATGAAAAAGAATATAAATAGGTGTGTCTTAGAGAGTCTAAGGAAGTAGAGTAGAGTAGAGTAGAGCAGAGAAGAAGAGGGAAAAATAGAAGAACGAAGGGCTCAGAAAGGCTTAGAAGAAGAAAGGCTTTGCATCTGAGTGCACAGACTCCTAGGTAGAATCCGCAGTTGAGTGCGCGAACCCCTACAATTGTGTGCGCAAGGCAGTTTGAGTCTGTAATCCTTAAATTAAGATCAATAGAGACAAGTTTATGAATAATTATTGAGTATTTATGTTCATGTCTATTTTTGTTATATGCTATTGATAAATGACTTGTTTTATTAAATATTGATTGAATGCCACAGGATTCTCTTGAACAAGTCTTAATAATGTACGCAATGCATGTTTAAATACGTTTGCGAAGATGCTAGTGATCCCACTTATGTTTATTAACAACTTAAGTAGATTTGCGTGAGCACCAACTTTGGATCACTTTCTGATGCACGTAAGTAGGTAAATTGACTGTTAATGGTTCACAAGGACTGATCATAGATCTTCACGAAGGTCTGAAGGTTGTTTTAATAGAGTTGCAGTAACGTGCCCTAAGAGTTTATCGATCTACGTGAAGGCAGATCCAAGGCACTAAAAGGCATCATGCTAGTATCTGGATGCAGAAACTTGGTTTTTACATCCCCCCATACTACTTCGGGTGAGACTGCAGCCCACGCTACACAGTTTTCTACTGAAAGGGCTAGTAGTGTAAGGCTTTTTTTGGTTGGCGCAGCTAACTTTGAACCTAGGTCAGGATCCCCTAAGCAGACTTTGAAGTTATAGAAATCGTTGATGACAGTAATCCCTACCCATGCTCCTAGGAATTGACTGGGCTATTGATATGAATGGGGTCATCAATTTGAAGAAAAGGATTTTGTCATTTTAAAGAAATTCGCTTCGGGTTATAGTTCCACTGGATCTTACAAAAGGGGTGCGCTATATTGAACTAGTCCACGATTATGTAGAAAGTGATGATGAGCTGGATTAGGTTTACAAGATAAGAACGTGAGATCAGGAATGGATTAATCCAATGGTAGATGGACGGATTTCATGGGATTGAGAGATTTCCCGCACCTCTAATTCAGACGAGGAGCTAGAAAAGTGGTAGAATCACTTGTATGAAGTGTCTACATTGTGATGCAATATGATGACAAATTCGTTGCATTGTGTTTCTTCGGAGGTAAGAAATTTACCTTATTATGATGGTTTAACTGACTTAGATTTGTTTTTGGATGAATTTGAGCGCGAATTCCATGAGGACCACCGCTTCTAAGCATTAGAGTTGGCACTGCTTTCTATGCTTGCACGATGGTGGGGTACGCATAAGGAGAGTTTTACTGAATGGCGAGATTACAAAAGAATGATGAAGCTATGGTTTGGGCGTGTTAACAATAGAATGACTGAGAAGTATAATGGAAAGGATGACCCACACGATCACCTAGTGAAATGGACTAAAGCATGGGGAACAAGACCATAGCCAGAGTGGGTACACATATTTTTCCATACCTTGGATACCATCCCCATGAACTGGTATCTTGAAATGAAGCTATACCATGGCACCGTGGAATGGGATGTATTGAAGGAAGGGTTATTATTGACTTTCAATTTTGAGGATAGGTTTGCAAGCATCGATTGATCACTATAGGAAATTAAAGCGGTTATCTTCATAACATCAACAAGACCTATGGAATGGACCCAACCAGACTAGAGCACCTAGCTGTGCCATGCACTAAAATGCTATAATGTGACTGCTGAAGAGGAAGAATAAGACCCTAGGAACATCAATATTCCAGAAGTGGAAGGACATCGCGAAGTCGAGGGGCCACAAATAGAAAACCCATACATCTTCGCACCTTTGGAAACAAAGCAAGCAAACATTGGCACTAAGGAAGAACTAAAGTTCATGAAAATTAGAGATTACTAGGACGATGCTATAGTAGATAAAGTTGTTGAATTACTCTGTGAATACTAGGATATCTTTCCAACTAAGTTTTCAGATCTAAAGGGAATAATCGGTGACTTTGGTGTTATGAAGATCACACTTAAGCTGGATGAGAAGCCTGTTAAACAAAGGTCTTGCCGCCTTAATCCTTAGTATAAGGAAAACGTTTGCCAGGAGCTGGATAAGATGCTAGAGGCATGCATCATAGAACCTATTGAAGAATCTGATTGGGTGAGCCCGATGGTGGTTCAAGAAAAGAAACAAAAGGGCGAAAGATGAATCTATGTAGATCTGCGGAAGCTTAATGATGCATGTGTCCATGATCCATTTCCGACATCATCCACAGACGAAGTGCTAGACAATCTTGGAGGGCAAGAGGCCTATTCCTTTACTGACATGTTTTCATGGTATCATCGAATCAAGATCGTGCCAAAAGATAGAACAAGAACGATCTTCGCGACAGAGTAGGGTTGTTTCCAGTACACTGTGATGCCATTTGGACTAAATAATGTGTCTGCGATATTTTCCCATGTAGTCATAGAAATGTTCAAGGAGTTCATTCATAAGTTTTTGGAGGTATAATTTGATGACTGGACGGTGTTTGGATTAATGAAGTTCCATGTAGCAAGTCTATGCCTGATGTTGGATACATGTCGCAGATACCAGATCACGCTAAATTTGAAAAAATGCATATTTTGTGTTCCTTTTGGGATCTTTCTGGGTCATGTTGTGTGCAAGCAAGGATTGATGGCGGACCTTGCAAAGAGAGCAGTAATTATGAACTTGGAGGTCCATAGGAACGTCAAGCAGTCACGCGCAATGCTGGGACATACATGATACTATAGAAATTTTATTAAAGCATATGCTTAAATTACTGTGCCCATGGAAAAACTACTAAAGTAGGACGTGACATTCTGTTGGGATGAGGAATGTCAGCGCAACTTAGATGTATTGAAATAAAAGATGGTCACTGTGCCGATTTTAGTATTCCCGATTAGAAAAACGAGTTTCATGTACATGTGGATGCCTCTTGCATTGCGTTGGGTGCAGTGCTAACACAGGCTAGTGAAGGAGAAATGGACCATCCTATAGCCTTCGCAAGTAGGAAGTTATCAAAGACTAAGAAAACTTATTCAACGAATGAGCGTGAAGGGTTGGCCATGGTGTATGCGCTGCAAAAATACAGACATTATCTATTAGGGGGTCATCTCAAGATCTACATAGATCATTTTGCCTTGAAATGCCTGGTCAACAAGCCTTTGTTGGGGGGGAAGATATGCAGATGGTTGCTATTATTTCAGGAGTATGACTTTGAAGTCATTGTAAAGCCAAGGAGGTTAAATGTTGGACCTGATCATATTTTGTGAATTGAAATAGGAGAAGAATCTAATAATTTGGAGGAAGGGTTTCCAGATGTGCAACTCTTTAGAGTGTGCGTAGTGGATGACCATTTTGCAGACATTATTCACTTCTTGACTACAAGAATGGCACCAGAAGGATATAAAAGTTAGCAGAAGAAGGAATTAGAAGTGCGCGCGACCGATTTTTCAGTTATTGCGGGACATTTGTATAAAATGGGTGGAGATGAAATATTGCTAAGATATGTGCTAGACTTTGAGCGGGATAGCATTCTCGCTGAATCTCATGGAGGAGCTGTGGGAGGCCATTATGTAGGCAAAGAAATTATGCAGAATATTTTGCGTGTAGGACTATGCTGGGCAACACTGCAAAAGGATTCCAAGGCATACTGTAAGGAGTGTGACGCATGTTAAAGAATTGGAATACCATCGCGAAGAGATGAGTTACCACTACATCCTCAAGTATCTTTGCATCCCTTTGAGAAGTGGGCAATTGATTTTGTTGGGCGGAAAGAAAACATGTGCGTGATATATTATCACTACTATGGAATATCTAACCAGATGGGGGGGAGCACAACCAGTTAAGGATTGCACAGGGGCTATGGCAGCAAAATTATTTTTTGAGTATGTCTTAACCAGATTTGGCTACCCAAAATTGTTAATGAGTGACAGGGGTATGCACTTTCTGAATGAAATGATTAGCATGTTGACTGAGGAGTTTCAAGTCTACCATCAGAAGAGTACTTCTTATCTCTCACATGCCAATGTAACTATTGAAGCCTTCAATAATAATTTGGAGAAAGCGCTGACTAATATCTATAATGCGTGGTAGAATGACTGGGATGTGCACGTACCTGTAGTACTCTGGGCTTATAGGACTATTTGTAAGAAGCTGACAGGGCAAATGTTAGGTCCCTATAATACTAGTGATGCCCCCATTACTATTGTAGTTGTATCCCTTATTTATATTGTTGTGCCCATATTGTCCCCATATTGTTATTAATGTGCCCCATAGAATCCCTCTATTGTTATTTTTGTGCCTTTATATTATTATTGTTAGGTAGGCTTGGTTATATTGTGACCCATTAGACTCCTATATATAGAAAGGAGGTTTTTTCATTTGAATCATCCAAGAATTGTTCATTTGTGTAATGTAAAGGAGGTTTACCCCTCGAAGAGGCTAAATTCTAAGGCATTCAACTATCTTTTCTATCTTTTTGTGAGCTGGTTTCATAACATTTGGTATCAAAGCTTTGAATTCTAGGGTTTCGCTGCTCCAAACAAGTCAGCGTGGCATTTGCGTTATAAATTTTTTCTATGACATTTCAGACGCTAAAAAAAACCCGTTTGGGCCGAAATCGTTATGAACCTCGAGTCTGAATTTCAGAACTTTTTGTGCTATATTTGTGGAGATATGATCTGAGGAAGTTGGATTTTTTGCAGACTCCCGAATTTCCTTCCAAACAGGTGACCTGGGGAAAATCGTCATAACTTTTTTTTTGAGCATCAGATTGAAATTTAGTAAGAAGCTACAAAAAGAGGACGGACTTTAGTTTCCTATGTATATGTTTTAGATACTAAGGTCAAAACAGTGACATGTGGCACTTCATACAATTTTGCTCTTCTGGAAAGGTCTATAATCAGGGCATCTTGGGAGATTGTGCATAACTCTGCCTTGGAGAATCTAAATTCGATTAGACTGGTGGCATTGGAAAGAGGACATAGAGGGCTACTGTAGATCGCAATTTCATAACCAGATGATCTGAAATTACAGAGATACATCAGATTCAATATTGAGCTCCTACAAAGTGAAAAAAGGTATGTAGTTTTTTTTTAATTTTTGCATAAGCTTGGTTTGAAAAATTAGTTTGAAGGAATTCAAAGGGCATAGTAAAGAATTATTATTGGTAATTGATGCCCCGAGGAAAGAAAATGAAAACACCTAGTAAGCAACTTGAAAGCTCTATCATGACTCATGAAAAAGAGGAAGAAATGCAACATGATATATCTAAATTACGAGACCAATTGCAACAAATGTCACTCGCACAAAAAGTAACAAAATCTAAGATGGATGGTTTAAATAAAGATGTGGACGCTAAGATGGATGGTTTAAAGAATGGCATGGAAGCTAAGATGAATGTCATGGACGCTAAGATGGATGGCATGGATGATAAGATGGAAGAATTGAAGATAAATTTGAACAAGTTGCTACAAGAAATGGTCACTAATGGTGAAAGGGTAGTAAAGGAAACTCATCACGAGAACAAAATAAATGTTAATCATGATTTCACATACTCTAATGTTCGATCAAAGACCCACCATATTCAAAAAATCGATATGAGGAAGTTTGATGCCAAGGATCCCGCAACATGGATACTACAGATGGAGCAATTTTTCAATCTCCATAATGTGCAAAACACATAAAAGGTATGTATTGCAACTTTACATTTGGAACAAAATCAGTTTGTATGGTATCGATGGCTTTTCTCTCGTAAACAAATTGTCACTTGGGTAATTTTTACGGAAGAAATGACAACACATTATGAGGATACAAAAAGCAACACTTTTTTTAGCCAATTGATAAGTCTCAAACAAAAGGGTTCAATGATGGAGCACATTGAGGAGTTCCAAAAATTGAACATAAGGGTAAAAGATATTCTAGAGGAGCATAGGATTGATGTGTTCATACAGACTTTAAAGGATAATATCCAACATGATTTTCACCTTTGGGAACCTGATTCATTGGAGAAGGCATTCAGGTTAGCAAGAAAAATGGAAAGCAAAATTATGGCAACCAGGAAGCCTACCACTCACAACTATAAATATGGAAGTGTTGTTGCCCCTAGCCTTCCACAACCTATAAGGTTGACACCACAAAAATTGGAAGAAAAAAGAGAAAAAGGGCTTTGTTACAGTTGTGATAGAAAATACACTAAAGTTCATAAGTGTGTTGAGAAGACATTATTCTACATAGATTGTGAAGAGGAAGAAGAAAAGGAAAAACGTAAAAAGAAGAGGATATACTCCATGAACAAAGCCTAGATAAAGAAGAAATGAATCCGACCATATCTTGTAATGCATTGGCTGGAATTACCACTCCTCAAACCATCAAGATAGAAGGACATATCAAGAAGAAAAAGGTAATAGTGTTGATTGATTCAGGAAGTACCCACAACTTTATTCATTGTAAGATAGCAAAATAATTGAATTGCTTCCTATATCGAGCACCAGAGTGTCAAGTGATGGTTGCAATTGGTGGAATGATAAGTTGATTTTGATAGTGCCATAATATCAAGCTATCGATGGGAGAATATGTATTGAATAGCCCAATGCTTTCCATTCCAATGGGAGGTGCTGATGTTGTACTAGGAGTCCAATGGCTACAATCCTTGGGTGCAATAGCTTTTAACTTTCAAGAACTTTTCATGAAATTTTATGTGGAAGGAAAGGAATTTGAATTAAGGGGTATTGCAGGGAAACCGAGAAAGATAGTCAGCTCTAACGGTATGACAAACCTTCTAAAAAAGGAACAACGAGGTGTCACTGCACAATTATGTTCGCTAGATGTTTCCACATCGAAATCATCTATTTCTCTAGATCTCTAAAAAGTCTTGGACAATCATTCCAAGGTATTTGAGACTCCCAAAGGCCTCCCACCTATTCATGATCAAATCATGCTATTCATTTGATTCCAAGAAGTGTTCCTCCAAACATCGGGCCGTACATATATCCTTATGCCCAAAAGAGTGAAATTGAACTTATGGTTGTAGAAATGCTAGAGGCTGGTATAATTAAACCTAGCCAAAGTTCTTTCTCTACTCCAGTAGTATTGGTGCACAAGAAGGACGGATCACGGTGCATGTGTCCAAATTATAGGGAGCTCAACAAGATCACTCTTAAAGATAAGTTTCCCATTCCTGTCATTAATGAATTATTGGATGAATTGTGTGGATCAATTTACTTCACCAAGTTGGATCTTCATTCAGGATATCATCAAATCAGAATGAAGACCGAAGACATTCCGAAAACAACATTTATAACTCATGAGGGTCACTATGAATTTTTGGTCATGCCTTTTGGCCTTACCAATGCACCTTCTACATTTCAAGGTTTGATGAATTCCATTTTCAAACCCTTGCTTAGAAAATTTGTGTTAGTATTTTTTGATCATATACTAATCTACAACAAGTCTTGGAAGGATCATGTTGAACATGTTGATAGGGTGCTAAAACTATTGGAGGAGAAACAATTATATGCCAAAATATCCAAATGTTTCTTTGAAGTACAAGAGGTGGAATATCTTGGTCATATTGTATCTCATGAAGGAGTTATGGTAGACCCTAGCAAAATTAAAGCCATTAAGGAATGGAAAATCCCCACATCCATAAAGCATTTGCGAGGATTTCTCAGGTTGACAGGGTATTATCACAAGTTTGTTAAGAATTATGGGAAAATAGCAGCACCTCTAACAACATTATTGAAGAAAGATGAATTTTCATGGACTCCAGAAGAAACAAATTCCTTCCAACATCTTAAAGAGGCAATGTGCCAAGCACTGGTCTTAGCTACACCAGACTTCACAAAAACCTTTAGTGTTGAATTTGATGCTTCAGGAAATGGAATTGGTGTTGTTTTAATGCAAGATGAAAGACCCATTGCTTTCGAAAGTTGTCCAATCAAGGGAAAGTATTTACAAAAAGCTATTTATGAGAAGGAAATGTTGGCAATACTACATGCACTTAAGAAATGGTGACCCTACCTAATGGGAAGACACTTCAAGGTAAAAACGGATCATGATAGCCTTATATAATTTTTAGAACAAAGATTATCCTCTGTAGAACAACAAAAATGGGTCACAACGATGTTGGGTTATGACTTTGAAATCATCTAAAAAAAAGGGAAGAAAAATGTTGTGGCAGATGCACTCTCAAGAAAGGATGAGGATGTGGAAGCATTTTTGAGCGCCATTTCTATTATCCAACCAAATTTGTTAAATGAAGGAAGGGAGGAATGGAAGAATGATGAAGAAGTGTGGGAACTTATTCGAAAGTTACAACAAGATTCCAGTAATCTGATACATTTAGCTGGAAAAATGATTCGTTATGGTACAAGGATTGCTTATACCTCTGTAAGAATTCCCAACTCAAACAAAATATTCTTCTGGAATTGCATGCTTCTCCCTTAGGAGGGCACTCAGGATTTTTAAAAACTTACCACAGGGTTAAGAAGGAATTTTTTTGGGATGGCCTTAAATCGGATATTCAAAAGTTTGTGGCGGAATGTTTGGTTTGCCAACAAGATAAAGCTGAAACAATTAAGACTCCAGGCCTATTACAACCTTTATCCATTCCAAGCCAACGTTGGGAGGAGGTTTCAATGGAATTTATCATAGGTTTACCCAAGTCTGAGGGAAAGAGTGTCATCATGGTGGTAGTTGACAAACTTACCAAGTATGCACACTTTTGTGCATTATCACATCCATTTAAAGCCAATACAGTTTCTACTGCATTCATGGAAACAATTCAAAAGCTACATGGAAACCCAAAGATTATTGTAAGTGACAGAGATCCCATTTTTACTGGAAATTTTTGGACAAAATTATTTTCTTGTCTTCGTACTCAGTTAGCTCATAGCTCATCTTATCATCCTCAATCTGATGGGAAAATTGAGATAGTAAACAAATATTTGGAAGGATATCTTCGTTGCTTTGTATCTAATAAACAAACACAATGGGTCAAATGGTTGCCTCTAGCTGAATGGTGGTATAACACTTCCTTCCATACTGCAACAAAAATGACCCCATTTATGGCACTTTATGGATATCAAACACCATCCATCACATCATATTTAAGAGAAAATTCTAAGGCTCAAGTAGTGGAACATCACATCGAGAACCAACAACAAGTTCTCCAACTCTTAAAGGATAACCTCGTGTTGGCGTAGAATAGAATGAAACAACAGGCAGATCAACAATGCAGTGAAAGAAGTTTTGATGTAGGTGATTGGGTATTCCTATGGCTACAACCATATAAAAAAATGTCACTCAAGCAAGCTAAGAAGGATAATAAATTATCACCAAAGTATTATGGCCCGTATAAGGTGTTGCAAAAGATTGTACTATGGCATACAAATTGGAGCTTCCTGCAACTTCTCGAGTGCACCCAGTTTTCCATGTTTCATGTTTAAAGAAGTTTATAGGCGATAAGCTCCCAGTTCAAACAATATTGCCAAAACTTGATGAGGAAGGAAAAATTATATTGGAACCAGAAGCAGTCATAGAAACAAGAACTCGAAAACTACGAAATTGATCCATTTCGGAGTATCTCATCAAGTGGAAAAACTTATCCACTTAAGATTCCACATGGGAGGATGAGAATTTTATACAGAAGCATCTAGAACTACTCAAGCGTTGAGAACAACACTTTTTTGAAGGAGAGGGGCATGTTAGGTCCCTATAATACTAGTGATGCCCCCATTACTATTGTAGTTGTATCCATTATTAATATTGTTGTGCCCCTATTGTCCCCATATTGTTATTACTGTGCCCCATAGAATCCCTCTATTGTTATTTTTGTGCCTTTATATTATTATTGTTAGGTCATCTTAGTTATATTGTGACCCCTTAGACTCCTATATATAGAAAGGAGGTTTTGTCATTTGAATCATCCAAGAATTGTTAATTTGTGTAATGTAGAGGAGGTTGCCCCCTCGAAGAGGCTGAATTCGAAGGTGTTCAACTATCTTTTATATCTTTTTGTGAGCTGGTTTCATAACAGCAAACGTCATTCAAATTAGTATATGGGGTCGAAGCCATAATGCTGATTCTGTGCAATGCAGGTTTAACGGATATGGAAAATTGTGAGGCCTTGGAGGAGTGGGCCTTGGAGGAACGACTCTCGCAACTGATGGAGCTCGAAGAAGATCAATTTTTTGGCAAGACTAAATTAACAAGTATAGAAGGAATGTGAAAAAGAAAGGCATGATTGCCATATCAAGCTCTGCACATTCAAGGTAAACAATCTTGTTCTCTTATATGATAGTAAATTCACTAATTTTCCGGGTAAATTCCAGATGGATTCGTTAGGGCCATATATTGTCAGATAAATTACAGATGATGGAGCAGTTCAGCTCACGAAGCAGAATGGGGGACCCTTTTCGGGAAGAGTGAATGGGAGCAGATTGAAGTTGTATACAGGGGATCCTATGTAATGACTATATGGCAGCAGGATAGTCTTAGCGCTCTAAGTAGTTTCAAGAGAGCGCGGGACTATAAACTACATTTCCCAGTTTAAAGGATAAAGCAGCGAGCAGGATGTGCAGAGAGTGACGAAGATGAAACCACTGAGGAGGCTGCACCGAAAGGGAAAGTACTACACAACCTACCAGGAACATGACCGTTGGAATTAATGTTCATGACTTGGTGACCAAAAGATGGTTAAGTGGAGCGAGGTGGCAATAGTTAAGCAAAAAACTTTTGAAGATCTGCCATCAAAACAACATTTATTATCAGAATTTGGAGGGAACGATCAGATTTGAATTCAAAAACCCCTATAAATTACATGTGCTGGTCCAACAGAGAACATTTTGTGCTCTAATATTTGTTTTTGAATTTCGCTAACTATTGCCTATGAGCGAAGTGTTCTGGGAATAATTCCTATCATGAGCAAACATTTCTCCAATAGCCCACAAGTTATTTATGGAGGGAATGATTGCCACTAACCTAGCCGAAGCCTTGAGTTTGGAAGGAAAAGTTTCTGACACACCAGGACCAAAAGTGTCGAGTGTAGAGGCCACGCCTGCGGTGCCCACAGTGCAAAGGTCGCCTATGCTGAAACAGACTAGGATGAAAGACAAACAAATTGCAATGAAAGAAAAGAAATCAGCAACGAAGGAGAGTAGAATAAGTTGGTTTCGGTGCACACATCACCAAGGAAGCATACCGAAACATAGGCAAAGAAAAAGAAGGATAAGCAACCAGAAAGAGTAGTGGACCTAGAGGTGGAAGGATTCCAGGGAATGGAGGTTATTGATGCCGAAGGAGTGGAACCCTTGACGAGGCTACCCAAGTATATCCCACCATGAAAGGGAAAAACAAAGGTAACGAAGGACCCTGATACTGAGAAATTTACAATGCCCATGCCCTGCTGCCTGAGCAGGTCCCTTTTGAAGGTCCTAGGCTCGCACGAATCTCGTTTTTAAAAATGGAGGATTAGGACCTTGCAGACCACACTAAATTTCCACATTTGGCGACGGAAAAATATATGTGGAAGGTCTACTACGAAGAAACAGGTGTTACAACATTGGAGGCATTGGAATGGGTTCACGGTGTAGAGAAACCAAGGTTGCTAATTCTGCTGCTGGTGGCACATTATCACCGCACCCCCATTAATACGATATGTGTGCACCAGCTCCTCACGCTGGTGCATGATGGGTGTTTATGGCTAGGAGAACCTAACCCCATCACAGACATGTTGATTCACAAAATCACACAGCTGCCTTACAAAGGCACGAACCCTGCCAAGGTGTTTGGAGGGAAGACTGGGGTGAAAGAGCTTACAAAAAAAATGAAGAAGGATTACGACCTCCTCAAGAAGTCGCGAGGGTATTCCATTATTTCTATTATAGACCAGGAAATTCAATTTTCTTCCTAGATTTTAACAAGGAAGGTTGTGAGAAAATGTCGCGTAGACGAGGTTCCGACACCAGTAGTTTCAATTGTTGCATAGTGTGTGAAAGGTGTACAATTTAATTGGGCCCGATAGCTTTGTCAAGAGTTCCTGGCAAATTGTTGCGAGGCCTAGGAGGAAACCAAGTCATTCCACTACGCTTGATTTCTGCTATCAATTATGCTTGTTGCATGGAGATTTTTGAAGCATAGCCAGTTTCCACCGCTTGAGGAAGGATTGCCAGAGGCAGCGCAATTCACCTCGTTATGGTCTACGAAGGATGCCACATGGAATACAAAAAAAAAGATCTTTTGAAATTTTGTGGAAATGGATCTCCATATGGCAGTTAATCAACGTCCAAGGTTGTCCCCAACCTTGTTCAGACAGCTGTCAGCCTACGCAGCGTTCAAGTCTGACTTCCACAGGGTCTATATCCAAGCACGAAAGGATCCAGAGTCAAAATGGCACCAATTGCCCTATTTGGTGTCAGAAATGGACGTGCAGGAGGTCGTAGGGGTATGGCCTACAGAGTGGTGCACCTCGTCAAAAGTAGATGTTGGATTAAGCATGGGCGTGGAAATTTCTATTGCGTAGAAAAGAAAGGAGGCCGCTAAGAAAGATGCACCTACCCTAACAGAACATAAAAGGAAGGTGTTACACTAAAAAATGTCACCATGGCTATTTACAGTTAGTATGGCTCTATCAACAGTCATGCTATCCTCCTGGGCAAGTCTTATGCCTCTGCTCTCCATGTCAAACTCCAAAATGAGAGAAAGTCTTTGTAAATGTGTTTATCTCTGGGTACGCAGATTCTCTCGGCCTTACCTGCGTGTACGCACCTAATGTTCACAAAAACTGTGTACTTGTACGCTCTGTATGTAAAGGGGTAGGTGCGTACCCCTGAAAAGGTCAAAAGGCGCGAGTTTCATCTTTAAAAAGTTACTTGTGGTCATTTCTAGAGCATTCTAGAAGGTTGTTCGATGTGTATTGAGCGCCTCCAGATGGTTCATGTACCCCTATGAAAGAGGAACTTATCCCATCAAGAGAGGAGCTATCCCATCCAAAGAGGGGATTATCCCATCGATGGTGGACCTGATTAACTTCCTCTTGAGCACTATAAATACAGGCATTGGGCCAGAAGGAGGAGAGGTTGAAAGCTAAACATTTCTAAGGGTAGATGCTGCTGGAATTAGGACTCCCATTTAGAAGCTTGTGAGGAGAGATTCCCATCCTTTCTTGTTTCATTTGGAAGTGGGTGAGCTTTGTCAAAGTAAAGGAGAACTCTTGATGGACCCTGGGAGGGACTTGCACAACACCAAGGCTCAGGTTGTAATTGTTCCTTTTGTTTCCTATTAATGCAAATGAGTCCATTCTTCTCAATAACTTGTTATTTATGAGTTGTTTCATGTACTCATTGGTCTATATATTAAATATGTTTTATTTTATGAGATTATCAAGTGCTATTTAATCGTTTGATTTTTAGTGAATGGAGGTCTCGAAGTGAAGGAGGAGCTCATCTGGATCGGCGAGGCTGGACTACTACAACAGCGTTGGACTGCAGGTAAGATCTAAACACTTGATTTCTTGTATGGTAAATGCATGTTTAGAGAAGGATTTCTCTTGTTTGTCTTGTTTGTCACTAGAGAGTCTTAGGCTCCTAGGGAGGTTGGTTGTGTCCGCACTATCGACTCTTTCCGCCTGACAAAATGGCGACTCCGCTGGGGACTCCATTGATGTGAAAGTTTTTTCCTTTGTATGCAACTTTGATCTGAGAAAAGTCATTTATTTTCTGGTTTTTGGCTGTGTGACTTTGTATTTGGGTGGGATAGCTTAGGGTTAAATTAGATTTAGTTTTTCTTGGTTTTTCCAGTAGTACGCACCCTCTGAGTATTGCATAGTGTGTACCTGTACGCACTGTTGCTGTGTGCACAGAGCGGGCCCACACCTGTCTTAACAGGTTGCCTGCGTACCCTGCTAAAAATTAAGAAATTTCCATTTTTTACATTTTTCCTCTTAGATTTTGCTTTTTCTTAGTTTTTACTGCCCAGATCCATTAGTCTCCTGTCAAAGATCTTCACCTGAACTTGTTTCGATAGAATTGAGTGTTTTAGTGGATTTCATAGAAGTTTAAGCCCTAGGGTTTCATTTTTGAGTAGGTCATGTAGTGACTTTGGCGGTAGAAGTTGTCAAACCTTATATCTCTCTGGTTTTGTCAGCCTTCTTAGGAGTTGGACCTGTCATAAAGTCTACCTGTGAGAGGAACTTATCTTTGAGTTGTCTCTTTGGCAAATTTTGAAGTACTTGTTGATTAAGTATTGAATTCCATTTTACAAAAAGAACAAAAAGATTTGAGTTTTGTTTTGACTAGTTTTTTGATTCTGCATTAGCTGGTCCTTGGCTTAATTGTGGTCAAGTAAAACAACCTAGAATCATCCTTGTAGGCTTTTACCTCGTTAGGTTTGCTTTAGAGTAAATTTCCTTTTGATTTGCTTGTGAGTCAATTTTTCATAGATTTTATAGATTTTGCGATTGATTTTTGTTGAAATAGATTTATATGCTTTATTAAATAAAACAAAATACAAAAACATCTCCTTTGAAAAGTTTTGTTTCAAGTAGCTTTGGAGTATTTTGAAAGAAAAAGGATTTTTCGTGCACGTAATGAGTGGTCATGTTTGTATGCTTGGAAAGATAAAGAGAATTGTTTCTTTGATTGTCTTTACTAAGAAAGTTGTTTTCTATAAAATTTGCATTTTCCAACTCTCTTAGTTAGGAGTTTCATTGAAAGAGAAAAGTAGTGTAAATCATCCTAGGTGCATATTTGTAGTGGTTGCGAGTCGAGTCTACACACCACCAGTTTCATCTCCACTACCTTTTGTCTTTAAGAAAAACCATAAAATTAACGCTTAAATCAACTTAGTAACTTTTATTTACTAGGGCTCTGAAACACCAATTTAGATCAGGCTAGTGTCTTGGAGTAGGAGAGTAATTAACTCTCCAAGACAACAAAACCAAACAAGTAGCTTATCTTGTGATAGAATAAATCCAATTGTCTCATTTTTACTCTGGGAAAGCTCCTCTTAAAGGAGAAGCACGAGCTCGTGTCCGAACCAGTGAGGGGATCAATCCTCCCTCGTTGGGAACGACGCTAGACACGCACGTATTACAAACGGTAAACCTCGGATTAACCATTGTCGAGGAGCCATGGGTCACTTGTCGGTAAACCTTGGATTATTGTCAAGGAGCCGGCAAGGGGATTGAGCTTGATACTCTGCCCTTGCGTGCTGTCGGAGTGTAGACTGTTCCCCTAGGTGCATTTGTTGCGGTTGGTAACCTTAGTGACCATTATCTTTAGGATTCTACCGAGGTGACGGTGGAGGGAAGATCCCACTGTACCTGGAGCAGACGTCGGCTAGACTCACTTGGATTTTACGGGGGGTTCACTTCACTCGAGACCGTTAAAGTGGAGGAACTTGTGCCGGTCTATTCATTAAGCAGGTTGCCGGGGTAACTGTTCCACCCACCACTTCTGTACTGAATCCGGCGATGTTGGGTTTCATCTCCAACTAGCGTTTTCGGTCCGGAAGGCTACTATTTGTGCTTGGTTTGACGCCCTAGATTCTTTAGGCGCGTGATTCAAATTTGTTTGGTTCTTTAGCGACTTTAGGTGGCTTGATTTGAGATTTTACTTTGTTTTCGTGTGTAGTAGTTAAAAGTTTTTAGCTGTGGCGGAATTACCGAGACAGTCCCGTAGACTTCGGGGCAAGTCACCTGAGATTGTTACCGGAACTGATTTGTTGAGGAAACTCCGTAGATCGCGGGGTGGACCTCCTGAAGACATCCCGGGTCAGTACGAAGGATTGAAAGTCCTTGTAACTCCTCCTAGTGGCAGTAGAGTAGGTTCACCTGAAGAAGGAGAGTCTTCCTTGGTAGTCCATCCAGATTACCAAAGTCTAGAGACAGGTTATAATCCTGAAGCTGTTATAGTTTCTGAGCTTGCTGGTAGTTTTTCATCCACTAGTGATATAGGCGAATAACCTGAAATATCTGAACCTGTTACTCCAACTTCTAGTGTACCAGATTCACCCAGGGTAGAAAGAGTCATCACTGAAAATCTTCCTACTGGTTTGATAGCTATTGAAGAACTTGCTCCAGAGGAAGAATTAGGCATATCTACCCTTGAAGATCAACCTACTATTGACCTCAGGGAGCGTGAATCTATCTTTTACAGTCCTCCTAGAAGTACTACTTGGTACCTTTCGTTAACCAATTATTTAGACAACTCCGGGGTAGGTTTTTCTCCACCTCGTACTCCTTTTCCACCTGGAGGTATTTATACTCCTGTAAATATGTCTGGTCAGTCGTCCGCGTTCACTCAATCTCCTAAATCTTTCTTACACAGCGGTCCTTCTGTTCCCACCGGGTATCAGTCACTTTTGGGTACCTTTGCGGGGGCATCTCCTCAACCCATTGATCATGGGTTATTAGCTGGAAAAAATGGTAATAAACCATTGGGTGTAGGAGACATTTACATGATGTCAGGTTCAGTTCCCGTTTCTCAACCTCAAGGTGGCCAATTACCGCCTGGGGGGCAGCCTCAATTAACGCCTGGGGGGCAACCTCAAGGTACACAAATTGTGTCTGGGGGGCAGCCTCAAGGTCAGTATCTACCTATGGTGCAATACATGCCTCAAGGTCAATCCCAGCCTCAATATGTACCCCAAGGTCAACCTCAGTATCAACATTTACCTCAAGGGTATCAACCCCAAGGGTATCAACCTCAAGGGTATCAACCTCAAGGTCAAGGTCAACCCCAGTATCAGTATTTACCCCAAGGTTATCAACCTCAAGGTCAATACTCGAGTCAAGGTTATCAACCACCTCAAGGTCAGTCATATGTTCAAGGTATGGGAACTGTACCTTTCAGTTATCAATCCTATCCTCAATCTGGTTACGGATCTCAGTATCCTCAACCTGTTACGGGTCAATACCCCGGAATGATAGTGTGGGATCCATCACAGGGTCAACAGGTGTTGCAGCCAAGTATACAGTTGGTACCTCAAACTGGACAACCCGTAGTTTCTGGTTCACCCCAGCAACCGCAACCTGTCCAGTCAAACGTTCAAACTTCTGTAACTTCGGTAGTTACTTAGCCGCCAATTGCACCTAGTACTCCATCTCAAACGACTGCAGCAACTACCGCAACATCTGCCACACTTACTTCTGGAGTATCGACAACTCCTGTTTCTACTGTCTTTGTAACCACTCCTCAGACATCTTTACCCTTATCTGGATCTACGATTCAAACTACGGTTCAGATGCCTGTAGGTCAGCCTGGTATAAGTACGGTTGTCACTACTCAACTCAATTTGTTCATCAACCGTACTAGGGACAGTACCAATATGGGCCAGCTGTCCAGCAGCCGGTTTACCAGTATCAACCGTATCCTGGGTACACTTATCAACAACCTCAACAACCCTAGTACGGTCTGGTTAATCCTGGCTTTCCAGGAGGATATAATATCCCGAATGCGATTCCTGTTCCAAGTTATCCTGGATATCCTCCTCCTGGGACTGGTCTTGTGACCCAGATTTTTAGAGATCCTAACCGGCAGTTACCGTTTATCGCAACTTTGGATTTACCAGACTTGACGCGCCTAACGAACGATCCAATTCAATATCTTCCGTTCTGGCCACCAATGCCAAATAAGTTGCCCAGCGATATACCCAAGTTCGAAGGTAAGTCTGGAGAGGATCCGTCCAATCACGTGATGACTTACCACCTCTGGTGTGCTTCCAATTCTATCTCGGATGATTTGATCCGCTTACGTCTTTTCCAGCGTACACTCATTGGTCTCGTGGCCAAGTGGTACATTGAGTTACCACGAGCCTCTTTTTACAATTTTAGCCAGTTAGCTACCTCGTTCTTAACTCACTTTCAGTTGCCGGTCAGATACGATAACGGCACGAAGTTATTAACTTCACTAAAACAATTGATGTCCACGTATATTTCCGATCACATTCATGAGTGGAGACGTCGAAGAAGGTTAGTGAAAGTTTTTATTCCAGACCAAATCTTAGCTGAATGGTTTGTTAAATCATTATTACCGAAGATTACTAAAGATGTAGCTAAGGCCGGAGTAGTTACTGAGGAGCAAGTCATTGCTCAGGCGCAGTACCTTGACTTAGTTTATACTCAGTCGGGTACGTTACACGAGAAGATCCCAGATCTTCCAAAATCGAATCAAATCGCTGCTGCTCCTTCGGGATCTCATGCCGCTGATGGTATGATTGGTACGGTGAACACAAAGAGCAAGAAGAAATCTTCCAAGAATTCTACTACTCCTATAATCACCTTGCCTGATTCCCCGACAGGAGAGTCTTCTCCTGAACTTTCCGCCGATATTCACGCTGTAGAGTCATCTACGTCCAAATCAAAAAACGGTGGAAAGAAGAAAGGAAAGAAGAAGGCTAAAGCAGACAAGGCTCCGAAGGAGAAAACAGAAAATTTGGAAACCAATGACGAAAAGTGCAAACCTCGATATCCTTGTCTTATTTGTGAAGAGGATCATTTTACAAGAGATTGCCCTCATCGGGCCGAGGTTGTGAAAATAGTCAAAGGTTCTCCCACTCCTACTGTGTTGAAAGATCCATTTCCAAAGCAGGAGAGTAAGATGATAGGTTCTTCCTCGACTGCCAGTGAAGAACCCATTTTGATGATGTCTCATGTGAGGATTGCGACTCGGTCGCAAGATTATGGTAGTAAGAATCCTGTTGATGGTAAGGAAGCAGAATCTTCTCATTCTAATCCATCAACCTCAGCTCTTGGTTCTGATCCACTACAGATCGAAAAACCTAACCTGAACTTAGTAATCAAACCGCCCGCCAAGGGTGTTCTTCGAAGGTCTTCTTTCAATCTACATGCGAGAGTGGCCCAGAATTACAACATTGTTGAGGACTTAGCTATTTCACCCTCAGCAATGTCGGCTTTAGAAGTGCTGCAATCATGTCCAGCACAGCGAAAATTACTTTTGTCGGCTATCGGAGCTATTGATGTTCAGGATCCGAATCTGATTATCTTCGATCTAGAAAATAGTACACCGTGCCTACCCCATCAAATGACTTTCCAGATTCCAGTGATAGTCAAAAATAGGCCTATTCATCGGACTGTAATTGATGAGGGAGCTTCCACGTGTATTATGTCGATTCAGTGTTGGAGATCGCTTGGTTCTCCTTCGCTGAACCAATCCCCGACCATCCTTAAGGCCTTTGATGGCCGTGGGTTCCGTCCGTTTGGTATTCTACAGGAATTGCCTATAGGGGTAGAAGGTAAAACCGTTAGTCTGGATGTGGAGGTGGTTGATGCCCCTCTAGACTACAACCTTCTTTTGGGTCGAAGTTGGTCATATGCTATGACAGCGGTCGTTTCATCGGTCTTCAAAGTAATAAAGTTTCCACATAACGGCAAGATCGTGACAATTGATCAGCTGACATACTTTTCATCCGACCCAGCCTCTTCAGAGAGTATCCAGCATGTCGGTAAGACGACAATCCCTTATAGGGACGTTGGCGTAGGTTTAGTTAAAGATTCCGGTTTACTGGGAACTTTTCCTTTCCCTCCAATCAACGCAGACCCTTCATTTGCATCAATTCATATGATTACATCAGACACCATTATTTACGACGATCCTTGGATTGTCCCATCTGAATCTGAGATAGACTCGTTCGGTGATGCTATGCCTTTGAGTCCATATGAAATTGCTTATGAAGCCGTCGTGTCTTTTACCGACTCACGTTCAACCCAAATCGACCAAATGAATGTGGTCAGTGAAGAATCACTTTTCACATCAACCTCAGAACGTATAGCATTTCCCGAAGTCGTGTCATCTGACGAGCAACTTCGTGAAATCCTAAGTGTAGACGATCTAACATGGGAAGATCTCCATCATAGATCTTCGTTTTTACCTGAGGGTGATGCTTTTGAAAACGATTTTTCATCTATTTTTACCGCCGAATATGTCAAAGACGCTCAGAATCCAACGAAACATCCTGATTCAGAGTTGAATTTAGGGAATATTTCTCGCACTATTCCCATTGACATTTCAGTGAAGTCCGGAATTGAGGAAAACATTCATATAGGTGCCTCATGTATAGAAGATGAAATTCAAACTTACAAGGCCCTATTCCAAGAATTCCGCGATGTGTCTGCCTGGTCTTACGAGGAAATGCCAGGAATCGATCCTGCCATTGTTGTTCATGAAATAAAGACCTACCCGGACACTAAACCCGTCCGGCAACGGTTGCGTCAGATTCACCCTCAAAAAGCAACTGCGATTAAAGCAGAAGTCGAAAAGTTGTTGAAAGCAGGTTTCATTTATCCAATCCCGTTAACAGATTGGGTATCAAATATTGTTCTGGTTAATAAGAAACAAGGAACAATAAGAATCTGTATCGACTATAGGGATATAAATCGAGCTTGTCCGAAAGACAACTATCCTACGCCCTATATCGATCAAATAATTGATTATTGTGCCGGAAGTGAAATGTTTTCCTTTATGGATGGTTTTTCGGGCTATAATCAAATCAATATTCTACCTGCCGATCAACCAAAAATGGCATTCATTTGTCCATGGGGGACATTTGCTTACTGCAAATTACCTTTTGGGCTTAAGAATGCCGGAGCCACTTTTCAACGGGCGATGTCTTATGCATTTCATGACATCAAGCACATTGTGCAACTGTACCTCGATGATTTTCCTGCTCATTCTTTACATCGAGCTGATCACCTTGTCCACTTACGAGCAATCTTTATGAGGTGTAGGCATTATCGTATTCGGCTGAATCCGCACAAGTGTGTATTCTGTATAGAAGCAGGTCAATTGCTGGGATTTGTTGTTTCAAAAGCCGACATTCACGTCGATCCCTCGAAGGTCGAAGCTATCATCAAATTTCCTCCTCCTTCGAGTTTGCGCCAACTCCAAAGTTTGCAAGGGAAAGCAAACTTTTTACGCCGATTCATGCCAAACTACGCCGAGGTCACTAAGGGTTTTACACGGTTGTTGAAACATAACGCTCAATTCTTTTGGGACGAGATTGCCCAACAATCTTTTGATGCACTTAAGCACGCGTTGACCCATGCACCGTTGTTGCATCCTCCCAACTACAACCAGGACTACTTCTTATACCTCGCAGCTTCGCATTCCACTATTGGAATGGTGTTAGTCCAAGAAGATGAATTCGGAACGGAACATGTGATATATCATCTTAGTAGGACGTTAAACCCCACTAAGCTAAAATATTCGCATGTGGAGAAATTGGCCCTGGCAGCCGTTCAAGCTGTCCAGCGTTTTCGTCACTACATTCTTCTCCGTAAAACTACAGTTATTTCGGATTGCAACCCTATGATTTATATTTTGACTAAACAACTGCTAGGGGGAAAGTACTCTAAATGGATCGTTATCCTGCAAGAGTTCGACTTGGAGTTCGAGAAGTCCAAGTCTAAGAAATGCTTAGTTTTTGCGGAATTGATGTGTGATTTCCCGCGTACTGACACAGAGACTGTGGCAGAGGAGTCCATTGCGGACGAATCTTTGTTTCTTATCAGTACTTCAGATCCGTGGTATGGGGATATCATCATCTATCTCCAAACCCAAACCTTTCGGCCTGAAGCTTCAAAGTCGGAGCGTCGAAAAATTCGGTTTCAATCCCAGCAATACAAAATTATTGGAGATACACTTTATCGCCGGGGGGCAGACTCGGTTTTTCGACGTTGTTTAACTTACGAAGAAGCTGAGAGATTTTTGAATGATTGTCACTCTGGAGCGTGTGGCGGTCATATGTCTGGGTATGCCACAGCTCAGAAGGTGTTGCGTGTTGGCTATTTCTGGCCGTCCATGTTTAAATATTGTATCCTTGCTGTCCGAAAATGCCACAACTGTCAAGTGTTTGATCGCAAGATGCACGCACCACCTGCTCCTCTCCATCCTATAATTGCCGTTGGTCCTTTCGCCAAATGGGGTATCGATTTTATTACTTGTAACCCTCACTCGGCCGGGGGGCATGCGTATATCATCCTCGCGGTTGATTATTTTACTAAATGGGCCGAGGTGATGCCTACATTCGACGCAAGCGGCAAAACAGCTGCAGTTTTCGTATTCAATCACATTATAACTAGGTTTGGTGTCCCGCAAGCAATCATCACTGACCATGGGAGCCATTTTCGAAACATCATGATGACTGAGCTTACAAGCCAGCTTGGTTTGCGCCACGATAGCTCTACTCCTTATTATCCACAAGCCAACAGTTTGGTTGAGTCTATCAACAAAGTTCTGGTTATCATGATCCGACGAATCATTGGTATTCATCGGTCGAATTGGCACAACATGTTATTTTCAGCGCTATGGGCATACCGAACTTCAGTGAAAACTTCAACAAGGTTCACTCCTTTCCAGCTAGTTTATGGCTTGGAAGCTGTGTTACCCATTGAATGTGAAATCCCATCACTTCAAATGGCTATCGAATTACTCCCAGCTACTTCCGAAGAGGAGAAACGTTTATTATACTTAGCTCAATTAGATGAGACTCGACGTAACGTTGCATTGGCAATCAAGACTCACGCGAAGAGAATGAAAGCTCAGTATGATAGAAACGTGACCCCTCGAAGTTTTTCGGAGGGAGACCTAGTGCTATTATATGATCAAGCTAACGATAAGCTAGGTGCTGGAAAATTCGTTCCTATGTGGCATGGACCCTACATTGTAAAGCGAAAGCTAGCAAAATGGGCCTATGAGCTGGTAGATTTTGATGGGGACTCTTTGGGTAAACCCCGAAATGGACTTTACCTAAAGAGGAATTATGCTTAAATGGTGGGTATGGAGAATTTTTAGTTAGGTTAGGTTTTCTTTCTAGCTAGTATGTTTGTTAGTTTAGATAGTGTGCTTAGCTTAGAAAGTGTGTTTTTCGTCATTATTCTGGCTTATCTTGGTTTTACTCTTGATATTGCAGATGTCGACGCCTCTCCAAACATACATTGGATTTGCCGATGGTGCTTGTCGTAGTACACGGAATATCTCTTCTGCAGCTTGGGTTATCTATTCGCCCTCTGACGAGTTAGTTTCTATGCATGGGGTGAGCCTCGGTCAAACAACGAACAACATTGCAGAATACAGTGCAGTGGTTGAATTATTGTCTGAATCTATTTCATTTGGAATTCGACGTTTGATAGTGAGGTTAGATTCTGAACTCGTTGTATTACAGCTTAATAGAGTATATGCCATTAGAAATCCTGTGTTATTAAGGTTGTTTTTGAGAGTGCGTCTCTTGGAACATGAATTTGATTACATTGAATATCAGCATATTCCAAGGTCTTTAAATACATTAGCAGATGCAATTGCTTCTCGAATGTCGGACAGACATTTGCGATAATCATGCAAGTAAATTTAAAAACATTTCATCACATATGTTAAACAAGATAAGCCGATAATAATGATATATATGTTTTTTGTTAATGGAAAACCTGTGAGCAATTTATGAAACCGACGTTTCGGACTAGCTAGGTGAGTCCATCATCAGGGCATCTGTGTTTGATGGACTCACCTAGCTAGTCCGAAACGTCGGTTTCATAAATTGCTCACAGGTTTTCCATTAACAAAAAACATTCTGACAGCCTGTATGGAATCTCTCTTTAATGATATATATATATATAGATAGGAGTGTGTCAAAAATATACATCGTCTTCGATCATAGGTTGAAAAACACCTTATGATCGGCAAAAATGATAAGTGCAAAAAACCAAAAATGTCATATGTGTCTACAAAAGTGACTAGCCAATCACTGGTGGTGCTCTCTATACGAGACCACTGCCCACGCTACCCTACACAGGAACCTCCTGAAAGGTCCTAGGACTGCGACCACATAGCGCTGAAGTCGAATAGGAATGTCATCTATGGTGGTCTCTGGTATACCCGCCATCAGACGCTCTAGATCCTGTTCCAGCTCGGCTAAGGTCTCTGCGGCCGCATCCTATGGGGCTGGTGCTGGTACTCTCCTCTCAAAAGCCCGGAGGTTGGCCGGACGCCGTGGACCAACATATGCATTTTGAAAATTTGTGCTGTCAGTTTTGAGACGATATATAAAAAACAAAAAAAAAATGGATAATTTAAAAAACTTGTGAAAAATGAAATACCTCTGTCGTCCCACTGTTCTCCCTGTGGAAGAACCATGTCCGGATCATTCCGAAAATCCATTCCAGCATAAGGAAAATCTTGAATAGCAAAGACCTGGCCCTCTAGCCAGTGAAAGTAACCATCAGGAAATCGAACAACTATCGCGCCCTCATCAGGATGCCGGGCCATTACCGCATCCCATCTCGTCAACTTAGGCTCCCTACGAGCCCCAACTGGAACAGTAAGATGCTGGGGGATCAGGATTGGAACTCTCTCTAGGGCAAAGCTCACAACTAAAGGCCCATATCCAAAAGTCTTTAGTTGTCTGTTCTTTGCCATGGTTAGTTGGCCCTTCATATTGGCCAACACAACATCGCACCAGTTGAAAATGGTGCCTCGGTAGCAATCTATCGCCATCCGCATTTGGGACCCGGTGGCAATGTGCAAGGCGGCTGCACCGCAGAGTCTGGTAACAGTAAAGGCTATCACCATAAGTTCGGGCAGGGATATATACTTGATTTCTATCCCTTTCTCCTGGTTTTGATTGTTGCACCACTCTAGCCGGAGGCTAGCAAGGGATTGGCCACCCGGCCTAGTCCTGGATAGAGTCAGTTGCTTGCCCCTATTAGGCAAGCCAGAGATAAAATATATGTCGGAGGGCTCTATCTCGAGCTGGTTCTCTCCGATGTAGAAGCATTGGTCCTGAATGTTCCACCTTTCAACCAACCACTCAAGGAATGGCACCTGGCCCCTCATGCCAGGTATGGCCCAGTATTTGTACAGACCGCATGCTTTTAACGCATCAATAGAAGGTTGATGACCAATTGCGACCAAATCAACATCCTCGTGTTCTCTTTCATGCCAATCAAGCATGGTGTGCACCCTGCACATCATAAAACATCTGTTAGAGTCCATAAAATTTCAAAATTTTGGTTTATTTTTTAGAAATGAGGGTTTCAAAACGCGTTTTGCGAGGTACGCACCTCGGCTTTTAGGAACAGAGCGTCTGGACGTAGCTTCCCTTAAGGCCAGGTGCGTACGCCCGGTATTTTCCCCATTGAGAAAATATCGGGGTATGCAGGTCAGCAGTGCATGACCTACGTACCCCGAAGGGCGCATCTTGAAACCCCAAGACCTCCAAAAATTCAAATAAAAACCTAAAAATGAATTTTAAATGGATGGAAAGCAAGAGAAGGATGTTGTAGAATACCTGATGAGACGGTGTTCGATTCTGACGGTCGGATTCTCCGCAATATCCACAGGAAGTTTCTTGTCAAAAGCCCTTTTCTCAACCTCAACAGTAAAATGGTAAAAATGACATGGTAAAAGGTCTTTTTATAGGTTTTTTGGATGAATGAATGCTAAGTTTGTTTATTTTTCACCATGAAAGGATTTTTTTTCAATGTATTTTTGCCCATCTTAAACAAGTATGAGTAATGTGTTGTTTTTGTGCAGGACAAAAGGACTTTAGGGTAAAATCATCATTTTTCACGAACTAAAACATCAGAGTCATCTTTTAAGCACTTTTCTGACTCCTAAAACATGAAAATATTGCCGAGCGTTTCTTTTACACTCGTTAAAACGGAATTAAAAGACGGTCCTCTTATAGCCCTTTTCTGACCGTAAAAACACGAAAAGATTGCCGGGTTTTTGTCGTTTCAAATTCGATATTGGAAATAAAACGACGTGTCTTTGATCGCTTTTTACTTTTCAGGTCAGTGACACTAATCATGAAAGTACTCCTTGGTCGCAAGATCAAGCGGTTCTCTCAGGTATTATTTTATACTTTTTCAGACTTGGGAGACACAAATTTACGAAAAAGTTCAACCTGGAGTCTTCTTAAGTTTTTCAGACTCTCTAAAATTGAAAAACGCCGAGTTTTTCCTATACTGGGCTCGTTAAAATTTCACAGTAAAGGACCTGTTCAATTACAAACAGGAATGAACCACTCCTTCCTAGGGTTCGAATCAAAACTAGGTTGGACTCATTCGAAGGATGAGCTTATAATCAAGCATATGTTATCCTCCTCAAGCTTGTAAAAAATAAAGAGGTACTTGCCAGAAATGGTGGGGGAAAAGAGAGAAGAATGAGCCTATTTGTTATCCTTTGTCTCAGAAGAAACCTTATTACCACTCTTGAACACGACACTTTTCATTCACCTAGGTTGGGAAATCCTTTGCCTCACAGTTCATCAAACCACATTGAAAGTCTTCAGCCGGGTTCTGGGGATTAACTTTGAGTCATTCATTACCAAGCCATCTGTTGTGTCGTTATGTGTTCAAGAGGTCTGCAAACAAAACTTTCATCTGCAAAATACTTGTCATCCATTTGACCATCCCTGAGTCAGTCCTTACAGCAACATTTCTTCAACTTGAACAATGATTTCGTGTTGTGGGCTTCCCTGCAACGGGTCGCTTTCTATCGACATCAGCACATTATCTAGAAAGATGACTTAGAAATCGTCAGTACCTTGAAGTCTGCATGCATCAATGGCAGGTTTCTCGCCTTTGACGTCAGTTTACATCATCGACTTTCGATCGAAGGATTCCGTGAAATGTTCGACATCAACTCATTCATTCACATCTCATGGATTGTACTGGGTACTTTGAGAACCATTGACATTACTGGTGGTCTCTCTCACACTTGTTAACAATTTACATCATCGACTGGTAATCAAGTGGTTTCTACCATGTTCGACATCAACTCATTTATTCGCATGGCTAGAATCGTACCAATTCGGGAAGTAGAAATGAAGACCCTGGATCTAGTTCCCACCATCCAGGCTGCGAGGAGTTTTGTATTCATTATATAGTAGACCAATTATAAACAGATGGCTGCGTCCATACTATGTCTACGCAAGCCTATGATTATGATGTACTGCAAGATCATTCCTGTATCAGAGTAGTTAGTCTGTTAGTTAAAGTTTTGATCTGAGTATGGGAATGCCTACCTCAGCGATGATATAATCTTATACATGTATTTTGTGTTGAAAATTGCAGGTTCTGACCAGGCTCTCCACGAGATAATCCTTGAAATGATAAAGCGCTTCACCCTTCCTAGATAATACAAAACCCTAATCTACTACAGGCTTCGCACTTTAGGGGGCAATCTGTTACACTAAAAAATGTCACCATGGCTATTTACAGTTAGTATGGCTCTATCAATAGTCATGCTATCCTCCTGGGCAAGTCTTATGCCTCTGCTCTCCATGTCAAACTCCAAAAAGTGAGAAAGTCTTTGTAAATGTGTTTATCTCTGGGTACGCAGATTCTCTCGGCCTTACCTGCGTGTACGCAACTATGTTCACAAAAACTGCGTACTTGTACGCTCTGTATGTAAAGGGGCAGGTGCGTACCCCTGAAAAGGTCAAAAGGCGCGAGTTTCATCTTTAAAAAGTTACTTGTGGTCATTTCTAGAGCATTCTAGAAGGTTTTTCGACGTGTATTGAGCGCCTCCAGATGGTTCATGTACCCCTATGAAAGAGGAACTTATCCCATCAAGAGAGGAGCTATCCCATCCAAAGAGGGGATTATCCCATTGATGGTGGACCTGATTAACTTCCTCTTGAGCACTATAAATACAGGCATTGGGCCAGAAGGAGGAGAGGTTGAAAGCTAAACATTTCTAGGGGTAGATGCTACTGGAATTAGGACTCCCATTTAGAAGCTTGTGAGGAGAGATTCCCATCCTTTCTTGTTTCATTTGGAAGTGGGTGAGCTTTGTCAAAGTAAAGGAGAACTCTTGATGGACCCTGGGAGGGACTTGCACAACACCAAGGCTCAGGTTGTAATTGTTCCTTTTGTTTCCTATTAATGCAAATGAGTCCATTCTTCTCAATAACTTGTTATTTATGAGTTGTTTCATGTACTCCTTGGTCTATATGTTACATATGTTTTATTTTATGAGATTATCAAGTGCTATTTAATCGTTTGATTGTTAGTGAATGCAGGTCTCGAAGTGAAGGAGGAGCTCATCCGGATCGGCGAGGCTGGACTACTACAACAGCGTTGGACTGCAGGTAAGATCTAAACACTTGATTTCTTGTATGGTAAATGCATGTTTAGAGAAGGATTGCTCTTGTTTGTCTTGTTTGTCACTAGAGAGTCTTAGGCTCCTAGGGAGGTTGGTTGTGTCCGCACTATCGACTCTTTCCGCTTGACAGAAGGAAGCTACAGAAAAGGATCGCATAGAGTAAGAACGCGTTGCTAAGGAGCAGGTGGAACAAGAGCAACGTTAGTCACAGAAAATTGATAAGTCACCTTCGCCAAAGATAGAGGAAGAATATTTTTTAGGACAAGGCGACGAAGGGCAGCGCACCCCCTTTATTTTGAAAATACGTGGCATGGAGTAGAATGTTGGAACATGAAAAAAGCAGAAATTTGATAAAACATGGGATGATCCCATGGCATTAACATAGGGTGATCTCGATGAGATTGGCAATAAAATTTGGGACACCACAACCGAAGTGCTGACACGGTTCGAGCAGCAATACATACAGACGCTTGGGGGCTTCTAGAATGATATGCATGAGTTGTAGCTCCAAACAACCGTAATTCAGGAATTTTTCAGGAAGGTGAGCGACGCGCAAGTCAATCTGACTTGAGGAAAGAGTACACTCATGGAGATGGATTGGCCGCGGGACATCAAAGTCTTCCCTTTGCCTGAAGGGTCAGTCAGCGTCAAGACAGATGAGCAGTGCACAATGCTTCACACATTAAAAGACATGGGACTGAACCTTACTGCGATGTCACTTGAGTCCCTACATGCATTACATAAAGGGGTCCTAGAGGAGCTCATGGTCAGAGAACAACGAGCACTCACTGACGTCCGTGATTTCAGAGTCAACAATCAACAACTGTTCATTGAGAAGATGTAGGCTCTTAGGAAAAGGAGGTACTACAGGTGCATAGTTCACCTCTGGAGTCAGCAATAGCGGAGGCATGTAAGTCAGTACCTAAAATTCATATCTCGAAGGATGCACAACTTGAAGCGAAAGTCATAACAGTAGTCGTTGGGGTGCATGAGGCTAAAGCAGAAGTTGGAAGAGTCAATTTTGAGTTCAACATGAATATTACAGAGCTTCAGTTAAAGTTGCAGCCCACAACTCCACTTGAGGTCCGGGAGTAGCATGAAGTTATAATTAATGAAGGCATGGCTACCTTGGATGCCACAGTCACTAACTGTGCGACATTGTTTGATCAGGCTATGGAACTGTTGACCAATATGTAGGAGGATTTGAACCTGAATACATTGAACACAGAGGTAAGGGAGAGGCATCACCAATATGATGAGGTCAGGGCGACCGCACGCACCTTAGCACCAACATAGTGCCTTGCCAAGCTACAAGAAGGAAAGTAGCTACTAGCACATGTAGAGGAAACATAGAATAAAGAGGCCTCTCTAAAGGCTAGGTTGCAACCTTGGTTGGATGAGGCTTATTAGGTTACGAATTCCATTCAAGATAAGCTTAAGGGACTGTAGTAGGCACAACAGACAATGAGGCTGGCAGTAAAAGGACCAACCATTGAAAATTTGGTCGAGGAGGTTCAACAGACAGTGGCACAGAGTGCTGCTGAAGTTGCAGTGATTTAGGTGGAGTTGGGGGATCTTTGCAGTAAGATTGCAGCGCAAACAGAGTGACTCGAGGGTGAGTCATGATATTTGTGTTGGGGGCCTGTTGGGATGGGGTCCCTTGGGTTAATTTTGGGTTAAGATGACCCAAATTTTGGTACAAGTTTGTAAATAATGTAAAGTCTCCGTGATTTGTGGATGGACAGGGCGTAGATGAATAAGAGTCAAAGGGGCTTAGCACCTTATTTTGGATAAGTTTTGAGTTAGTTTTGAGATTCACCCATGGTGCGTGGACCATGGCATTGTATGAAAAAGACTATAAATAGGTGTGTCTTAGAGATTCTAAGGTAGTAGAGTAGAGTAGAACAAGGAAGAAGAGGGTAAGATAGAAGAGCGAAGGGCTTAGGAAGGCTTAGAAGAAGAAAGGATTTGCAACTGATTGTGCAGAGGCCTAGGTAGAGTCCGCAGTTGAGCGCATGAACCCCTACAGTTGTGTGCATAGGGCAGTTTGAGTATGTAATCCTTGAATTAAGATCAATAAAGACAAGTTTCTGAAGAATTATTGAGTATTTTTGTTCATGTATATTTATGTCATATGCTATTGATAAATGACTCATTTTATGAAATATTGATTGAATGCTACGCGATTCTCTTGAATAATTCTTAATAATGTACGCAATTCATGTTTAAATACGTTTGTGAAGATGCTGGTGATTCCTCTTATGTTTATTAACAACTTAAGTAGATTTGTGTAAACACCAATTTAGGATCACTTTCTGACGCGTGTAAGTAGGTAAATTTACTGTTAAAGGTTTGTAGGGACTGATCATACACCTCCACGAAGGTCTGAAGTCTCTTTTAACATATTTGCAGTAACGTTCGCTAAGAGTTTATCGATATGCGTGAAGGTGGATGCAAGGCACTGGAAGACATCGCACTAGCCTCTGGATGCAGAAACTTGGTTCTTGCATCCCCCCATATTGCTTCGGGTGAGATTGCAACCCGCACTACGTGGGTTTCTACCAAAAGGGCTAGTAGTGTAGGGCTTTGTTGGTTGGCACATCTAACTCTAAACCTGGGTCGGGACCCCCTAAGCTGATAATGAGTTCCTCAAAAGAATGAATGTAAGTGGGTTGTAGGGTATGCCACCATCAGTTAACTCGACCTTCAAGAGTGAGGCAAAAAAAAAAATACAACCCACGTATTTACAATTATTTTCGTAGTGTTCATAGAACTTAAGAAAAAGAGATGCATGCTCAGTAATGGATGTATCACCCTCACTAACAAACTTAAATTAAGACAAGTCATCAAGTTGTTCCACGAAGATGAAAATTTTACTAGGGGATAGGTTATAGAAACATTCTAGGATTATGATTTGGGTAAGATCCATTTATGATAAGAGGTTCAAAACAAACTCAATGGGCACAACTTGTCATCTGGCCCTCCTACTAGCGCCATTTGTTGATGGTGCTAGAAATCCATCAACCAAGGGGGTCTCCCTGATGAAAAGTCCTAATAAGAATTCACATCATTTAGTGTGGGAGTTCTTTAATAAATAAGGCCTGACTTTCATATGTTCTTAGAGATTTTCCTTGGCTACGATGGTCAACACAAGAGAGAAGTATACATGTAATTTCGGATGAACAAGTGAGTATGCCTTGTGGAGTGTTTAGTTGAAGAATGTATCAAGGTTCTTCTACTGAAAGAAAGATAAAAGTGAGCCTTTAAAAGAAGAGTAATAGTACTAATCTAGTAAAGACACACGAGCATATACATATGAATGAATCATTGATCAACTAGAAAAACAGTTCACATAAAATAAATGATTATTAAAATGCATACAACACACCTTTATCAAGATAAGTACAAAAACCACCAAAATAGTTCAATTTCCTTAGTATAGATGGAAACGAAATACATCCAAAACATTCAAAGATTATTCTTATAATAGTTACAACATACAGTGGTGTGTTGGCTCAACGAGCTTCGAGTATTAAGTAAAAGTTCCAAGATACATTAGTACAGTGAAAACCACTAGCTCCAATAGTGGAGAATTATAGAAACCACTTGCTCCTTCAAAAGAACTATCTTCCTCTCTAATGCCCGGTAGGAGGAGCCAAGGTGAAAATTCATTTTCATGATCTATGAGGGTGTATATATAACAAATGGGGTGACCATTCACCTCCCTTGTGACTCTTGGACTACCCTCATGACTGTTTGAATTATCTATGACGTTTTGACTCCTTCATCACTTACATTCTATAGAAGACTCTTGGAATTCCACTTTTCATTACATTTCTCATACATTGAAATTAAATAATCCACAAATGATGTGGAAAATGATGACATGACAACCTTGACAAAACATGACATGACAATGATGACATGGAATGCATAACAATATGGCAATGTCAAGCCATTAGCTACTGCTATCTTTGTATCTTCTTGAAATATGGTACACGTTCTTCCTCTTCCTCATCCATAAGGATTGAAGATAGGGAGTCTTTAATATGATCTTGATCTCCAACTATTGCTACAATATGGTGTCCCTTTGCCTTTTCTTCATCGATCAACTTTTCTTTGCAACTATAAAGGTGACTTCTAGTAGAGTCTCCTTCTTCATCATCCTATCATAACATGATATAATAACTACAACTGAAATACACTCCTGAAAAGACAACATAAATTTTCTAAACACCTTATAATGTGCTTCATGACAACCACTGACTGAGATGGAACATGGTGTTGGGCTGACAGACTACCTTAAGGATTGCACAATTGCACAAGACAAGAGGTCACGGGCTAGGAAACTGCGTAATTGAGGGGATCAAGAATGAAATCTTGAGGCTTGAGGCTTGAGGTTTTTGAATACATATTTCTAGAGGGACAAATTCCTAGAGTTTGCACAGTTCAAGAGGTGAGGCTGGAGGCTTGATGCATGAGAGTACAGAGTGCATAGAATAAGGTGACTAGAAGGCGGGGTTGCGTAGTTCTGGAGCTCAAAGGTCAAGTTTAAGCACTAATAATACATAGTGCACAATTTTGGGAGGTAGGATTTATGCATTGTGCAGTTCCAAGAGGCAAGTTCTAAGCTTAAGGGTTGAGACTGTACAACGCACAATTCAAGAAGGCTGAGTGAAGTCAAGTTGCTTGGGCAGGGACTTTTCTAGATTTGGCTAAATGTGGAATTAGTGAGATCAAAGTGAACAAGGAAAAACATGAACATGATCACACACTCAAAAAAATTGACGACACAACATGAACAACATAATCCCTTCAATGCAATGACAATGCGACAACTTTCCCCATGTGCAACACTAAAGGTACACTTTGTAACGATAGTGATGAAACTTGGGCAATAGTTCTTGAAACTTTAGGAATGAGTGTAATACATATATATGTGACAAATAAGACTCATTAACACCAAGGTTAATCATTGATACAAACTGTAACTCTGCTTATGCAACATGCAACACTTCCAATGCCTAAAACATGACACTTGTGATAGTAAGAGAAAAGTGCAAACTACACTTGCAAAATGTGAATGACATTGAAAAAATCACATGATAGAGAAACAATAACATGAGAAAGACACATATAAAAGTGAAAACAAGAAAAGGTGATAGTTGTAAACTTGAAAGAGACACTCATGAATATAAAGGTGCACAAAAGTGAAGTTGGAAAAACTTACCAATAAAGAAGAACAATTGCAACCAAAAGTGTGACACACTCATGACAAGACGACATAAATTTTATAAACACCTTATAACATGCTTCATGACAACCACTTACTGATCTGGAACAGGGTGTTGGGCTGAGAGACTAGCTCAAGGATTGCACAATTGCACAACACATGAGGTCAGGGCTAGGAAACTGCGCAATTGAGGAGATCAAGAATGAAAGCTTGAGGCTTGAGGTTTCTGAATACATATTTCTAGAGGGAAAAATGCCTAGAGCTTGCACAGTTCAGGAGATAAGGCTGGCGGCTTGATGCTTGAGACTAGACAGTGCGTAGAATAAGGTGACTAGAAGGTGGGGCTGCGTAGTTCTGGAGCTCAAAGGTCAGGGTTGAGCACTGAGACTATGTAGTGCAAAATTTTGGGAGGTAGGACCTGTGCATTGTGCATTTCCAAGAGGCAAGGTCTAAGCTTGAGGGTTGAGACTATATAGTGCGCAATTTAGGAAGGTTGAGGGAAGTGAAGTTGCTTGGGCAGGGACTTTTTTGGATTTGGCTAAGTGTGGGATTAGTGAGATCAAAGTGAACAAGAACAAAACATGAACATGATCACACACTAAAAAATTTATGGCACAAAATTGATTACTTAGAACACATGAACAACATAATACCTTCAAAGTGATGACAATGTGACAACTTTCCCCATGTGTGACACTAAAGGTACACTTTGCGATGATAGTGACGACACTTGTTAAATAGTTCCTAAAACTTTAGGAATGAGTGTAATACATGTCTATATGAAAAATAATAATCGTTAACACTAAATTTACTCATTGATACAAACTGTAATTCTTCTTATGCGGCGCAGAACACTTCCAATGCCTAAAATATGACAATTGTAATAGTAAGAGAAAAGTGCAAACGACACTTGCAAAATTTAAATGACATTAAAAACATCACATGATAGAGAAAAGATAACATGAGAACGACACATATAAAAGTTAAAACAAGAAAAAATGATAGTCGTAAACATGAAAGCGACACTCGTGAATATAAAGGTGCACAAAAGCAACAGTTGGAAAAACTTACCGATAAAGAAGAACAATCACAACCAAAAGTGAGATAATGTCGATGAAAGTGCACACTGACTATTGACATAGGTTGAAAATTGCACATGCACTATCTTGATGGACTTGTGCTATGTTTGTTCAAGCGTGCATAAAAGAGTGCACCCATGAAATTATTGCAGATTAAGCATGTGTGAGCATGTGACTTTGACATTTCCAATTTGAGAAGAAGACTAGAATACTTAATAAAGCATCGATCAATCATAAAATGAATATGGAATGAACAATCACAAGATCCAAAGTGGGCTCCAAAATTCAAGTGTAGACCAAATTTTGGAGGTTGTATGTAGGTTTTAACCCCGTACAGAAATTACCTGCATACGAATTCTAAAACACAGAAAATAAACAATGCGAGAGCATAACACGTAAAACACATATAGACAATTTTCACAGAAATCAAAATCCGGAGAGCTATTACTCATACCTTCTACCATACCTTTACCATGAAGTATTCGAAGGTCCTTATCTCCATTATGTCCAAGCCTTTGATTCCACAGCATGGTCTTCTCTCCAGAGACCACCAGATTTTCTACTCCACTTTCAGGAACCACAGAACTGTTGCACCCATCAATAATAGTGCTACCTTGCAGCTTGTATAGAGTTCCAATCTAAACTCCCCACATCAATACCAATGCTCCCCGAACCATTTTTGCAAGTATCTTTCTCTAACACTATTTTTACACCTGCATCATCTAGCTTTCTTACGGAAATAAGATTTCTGGCCAATGTAGGAATATGCAAAAACCTAGAAGTGTTCTAACCCTTCCACCTTGAAACTTCAACTTTACTTTTCCACTACCAATGATTATAGCCTTCTTGTCATCCCCGAAGAAGACATCACCACCATCATATTTCTCATACTCGCAGAACCACTCTCTATGGGGAGTGAAGTGAAAGGATGCACCTGAGTCAATAAACCATGCCTCATGATCTACATGTGTACTTGAAGAAGCCAAGAACACATCCCCACCTTCATCTGAGGTGGTTTTCGCCTCTGCAGAAGGAGCATCATCAAATCCCTTTCCTTTGTCAGGAGCTTTAGATTTACAATCCCATTCGTAGTGCCCTTCCTTTCCACATTTCCAGCACACCACCTCTACAGGTTTTCCTGGAGATTTAGATCTTTCTCTAGAATTAGATCTCCCACTTGATGACTTATTTTTGTTTCTGTTTTGGGACCGTTCTCGTATAGACAAGGCATCACCATTCTGGCTCTCCATGTTTTTTGTCTCATCTCCTCTATTAGCAGGGATGAGACTATTTCATCAAACTGCAAGGCAGTTGTATTGCTACCTATTGCAATAACCAGACTATCCCACGAATCTAGTAGAGAACACAACAAACTGATGCACTTATCTTCATCTAAAATTTTAATACCAATAGATAATAACTGACTTACCACAGTATTAAATGCATTCAGATGCTTTGTCACAGAGTCTCCATCTTTCATCCTCAGGTTATACAGATTTTTCCATAGGTACAGTTTATTCACCAGAGACTTAGATTGGTACAAAGTCCCTAACTTGTCCCACAAAACCTTTGTAGCTTCCCTTGATACATTCAAAAATACTGAATCTGAGACACACAATCGTATTATGCTCTTTGCCTTCTGGTCAAACTTCTTCCATTTTTCATCAGACACTTCCGTTGGTTTAGTACCCAGATCTACCATGATCCACTGATCGTTATCCACCAACAGATCCTCAATCTTAATTTTCCACAACTGAAAACTATGACCATTAAATTTCTCAATCTCTATCTTTCCACTGCTCGCCATCCTCTTTCACCACCATAATTGATCCAACAGATCTCCCATTAAACAGGGTCTACCACAGGCCCGAGTGAAACCCCTCAACAACAAAGGCGTCCCCTTGAAGCCAAAATAGCTCTGATACCAACTGTAGGTTTTAATCCCGTACACAAATTACCTACATACGAATTCTAAAACACAAAAAATAAACAATGCGAGAGCATAACACATAAAACACATATAGACAATTTTCACAGAAATCAAATCTAGAGAGCTATTACTCATACCCTCTACCATACCTTTACCATGAAGTATTTGAAGGTCCTTCTCTCCAATATGTCCAAGCCTTTGATGCCACAGCATGGTCTTCTCTCCAGAGACCACTAGATTTTCTGCTCCACTTTCAAGAACCACAGAACTGTTGCACCCATCAATAACAGTGCTACCTTGCAGCTTGTATAGAGTTCCAATCCGAACTCCCCACATCAATACTAGTGCTCCCCGAACCATTTTGCAGGTTTCCTTCTTGAACACTGTTTTTACACCTGCATCATCCATCTTGCTTACGAAAATCAGATTTCTGTCCAATGCAGGAATATGGAAAATCCCAGAAGTGTTCTAACCCTTCCACCTTGCAACTTAAGCTTTAATTTTCCACGACCAAGGATTATATCCTTCCTATCATCCCCCAAGAAGACATCACCACCATCATATTTCTCATACTCGCAGAACCACTCTCTATGGGGAGTGAAGTGAAAGGATGCACCTGAGTTAATCAACCATGCCCCATGATCTACATGTGTACTTGAAGAAGCCAAGTGCACATCCCCACCTTCATTTGAGGTGGTTTTCACCTCTGCAGAAGGAGCATCATTAGATCCCTTTCATTTGTCAGGAGCTTTAGATTTACAATCCCTTTTGTAGTGTCCTTCCTTTCCGTATTTCCAGCACACTACCTTTACAGGTTTGCCTAGATATTTAGATCTTTCTCTAGATTTTGATCTCCCACTCGATGACTTATTTTTGTTTATTTTCTGGGACCCTCCTAGTATAGACAAGGCATCACCATTCTAGCTCTCCATATTTTTCCGTCTCATCTCCTCCGTCAGCAAGGATGAGACTATTTCGTCAAACTGCAAGGCAGTTGTATTGCTACCAGACTATCCCACAAATCTGGTAGAGAACACAACAAACTGATGCACTTATCTTCATCTGAAATTTTAATATCAATAGATAATAACTGACTTACCACAGTATTAAATGCATTCAAATGCTCTGTCACCAAGTCTACATCTTTCATCCTCAAGTTATACAACTTTTTCCGTAAGAATAGTTTATTCACCAGAGACTTAGATTGGTACAAAGTCCCTAACTTGTCCCCACAAAGACTTCGCCATGCGTCCCCTGATATATTCAACAATACTGAATCTGAGACACACAATCATATTTTTCTCTTTGCCTTCTGATCCAACTTCTTCCATTCTTCATTGGACACTTCTGTTGGTTTAGTACCTGGATCTACCACGATCCAATGATCTTTATCGACCAATAGATCCTCCATCTTGAGTTTCCACAATTGAAAACTCTGACAATTAAATTTCTCGATCTCTATCTTTCCACTGCTCGCCATCCTCTTTCACCACTAGAATCGATCCCGCAGATCTCCCACTAAACATGTTCTACCACAGGCCCGAGCAAAACCCCTCAGCAACAAAGGTGTCCCCTTGAAGCCAAAATAGCTCTGATACCAAATGTAGGTTTTAACCCCATACAGAAATTACCTGCATACGAATTCTAAAACACAGAAAATAAACAATATGAGAGCATAACACATAAAACACATATAGACAATTTTCATAGAAATCAAAATCCAGAGAGCTATTACTCACACCTTCTACCATACCTTTACCATGAAGTATTCGAAGGCCCTTCTCTCCAATATGTCCAAGCCTTTGATGCCACAACATGGTCTTCTCTCCAGAGACCACTAGATTTTCTACTCCACTTTCAGGAACCACCGAACTGTTGCACCCATCAATAACAGTGCTACCTTGCAACTTATATAGAGTCCCAATCAAAACTCCCCACATCAATACCAGTGCTCCCCGAACCATTTTGTAGGTATCCTTCTCAAACACTGTTTTTACACCTGCATCATCCATCTTGCTTATAGAAATCAAATTTCTGGCCAATGTAGGAATATGCAAAACACCGGGTCTAACCCTTCCACCTTGCAACCTCAACTTTACTTTTCCGCAACCAATGATTCTAGCCTTCTTGTCATCCCCTAAGAAGACATCACCACCATCATATTTCTGATACTGAAAGAACCACTCTTTATGGGGAGTGAAGTGAAAGGATGTGCCTGAGTCAATCAACCATGCCTCATGATCTACATGTGTACTTGAAAAATCCAAGTACACATCCCCACCTTCATCTAAGGTGGTTTTCACCTCTGTAGAAGGAGCATCATCATATCCTTTTCCTTTGTCAGGAGCTTTAAATTTACAATCCCTTTTGTAGTGCCCTTTGTTATAGACATTTTTGGGCACTGCAACCCCAAGCATAAAATGTCCATAAACCAAGGGCTCCTAAGTCCCTAAAAGTGTTGCTCTAACCCCTAAAGGAACAAGGTCAACTGATTATAGCTTCTCCCAAAAGTTCTCCATGAAAAACTGCTCAGAACTGGTCAAAACAGGATCATTTCAGCTGCTCCATAGGCAAAGTGCGTTGCATCTCACCTAAATACACTGTGTGGGTGCTTTTCATTTCAAAAAGCCCTTCTATGCGGTGCGATGGGTGAGAAGTGACAAATGGCAGTGTCATTCCGCGAGGTGGAGAGGCATGGAATCTTCCAGAAACTTCTCTTATGACACTTGCCTCTCTGAATTCGACCAAGGATGAGTAAGAGATCATCAATCTCCAAGTGTAAGCAAGAACTATCAGAGGGAAGACACTAATCAAATCACAAGCTGACTCATCTCCCTTACAGATATCTATATATGGATCCCTCATTCCAGAGATCCAGAGGCTGGAATTTTGCATATTGTAAGGAATTGTTGTTGGTTTCTTGAGACAACATTAGAGTGTTGGGTGATCTAGGCTTTGTATGAGGTGAAGAAGGGCTTACTTGCTGAGAGGATGATGCTGGGTTAGAACAACTGGTTGTAACTCCCTTGGCTCTTTCTTGTTTATCAATAAAAGCTATTCAAGTTTTCCTCCATACTCTTGTGTCATTTATGTTTTATACATTTGTATGGTCAATTTACATCTGATCCTAGATTGTTTATGATTATAGATCCATGTTCTTGTATAGTTTTATGCTACTGTGATCCTACAGGTACTCTGTGAAGTTGGGCGTACAAGGAAGACAGTAGCGAAAGACTACAAGAGAGAGAGGAATCGAACTAGGATATTAGTGCAAGACAGAGGTTGGTCTTCTTTGTTCTTCTCTCATCTATATTTCATAAAGGAAAAATGAAAGTAGCTTTACTTTGTTTGTTTCTAAGGTAGCTACCACACCTTAGTGGGATAAGCAGTTCTGTGTAGACACTTTTCCCTGTAACAAAATGGTGACTCCGCTGGGGACGAATTAGTTTGTTTGTTTATCTTCCTTGTTGTTTATTTTATAAACTTACAGACGGAGCCTGAAGTCGAGCCAGGTAGCTTTCGAACTGCATTTGCTATGCAAATGCAAAGTAGATAAATGTCGCTTCAGTCAATCTCCGAGATTTGTTTATGACTTAAACAACTGATTCACAAACTCTCTGATTGCCCTCGTGGTAGCTCTTAGAACCTCCTTAGATCTACCCCTGATTGTTGCATTACTGATTACCATTTGCTCGGCCAAAACCCATGAACTGAACTGCAAACTATGACCCGAAACCCAAGCAAAGTCTCGTCTCTGGCCCAGTGCAGGTACTGTTCTGTGAATCTGAAATTCAGCGCACTTCCTGAGTGTAGTAGGTGTGCTACATTTCAAATTCCCTGTGTTACAGGTGCGCTGATCAGACTAGGCATTGTTCATTTTTGTTTTCTATGATTCATTCTTTTCAGTTCTATTCATGAATTTTGTTGCCTATAATCAATATATCTCTGTTTGAAACCCCTTTTCCTTGTTGTTATTCCGCCTCCAATGTGCAAAGAACTGTAAATGTTTTTGTGTATTTGTTGAGTCATTTTCAGTTCTCCTTTGCAAAAAGTAACGTAATTGTACCGTCGTCCTTTGATTTGAAAGTGTCGCAAGTGTCGTTTTCAGTCATAGGGAAGAGTTTGGTTGCTATTGATGGTCGATTACCCTGTTACTATTGTATTTGGTATGAATTTGTAGTTTTTCTAGTGTAAAAAGCAAGTATTCATTTCTGAATCGTAAAGTGTTGTGATTGTCTCCATTTTTTATTCTGAAAAGAAACTTGTTAGTAATTGTCGCTTGAAAACTAATTCAGATTTGCACATTAGCTTTTTTTTACCATTCACATACTAAGAAAGCCGAAAACAAATACATGCATGTGCATTTGCATTTAGACCGTTTGATTGGTTTGATTTAGGATAGTGCATTTAGTGTGTGCTCTTTGCTCTTTGTGAAAGAATACGGTCTCTCGTTCCTTAGTAGCTAGGATTTTCATTGCACAAAGAAGATAAAAGACTATTTATCATCTTAGATTGCATTTTAGGAATTGTACATCTACATCTCGCGGTGAACCTGAAAGCCAAATTTCTTAAGCAAGATCAACTATAAAATAAATTCAATGAATGTAACAACGCTTTGGAACATAACGCACACCATCTAGAAGTCTAGGCTAGATACGTATTCTGGCATCATAAAGCCTGGTAACTGTTGTTCTCACTGGTGGTTGGGTGATTCCTCTACTTTGAGACGATAAGTGCTAGTACAGACTTGTGCTCCCAGGTACCATCGAGTTTATTTTGGGAGACCACAATAGGCTTAATCCTTTATCCATAGGAAGTCGTGTCTGCTGCCCTATCGATCGCAATGCACTGAACACAACATTCGGGAAGATTGATTGCCGTACCTTAAAAAGAATTCTGCAGTTTTGCGATTGGTTTGGTAATCCCTCTACCTAGTTTTCTAGAGCAGTCCCTTTCGTTCCTTTTCAGACTCCTTAACGGAAAAGGTCCATTTGAGCACTTGTCACTTCAGGCTCATTAAAAATCAAAGGTGACTAGAGTCATCTTTTGTTTTTTCTCAACTCTTAAAAATTGAAAAAACAAGTTGTGTCAAAGCGTCTAAAATTTATTTTAATCGGAATAACATCACTGTTCCCTTGTTGGTCTTAGAAGTTAGTCTCCCTTCATCGCAAGTTCTTGCAGAATCGCTAGGAAATCTTTTGGATAGACTAGATATGTCTGAACAACCGTCAACATCTAGGACTGTGTCGTCTGACACAGCGACGACAAAACTTCCTGCCATCACTCCGAAAATGTTTGCCGGTATACCATCTGTAGAAATTTTGAATAATATGACACATATTCATAGAGATTATCCTGATTATACACTTATAAGTGGAGCATGGATAATACATAACCTCCTCTACATTGATCATCAATTTACAGAAGCAGAAACATTCGCAGGTGCACATAGAAGCATCAATCAAACTCATTAACACAGTATGTATCCCGGGGAAAGCATCTCGCTAAAAACCCCACACTATATGTATATTAATGATTGAGAACATGTAACATTACAAAGTACAATTCTTATCACAAGAAATCCAGTACCAGCTCCACCTGTTACACACAATACAACTCAGATCTGATCTCCAAATCTATTCCACGGCTTGCCTGCCTCTCCAGCTCAATACCTGCTCAAGTACTGATGAGAATGGTTTACCAAACTCATATTTGACCTACAAATAATCACTCACACTCTGTTGGACGTGAGCACAGGTTACAATTCTTGGTATTGGCCAATTCATTAGCATACTCAATCCCTCTGATTGTGCAAATCATCATGCACAGCTATAGTCACAACTGATAGCAATTTGATCCTCTAACACCTGTCCCTGCTGAACTGAACATGCACTGACATGCAACTGAGTTAAATGATGTATTCTATAGTTGCATTATGAGTTAATAACTTGTGAATTAATTAATAACTAATTCACCAAACTCATCTCTAGTCTATTTGCCAGTTAGACTAAATACAACCAGTTTAACAAAGCTAAACTGAACACAATTCCATCAACTGCACCTCCAGTCCACTAAACTCAACTCACTTGAGTTCTAACTGAAGTCTTGCATGCAAATATTAGTCATCCCATAGGTAACCACATATTTCCCTCTGGGATCTGCATGTACCACATCCGTAGCTCATCCTGAAGTGCTCCAAGAGAATAAGATCAAGTTTATAGTCCAAATATTATTATGAGACAATAATATTTGACTTTTCTATTTTTGACAGCCAGTCTAAAAATAGACTTTGATCACTCACACTGTGATCACTCACACTGTGGTCACCCACACTGTGATCACTCATATTGTGATCACCCATACTGTGATCATCCACACTGTGATAAAAAATAGAACTTGCGCCATACTTTGCTTGCGGGCCCACTTAGTGAAGGCGACTCTTTTCACTAAGCTCCATCATCTTGTTGCATTCTCAACAAGCATTTCTTGTTGCACACTTTTCAACACTCCCTCTCAACAGGAAAGGCTTCCTCTCAAACCCGATCCTGAAACTCTGGAATGTTCTCCATGCAACACATCTGGCCAGTCCACTTGCTCTGTCATCAAAGTATTTGACTGCTATTACCTCTGTCGACTGAAAACTCTGCATCTTTGTGCTCTTCAGTATCTGACTACTCTAGCTTCTGTCACTTTGATCTCTGACTGCATCTGTGCTGTTGCTAGTTCTATCTCCCAGCATTGCATCCGCACTGCACCTCCCAACTAACCTTCCTGTTGGGATAGAAACACCCTCTGATGCTGAAGCTCTACCTGCTGCTGACAAGTGCTCCCTCTCTGACATCTACACTATTGCAACATCTCCATACATCTCGCACCATTGCACACCTCTCTGTGCCACCTAGCACTGTGCAAAACACTTGTGCCTCTCGCATTGCTGCAGCCTGCTAGCTATGTGCTATCTTGGGATTCCCTGCATTGTCGCTCTCTCTGCCGCTCCATCCGCATCTGTCTCTACCCAATCAATCAGTTCCTGCTACTACACATTGGGGCTCCCATAGCAAGGTCTCATCCAAGAGGTTGGGTACCTCAAGGATCTTTCCCCTCCTCCTTGGGACTATCAATCCACATCACCCCACCTCCTACCTGGAGGTATGGCTGCATGCGATCCCTCAGCCCACCTAACTCGAATTTTCCCCCTACTGGAGGTCTCTACATGAATAGATGTCTCTACTCTATCTCCTCTCAGCTTCCCTTGTTTTGGCTGCTCCACAACCTCCTCAAGCTGCTGCACCAATCGTGGCTCCTCCACAATCGTTTGAGACTTCTTCTGGCTCTGCATGTTGAGAGGTAATGTATGCTCCCTCTCAACCACCAAGTCTCCATCATGACAACGAAAGCATCGCACTTTCGATTTGTCAACATTCTTCCCATCATTGGAAGAACAAGATTCGGAAAGAGAAACCTTCTCCTTCCCCTTCTTCACCTTACTCGCTAAGGCACAGTTCTCCTCATCCTGCATGGATGAAGAACTGTCTCTAGTGCTCCATCTAATCTCCTCCTGCATCAAATCCGACCATAGTCGTTCCCAATTTGGTAGTTTCTCCCTTCCATTCACCGAGTCCTGGTAGCTATGCCAACTCTTAGGAAGGTCAAGGAGTGCTAGACTCACTATCCTCATCCAACAGTCACCCCCACACTTCCCAGCTCATCCCGGCATTGGGTGAACTTCGTGAGATACTGGGGCATACTGTCTCCATTCTCACACTTATGTTTCTGAGTTTTATCTCTTGCTTTGGAATTAAATTCGAATTCCACCAGCACAAAACTCAACCGCTTCCGATCTAGAATTCGTGAGAACAAATTATTTCTTGTACAGAGTTCAACTGTATGGGCATTCACCGGATATCTCACCTTCCAAAAGAAGGATGAATCCAGAGTCTACCTGGCCCGATTACAGACTCTGCTTGAAGAAATAAAATGTAAACACTTTCTGAATAGTAGATCTGATGATCAATCCTTGCTTTGATATCTTGTAGAACTTTTCCTACAAATCAAAGGGCTCTGATACCATGTAGAAATTTTGAATAATATGACACATATTCACAGAGATTATCCTGATTATACACTTATAAGCAGATCATGCATAATACATAACCTCCTCTACATTTATCATCAATTTACAGAAGCAGAAACATTCACAGGCGCACATAGAAGCATCAATCAAACTCATTAACACAGTATGTATCCCGGGGAAAGCATCTCGCTAAAAACCCCACACTATATGTATATTAATGATTGAGAACATGTAACATTACAAAGTACAATTCTTATCACAAGAATCTAGTACCAGCTCCACCTGTTACACACAATACAACTCAGATCTGATCTCCAAATCTATTCCACTGCTTGCCTGCCTCTCCAGCTCAATACCTGCTCAAGAACTGATGAGAATGGTTTACCAAAATCGTATTTGACCTGCAAATAATCACTCACACTCTGTTGGGCGTGAGAACATGCTACAATTATTGGTATTGGCCAATTCATTGGCATACTCAATCCCTCTGATTCTGCAAATCATCATGCACAGCTATAGTCACAACTGATAGCAATCTGATCCTCTAACACCTGTCCCTGCTGAACTGAACATGCACTGACATGCAACTGAGTTAACTGATGTATTCTATAGTTGCATTATGAGTTAATAACTTGTGAATTAATTAATAACTAATTCACCCAACTCATCTCTAGTCTATTTTCCAGTTAGACTAAATACAACCAGTTTAACAAAGCTAAACTGAACACAACTCCATCAACTGCACCTCCAATCCACTAAACTCAACTCACTTGAGTTCTAACTGAAGTCCTACATGCAAATATTAGTCATCCCATAGGTAACCACGTATTTCCCTCTGGGATCTGCATGTACCACATCCGTAACTCATCCTGAAGTGCTCCAAGAGAATAAGATCAAGTTTATAGTCCAAATATTATTATGAGACAATAATATATGACTTTTCTATTTTTGACAGCCAGTCTAAAAATAGACTTTGATCACTCACATTGTGATCACTCACACTGTGGTCACCCACACTGTGATCACTCATATTGTGATCACCCACACTGTGATCATCCACACTGTGATAAAAAATAGAACTTGCACCATACTTTGCCTGCGGGCCCACTTAGTGAAGGTGACTCTTTTCACTAAGCTCCATCATCTTGTTGCGTTCTCAACAAGCATTTCTTGTTGCACGCTTTTCAACACCATCTGTCCCAAATAGCACTCAATCGCTAGAAGGAGCCCACTCAGGGGCTATTTCGACGGTATGGTCCGTTCCTGTTTGTCCATCCGGAATAATATCCGGGAACTCTTATGTTGAGTCTCAACAAATTGATCCATTTGGAGGTCAATTTGGGCAGTCCGGTCCTCAAGGGCAAACCATTCCCTTAAGTACCGGATTACCACCGTATGGGGGGAAGTATACCCTTTCATTGTCCCCTCCGGGAGGACAACCATAAAGGAGTTCACAACACAATTCAAGTTATGCTGGAATTACGTCAAGCAGTTGGGTTCCGATACTACCTCAACAACCAAGAGTTGTATATTCAATGCAACAATTTTTACCTATGTCAAGTATACCAACTACGCCAGCTATTGTGACGGTGTCGCAAGTTCAAGCGCTGTCTATTGTATGCCAACCTCAGGTTTCTCAGGTTGTAATGCAATAGCCCCTTGACCCTGCAACTCAACCACAATCACTGACTGGTGGAATGACACAGGTTCAAATGGGTACAATTACCCCTCATCTTGGTTAAACAATTAGTATCGGGCAACAGCACATGGCTTCACAACCATGGCTAGTGCAATACCAACAACCGCAGTTCCAACAAGTATACCAAGGTTCTGAGCAAAAAATCTTTGCAAATAGTGGGCAGCCGTATATTCAAAATGGTCAAAATCAACCATTTTACAATGGTCATGCCCACCAACCTTACCAAAGTTACCAGCATCAAATGCATTATGCTGGTATGCAAAGACCAACTGCTCATGTGATCCCATCTTATCCTGGGTATGCTTCACCTAACCTAAATCAACAGTTACCCTTCGTGGCGACTTTAGAGTTACCTGATTTAAATCGGTTAACAAATGATCCAATCACTTACGCCCCTTGGTGGCCAGTGATTCCGCATAAACTTCCTTCAGATATTCCTAAATTTAATGGAAATCCGGGTGAAGATCCATCGAATCATGTGATGACCTTTCATCTGTGGTGTTCATCAAACAACCTAAATGATGATTCGATTAGGATTCGCCTTTTTCAGAGGACGTTAACTGGTCCGGTAGCAAAATGGTATATCGAATTGCCCAGAGCTTCATTTGACAACTTCAGTACCCTAGCCACAACCTTTTAAACCCATTTTCAGTTATCGATAAGGTACGAAACGGGAATGGAACTTCTTACCAATTTCAAACAAACAGCGACCACTCACATATCTGATCATATACATGAGTGGCGACATCGTCGTAGAATGGTAAAAACGTATGTTCCTGATCAGCTTTTAGCTGAATGGTTTATTAAGTTATTATTGCCTTCTATTACAAAAGATGTGGCAAAAGGGGGAGTCGTCACTGAAGAGCAGGTTATTGCTCGTGCACAATATTTGGACTTGATTTACACTCAGTCTGGCACACTCTACGATAAAATACCTGACGCTCCTAGACCGGAATTCTTAGTCCCTCCTAAATCAAACAATGACTCTCATGCTGGCGATGGCGTGATTGGCACAACAGACACGAAATCGACAAAGGCTACATCTAAAAGGCCCGTAAGATTTCTGATCAAAATGCAAAAGAGGAACTTCTTGCCTCGGAAGTAAACGCCGTATCGACAGATAAAGGCAAAGAAACCAAGCAACCAGGGGGCACGAAGAAAGGCAAAGGGAAGAAGAAGAAACAGGAAGAATCGTCACCTGAAAAATCTTATACAAACCCTCCTGAAAAAAGGAAACCAAGAAATCCATGCTTTATAGGCGATGAGGATCATTGGACCGCAGATTGTCCACACAGAGCTGAGCTTAAAAAATTCTTCAAGAATACAAAAACCTCAGCAGTATTAACTGATCCATTTCTGAATCCAGGAACAAATCTGGTTGATAGTGGAAATGCTTCCTCATCTCAAGTGCTAATGTTGTCTATTTCAAAATAGCAAAATGATGCTTTGATATCGACAAGGAACAAAGATTATGGAAATTCACAGCTGTCGAACAACAAGGATAAAGATCAACCAAGTAGTTCGACAACAACTTCGACAGAAGTTGCGCCGCCCATCATTCCTGAACTGACAATAATACCGCCAAAGGGAGTAGTACACAAGTCAACATTTAATCCTCGTGCTAGAGCAGCACACCATTATAATATTGTTCAAGATTTGGCCCAATCGCCATCCACTATGTTGACACTTGAGGTACTAAAAAATTGCCCATCCCAAAAGCAAGCTTTATTATCAGCCATCGGTGGGATAGACCCAAAGGATTCCAATATTGTATCCTTTGATCATAAAGAATACGATCCTCAGTTACCAGCTCAACTAGCTTTCCTCGTTCAAGTGAAAGCCCTCAACAAAACTGTTCATCGAACAATTATTGATGAGGGGAATCTACGTGTATTATGTCGATGAGTTGCTGGAAAACTTTAGGATCTCCAACCTTGTTGCGATCTTCGACGACATTAAAAGAATTTGACGAACGAACATATACCCCATATGGTATTCTAAGTAACTTGAAGGTTGAATTAGGAGGGAAAAGAGTAGAAATAGATGTTAAGGTAATCGACGGAATTCTCGATTACAACATCCTACTGGGAAGACCATGGATATATGCTATGGCTGCTGTTTTTTCGACCTATTTTAGGAAGATTGCATTTCCCTTTCAAGGAGGGATTACAATCGTCGATCAAAAAAATTTCCTCCCCAATGGTTCTCAAGTTACGGGAAGCATTATAATGATCCATGGAATCCCCCATTTGCTTCAAAATATCGGGGTAGGCCTACTAAAAAATCCTATATTAATGGGAACTTTCGCCCTTCCACCTCCAATCAATTTGGTGGAAGTAGAGTCTGTAGGAACCTGCAATATGATATCTTCAAAAAAGATCTCAGAAAACGATATCGACACGGATCATGTGCAGGTTTTGCCTCCAAGCCCAACAAAAATATTGTAGCAATCAATATTCCTAGCATGGGAGGCAAACCTAAATCAACGCTCATCAAGCGTTTGGATAGATAGGTCTAAGGAATATGGCACCCCTTCAGATCCTTGGTTGAGAGTGCATGTCACCGATGAAGGAATTGTTCAATCAATGGTAATTGAAGGGGCACCATGGGAAGATTACCACCATCGTTCCCTTCTTCCGGATTGTGAATAAAATACTCCTGATGACCTAAATCATCCTTCAGTTTTTGATTTTCTATCGAATATTGTAAACACGGTGGATTCTGAGTGAAACTTATCCAACATTGAAGAGACTATCGCCATAAATATCTCAACCAAAACAGATGTTGTAGAGAATATTTATGTTGGCAAATGTTGTTCTTCTTCAGAACTGGAAATATATAATGCTCTTTTTCGTGAATTCAGAGATGTCTTTGCTTGGTCATATAATGAAATGCCAAGCATTGACTCGAGTATCGTTGAACACGAAATCAAGATGTATCTAGATGTCAAACCAGTACGACAATGGCTATGGCAGGTGCACCCCAAGAAAGCCACTGCCATCAAGGCAGAAGTAGAAAAACTTCTCCATGCTAGTTTCATTTACCCGGTTCCTCTAACTGATTGGGTATCGAATATTGTCCCTGTTATGAAAAAACAAGGAACAATTAGAGTGTGCGTCGATTATAGAGATGTAAATCAAGCTTGTCCAAAAGACAACTACCCTACACCCTTCATCGACCAGATAATTGATGAATGTGCCGGATGTGAAATCTTTTCATTTATGGATGGATTCTCCGGGTATAATCAAATAAATATCCGCCCACAGGACCAGTCAAAGACTGCATTTATTTGTCCGTGGGACATATTCGCATATTGAAAATTACCCTTTGGTTTAAAGAACGCAGGGACAACATTTCAGAGGGAAATGAATTATGCCTTCCATGACATCAAAAACATCATTCAACCATATCTCGACGACCTTCCGGCTCATTCGCGAAAGCGGACTGATCATCCGCAGTATTTAAGAGCGATATTTCTACGTTGCCGACACTACAAGATACGACTCAATCCACACAAATGTGTATTTTGTGTCAGTTCGGGTCATTTACTTGGCTTTGTAGTCTCAAAAGACGAGATTCGTCTCAACCCATGTAAGGTTTAGGCAATCATAAATTTTCCTCCACCTTCGAATTTGCTTCAGATTCAGAAACTCCAAAGGAAAGCAAACTTTCTGAGGAGGTTCATTTCGAATTATGTTGAACTTGCTAAAGATTATACGCGTCTTTTGAAAAAGGAAGTACTCTTTGTCTGGGGTCAGGTTGCGCAAGCTTCCTTTGATGCTTTAAAATAATCCCTAATGAAAGCATCATTAATGTACACTCCTGATTATCAAAAAGACTTTAACCTGTATCTGGGTGCAACAGATACAACCATCGCAATGGTTTTAGTTCAAGAAGACAATGGAATTGAACATCCTATATATTATTTAAGTAAGAACTTAAATGATACAGAAAGCAAATATTCTTATGTTGAAAAGCTAGCGCTCGCAGCTGTTCAAGCGATACAGAGATTTCGACACTATGTCCTCTTTTGAAAAACTACCATTCTGTCAGATTGCAACCCCATGACTTATATATTGTCACGACAGTTGCTGGGGGGAAAATATTCAAAATGGATAGCAATTCTACAAGAGTTTGATCTGGAATTTGTAAAATCCAAGTCAAAGAAAGCTTTGGTATTAGCAGAATTATTATGCGATCTCCCATCGTTTTCCAACGATGAAACATCCGAAGAAACAATCGTGGACAAAAATTGTTTCTGATATCTTCAAGCAATATGTGGTATGGGGATATAATCATTTATCTCCAAACCCAAAAATTTAAGCCAAATACCTCTCACTCCGAACAAAAACGTATTCGATACCAAGCAAAAGACTACATGATCGTCGGTGATACACTTTACCATCGTGGTATCGATACAGTTCTGAGAAGGTTCCTCACCCATGAGGAGGCCGAAAAAGTCCTGAATGATTGCCATTCAGGCGCGTGTGGGGGGCATCAATCCAGTTATGCTACAACGCAAAAAAATTTACAAGCAGGATACTTCTGGCCAACAATGTTCAAAGATTACATAAACGCAGTCAGAAGTTGCCATGCTTGTCAAATTTTTGATAGCAAAACCAAAAGACCACCCACACCTCTGCAGCCAATAGTTGCTTTCAGGCCATTCGCCAAATGGGGCATCGATTTCATGACATATAACCCCACCTTGACTGGGGGGCATGGGTATATCATAGTCGCAGTTGACTAATTTACCAAATGGGCCGAGGCGATGCCTACATTAGATAATACTGGTGAAACAGCTGCCCTCTTCTTTTTCAATCATGTAGTCGCCAGATTCGGCGTCCCACAAGCTATAGTCACAAATCATGGATTGCATTTTCGCAATCACATGATGGTCGAATTAGCTGCCAAACTAGGGTTGTCTCACGACAACTCTACTCCATATTACCCGCAAGCCAACAGAAAAGTTGAAGCAATCAACAAAGTCCTGAAGTGCATGTTGCAAAGGATGATTGGAGTTCACAAAAGGAGTTGGAACCTAATCCTGTACTCAACCTTGTGGGCTTACCGAACATCGGTAAGGAATGCAACCGGGTTTACACCTTTCCAACTGGTATATGGCCTGGAAGCAGTCTTACCAATCCAGTGTGAAATCTCATCCCTCAAACTCGCAATTGACCTTCTCCCCGAGACTTCAGAAGAGGAGGCTCGTTTCTTGGAACTAATCCAATTGGATGAAACTCGTCGTGATGCCACTTTGGATAACGAAGCCCATAAGAAATGAGTCAAGGCACAGTTCGACAAGAATGTCAAACCCCGTGTCTTCTCAGAAGGTGACTTCGTCTTGCTTTATGACCAAGAATCCGATAAATTGGGGGTAGGTAAATTCAAGTCTTTATGGATGGGCCACTATGTTGTTAAGTGAGTGTTAGCAAAAGGAGCCTACGAGTTAATGGATTATGACGGGATTCCACTGGCACAACCTCGTAACGGGTTGTACCTCAAGCGTTACCATGCGTGATTCAGTATAGTAACCTATATGCTTTTGTTATGTTTTTGTTTTCGCTAAAGTGTTTGTTTTGGTCAATTAATCCACTTTTTACATTTATTGCAGATGTCAAACCTATTGGAGTCATGTGTTGGATATGCCGACGGAGCGAGTTGTAGTTCGCGGAACCTATCTTCCATGGCCTGGGCCATTTTTTACCCAAGCGGCGAGTTAGTAAGTTTCAGAGGGGTATGTATTGGTCGATAAACAAATAACATCGCTGAATATAGCGCATTGATAGAACTTCTCTCTGATGCCATCACACATGGTATACGCCAACTGATTGTCAGGCTAGACTCACAACTCGTCATACTACAACTCACTGGTATCTACTCTGTCCGAAATCTAGCTATTTATTGCATGTTCGTAAGGGTTAAGATTTTGGAAAGGCAATTTGATTTTATTCAATATCATCATATTTCCAGAACCTTAAACACTTTAACTGACTCATTGGAAAATTATGTGTTAGATAGACATTTGCAACATTTATAAAAAGAAGCATACCATCAATATTTGCATTTGGATCATGTAACTTAACCAAAACAAAACTTCAAAAATCAAAAATATATATATAACTGTTTATGGTTTACACATAATGTTCTGTAACCAATACAAAATTGGTCAAATGACCCAAAACTCAAAACGCCAGGGGGCAACCTAGCCTAATGGTGCTCGTGATAGCAAGTCACAGCCTGTGCGATCATGCATAAGAGCCGAGTCCATCGTCTCGGCACACCAGTAGTATGCCACTGCAACCTCAAAGGCAGCTCGTTAGTCCTCACATCTAGAATACCTAGAGTGATGCCCTCGACCTCGTCTTGTAATGATGCGAGAGTCTCAGCCACATCGAGGTCGCGAAGGAAAGCCCTTCCAACAGCCTCTCCTGCTGGGGCAGCAGCTGTCACTCTCAGGCGTACTACTGGTCGAACGGGACTGACATCTGCATGAACATATGAGTTTTGATTAGTCTTGATAGAATAAAGCACAAGGACATTATAAAAGAAAAATGATAAATAGGAATATGGTCAAAGAATTTACCAATGGCACCCCACTGTTTGCCAGCCGGCAGTGCTTAATCTGGGTCACCCAGGAAGTCCATACCAGCATATGGATACTTAGAATAAACCATCTCCTGGCGATCGAACCACCCAAAGAAGGTATCAGAAAAGGAAATCTGAGACTGACCAGCATGCCTAGACATATGGTCAACCCATCTTTGCATACGTGGTTCAGTTGGTGAAGGTAAATCGAGTGAAATATACTGTAGCTGCATCAGTGGTATCTTTTCCAAGGCAAAGGCAGTCAAAATAGAACCATACCCAAAGTTCTTCAACCTCCCACTCTTCACCTTGGTCAACTGTTTTTTCGTCACAAGGAGTAATGTGTCGCACCAATTGAACACCTTCGGTGTAAGGCATTCCAAGGCATACTGCATATAAGATCGGTTGGCTACATGAAGAGCCACACCACCAGCCATCCTACCAAAAGTGAACAGAATAGCCCTAAGGGACCTATCAGTGACATCACGGATGATGATCTTGCCGTCTTTACTCGGCTGAGATCCCTCTCTGCAATACTGGCGAACATAATCTCTCACAGATTCACCTCCTCGGGCCGAACCTGATAAAGAGATGGGGGCACCTCGCCTCGACAAGCCAATCAAGAAATAGATGTCCACTACAGTCAAGGGGATGGTTTTACCCCTAATCTGGAACACCTAGTGTCTAGTCAATTTAACGTCTTAAATTGCTCTACATAAATTATCAATCCGGGTATCGTAAACTGATGAAGTGTGGTGCACTATATGTGCTTAGTTAACCTTTTTCTTACTTCGTTGTTTTATAGTTTATTTTGTTTATAGTAATGGTTTTATAAACAAATGAGTGATTTGTGTGTGTATGGTGGTTTCTAACTACCTTCTAAACTTGCAAAGAAAGAGCTTGAAAGAAATAACTTGAAATGAAACTGAAAGCAAAGCATAAAAACCACTTTCTAATGGCACTAGTCACTACTCATGCTGCTGCAATAAAAAGGTAAGAAAAACCACTTTAAAGACCAATTATAATGTTCATCTCTTCCTAACACTCTGCTTCCAACATATAGTACTATGTGAAACACGATTAAGAAGTAGTTAGATATAAGTCTAAAAAGTAATCAAGCTCTAAGATGACAAATTATAACACCAATTTGCCTTTCTCCAACATTCTGCTTCCAACATACATTGTAATGTGTAACAAGTGAAGAAAGAGTTAGTGATATAAGTCAAAAACTACTCAAAGCAAGCTGTGATTTATTAGTATTCTGATCTCTTAAAGATGAACAACTTATGATAAGGAGACCATCAATATGTTAGCATACAACTTGAGAAACTAAACTTAGAAATCAAGCTAGAAAAATAAAATAAAGGCAACAACTTATGAATATGACAACTGAAAATACCATTAGAGATAAAGCAAATACAACAAAGACATCTGTACAAGGCAGGGGACCCCTACCACCTATGAAATCAAAGCAAAATTAAACACACTTACATAAATTAAAATTGCATGAATGAAAATCTAATCTACCTTACATTCTTCAAAGCAATATTTACAAAATGAAATCTACTCTACTTACATCCTAATATGCTCCATGACATCTACTTCACATCTCCTTCCATGTTGAGAACATCAAAGCTTTATTCAATTTCTTCAAAAGTACAAAGTACAAAAGCTTTCAAAAGCCATGGGACTAACAAGCTAAAAGGACTAAGAAAAGACTAAAGGAAAGACTAGCAAATGAAGGAGAGAGATCTCCTATTTATACAAAAAGATGAGAGCCATCTCATTAATGAGAATCCATGAATCTCTCCCTCTACCTCTAGAGTCCTAATCAAAATAGGAACTGATAAGACACATGTCTTTTTAGAGTTACAATACAATTAGGAGATGTGACACATATCCTCATGATCCCATGATTCTTTCCAACCAAATTCGAATTTGGCCTTAGAGTGCCACATAAGGATCTTCTAGAAGCCTCCTTTCAACCTACACATGTCAACAATCTCAACCCATTTGTTAGGTATAAGCACATGCACATTATTTTCTAATGTTTAACCACAAATTCACTTAAAAGGCTTAGAAATAATAAATATTGGAAAAACATAAAGGTGGCCCAATGATAATGAAATTGGGATGAATGTGGTGACATAGTAGTGAATGGAGGTGAAATGGAGGTGATATAATGGACATAATAGTGAAAGTATAATGCAAATGAATGACATTTTCAAGACTCAACACCTAGCTGGTAGGATCTCAAGCATCGAGCAAATACTGCAACAAGTTGATTTGTTGTCTCATGCTAGAAATGCGGAAAAACTTCAGCAAGCCACAGTTCCGCAGTGTGTTTACTATAACCGGATCATGTAAAAAAAGCATGTCCTCTTCTTCATGCTCACGTTCTCGCCATGTAATAGTCATCTTGCTCCAAAAATCTCTGAAAACAAATAAGAGAAGAGTTAGATCCTGATTTTGGTGAGAAACAGGCAAAATTTCCATCAAAAACTGTGCATAAATTTCCTTCCTTGCGCCCATCGCACCTACAGTAGTGCTCTGGGTGCATTGCATGTCAATTGGCCAGTAGATAGGACAACATCCAATGCACCTTGCGATACACAAGGGGTGCGCTGAATCCAGGGCGAGTTTTTCAAACCCCAGAGGCTTAGAAAAACCAGGAATTAAGCTCAGAATGCAAAATGGAAAGCATGAAATGAAAGAGCTTAGGTTTAGCTCCTACCTGGTCCAGACGACGCCGAGAATTGTCCACAGAATCTCCCAGAATTAGCTGATGAAAATCAAGGGGGAAAAGCACCTCCAAAGCTCCAACAAACCAAAGTTCAAATGAAATGGTAAAATGAGAGGTAAAAGCACTTTTAATTTACTTTTTACGTAATTCGAGTAAAATATCAGTGTTCTAACTCGTTTTTCAAACATATATTGTTCAATTCTAACTAGTTTGATGAAGTGATTGAAAATGCAGTACAATCTTTGAAAGAAAAAAGCTATTTATGGTAAAATCAAGAAATGACCGTTTAATTGAGCAGTTTTAGCACATAGTTCAAGCTCGTTAAAAAATAAACATAAGTCATGAGCAAATGTTTCCCCCAGTGTTTAAGCTCAATAAAAAAAAATGAACCGATTTCCGGTAAATAACCATCGTGAATGTAGTACTTCAGCCTTTAAAGCCTTGGTCGTGTTCTCATCATCACCTCCACTCTGTATTGGCCGATCATTCACCTCCATTTGATTGTTTACCCCTTTTGAGGAATAGCTGCGAAGAGTGATCCCACTAGCCATCCTTGTAACACTGCCATGATTGGAAAATTCCAAACCTTACCTGGAATCAGCTGCTACCCAATTTTATCACTCGTTCCTCAAAAGACGAGTCTCCTTTAAGATCTTTTCAACTGACTCATAAAATATGAAAATATTGCCGAGCAATTGGCCTCTCCAGCTCGTTAAAGGGACTGGAAGTGCTATCCCTCCTTTAGATTTTAATCTTTTTGGACCTGAGGGATTATTACACAAAAAGATCGAGTGCTTGTTTTGTTCAGCTCGTTAAAAGTATCGAAAATTCATCCCTTCTGTATTGTTTTATACTTTTTCGGACTTAAGGGATTAGATGACGAAAAAGGAATTTTGGAGTCTCCTTTACGTCCCTTTTCAGACTCTCTAAAATTGAAAAGGACTGAGTTATCTTTGTCGTTAAACTCGTTAAAACCTAATAGCGACAAACTTGTCTATAGCAGACAAGAACGAGTTTCACTATCGCAGGCTCGTTAAAACATAGCGATGGGTTTGCCCGAAGGGAAAATTATAGAACAAGCATATGTTATCCTCCTCAAGCTTGACAAAAATAAAGAGGTACTGGTTAGCAATGACTGGGGAAAAATTGGGAAGAAAACTTGAAGAAACTTTGTTGGTAACAAGTCGCTCTTGAACATGACACTTTCACTACGCATCCAAGTCGGGTTGGGTTGTTTCATTCACCGGTCACATCACCATGGTCCCATCACACCATCCACATTTAGGGTTAATGCTACCAATCCATCACATCAGTGTCACCGATATATTCAAGAGAAGTCATTCAGAGAATTCACCTGTGTCTCACCCGCTACAATATATTTACACTCCATTCTTTCATGATCGCCACCCTGAACCTTATGTCATCAGATCGTTTTCACCTCCATTAAAATCATTTTCTCCGTTCTGTGTCATTGATGTGGGATTCATTAAGGCCCTCCTGTGACAGCTCACTTCTTGTCGACATCAGCTCATTATCCAAGAAGTCAATCTAGGAACACCCTGTTCAGTACTTTGAAGCTTGCATGCCTCAATGGCAAGTTTCTCACTTCCGCTGACAGGTTTACATCAATGGCCTTCGACCGAAAGATTTTGCGTGGTGTTCGACGCCAAGTCCTTTATTCACACCACGTGAATTTTACTGCAGTACCTTGAGGGTCATTATCATTATTGGTGATTCCTCTCGCGCCTGTTAACAGCTTACATCATTGGCTGGTAATCAGGCGATGTCTTTCCATGTTCGACTCCAGAACATCTCTCACATGGATAGACTTGTACTTTGAGTGAAGATCGAACGAGATTGAAGACCCCGGATCTAGTTTCATCCATCCGAGCTGTGATATATATTCAGGGAAATAAAGACATCAAATGTACATTATTGCTGCACAGATAATCATCCAATCAAAGGGATGATGACTCTACCAGAATCATCAGTCTACACTCAGACGATTGTCTGTCCTATGTACATGAAAATGAATTTATAAAGTTGAGCATGGGAATGCCCGCCTCAGCTAGATCATGAAAATATTATGAAGATAATGTATTGTATTGTATCTTATTACAGGTCTCTTCCCAGCTTGAAAGAACTTCGGATCCTCATAATAAAGCATTTCACCCGACATCAAAAGATTAATGACCTCATGCTTTAGGGGGCAAATGTTATAGAAATTTTTGGGCACTGCAACCCCAAGCATAAAATATCCATAAACCAAGGGCTCCTAAGTCCCTAAAAGTGTTGTTCTAACCCCTAAAGGAACAAGGTCAACTGATTACAGCTTCTCCCAGAAGTTTTCCATGAAAAACTGCTCAGAACTGGTCAAAACAGGATCATTTCAGCTACTCCATAGGTAAAGTGTGTTGCATCTCACCTAAATACACTGTGTGGGTGCGTTGCATTTCAAAAAGCCCTTTTATGGGGTGCGATGGGCGAGAAGTGACAAATGGCAGTGTCATTCCGCAAGGTGGAGAGGCATGGAATCTTCCAGAAACTTCTCCTGTGACACTTGCCTCTCTGAATTCGACCAAGGATGAGTAAGAGATCATCAATCTCCAAGTGGAATCAAGAACTATCAGAGGGAAGACACTAATCAAATCACAAGCTGACTCATCTCCCTTACAGATATCTATATATGAATCCCTCATCCCAGAGATCCAGAGGCTGGATTTTTACATATTGTAAGGAATTGCTGTTGGTTTCTTGAGACAACATCAGAGTGTTGGGTGATCTAAGCTTTGTATGAGGTGAAGAAGGGCTTACTTGCTGAGAGGTTGATGCTGGGTCAGAACAACTGGTTGTAACTCCCTTGGCTCTTTCTTGTTTATCAATAAAAGCTATTCAAGTTTTCCTCCATACTCTTGTGTCATTTATGTTTTATGCATTTGTATGGTCAATTTACATCTGATCCTAGATTTTTTATGATTATAGATCCATGTTCTTGTATAGTTTTATGCTACTGTGATCCTACAGGTACTCTGTGAAGCTGGACGTACAAGGAAGCAAGTAGCGAAAGACTATCAAGAGAGAGAGGAATCGAACTAGGAGATTAGCGCAAGACAGAGGTTGGTCTTCTTTGTTCTTCTCTCATCTATATTTCATAAAGGAAAAACGAAAGTAGCTTTACTTTGTTTGTTTCTAAGGTAGCTACCACCCTGTTCTGTGTAGAGACTTTTCCCTGTAACACCCTTCCTTTCCGCATTTCCAGCACACCACCCTTATAGGTTTTCCTGGAGATTTAGATCTTTCTCTAGATTTAGATCTCCAACTCGATGACTTTTTTTTTTTTGCTCTGTTCTGGGACCGCCCTCATACAGACAAGGAATCACCAATTTGGCTCTCCATATTTTTTCGTCTTATCTCCTCCGTCAACAAGGATGAGACTATTGCATCAAACTACAAGGCAATTATATTGCTACCAGACTATCCCACGAATGTGGTAGAGAACACAAACTGAGGCACTTATCTTCATCTGAAATTCTAATATCAACAGATAATAACTGACTTACCACAGTATTAAATGCATTCAGATGCTTTGTCACTGAGTCTCCATCTTTCATCCTCAGGTTATACAACGTTTTCCGCAAGAACAGTTTATTCACCAGAGACTTAGATTGGTACAAAGTCCCTAACTTGTCCCACAAAACCTTCGCCGTAGCTTCCCCTAATACATTCAGCAATATTGAATCTAAGACACACAATTGTATTGTGCTCTTTGCCTTCTGATCCAACTTCTTCCATTCTTCATCGGACACTTCCATTGGTATAGTACCTGGATCTACCACAATCCACTAATATTTATCCACCAACAAATCCTCCATATTGAGTTTCCACAACTGAAAACTCTGACCATTAAATTTCTCGATCTCTATATTTCCACTGCTCACTATCCTGTTTCACCACCAGAATCGACCCCACAGATCTCCCACTGAATAGGGCCTACCACAGGCCCGAGCGAAAGCCCTTAGCAACAAAGGCGTCCCCTTGAAGCCAAAATAACTCTGATACCAAATGTAGGTTTTAACCCTATACACAAATTACCTGCATACGAATTCTAAAACACAGAAAATAAACAATGCGAGAGCATAACACATAAAACACATATACACAATTTTCATAGAAATCAAAATCCAGAGAGCTGTTACTCATAAATTCTACCATACCTTTACCATGAAGTATTCGAAGGCTCTTCTCTCCAATATGTCCAAGCCTTTGATGCCACAACATGGTCTTCTCTCCAGAGACCACTAGATTTTTTGCTCCACTTTCAGGAACCACAAAACTATTGCGCCCATCAATAACAGTGCTACCCTGCAGCTTGTATAGAGTTCCAATCTGAACTCCCTGCATCAATATCAGTTCTCCTCGAACCATTTTGCAGGTATCCTTCTCAAACACTGTTTTTACACTTCCATCATCCAACTTGCTTACGGAAATCAGATTTTTGGCTAATGCAGGAATATGCAAAACACCTAGAAGTGTTCTAACCCTTCCACCTTGCAACTTCAACTTTACTTTTCCGCGACCAATGATTCTAGCCTTCCTATCATCCCCCAAGAAGACATCACCACCATCATATTTCTCATACTCGTAGAGCCACTCTCTTTTGGAAGTGAAGTGAAAGGATGCGCCTAAGTCAATCAACCATGCCTCATGATATACATGTGTACTTGAAGAAGCCAAGTACACATCCCCACCTTCATCTGAGGTGGTTGTCGCCTCTGCAGAAGGAGCATCATTATATCCCTTTCTTTTTTTAGGAGCTTTAGATTTACAATCCCTTTTGTAGTGCCCTTCCTATTTGCATTTCCAGCACAACACCTTATAGGTTTTCCTAGAGATTTAGATCTTTCTCTAGATTTCGATCTCCCACTCGATGACTTATTTTTGTTTCTGTTCTGGGACTATCCTCATACAGACAAGGAATCACCATTCTGGCAAGGATAATTTTACGGGCGAATGTTTGCCCTTTGGCGAAATTAAGGTGTTTTAAATTTTTAGTGGGCGAATATTTTGTATCATAGTACATTTCAAATCACCTCAAATAGCCCACCTTATTTTAAGGGAGAGGGTAAAAAAGGTAAATTTAGCCTTTGAAATTAGGACTTGCAACCTTCCATTCGCCCATTTTCAAGAATAGGTTTTATTTAAGTGAATCCTATGGGCCAAATACCATATTTATAAAAGAGGTATGGTAAATTAATAAAAATATAAATAAATGAGAGGTATGGTAAATAAATAAAACATTTTTATATTTACTCCATAAGTCACCTTATATACATGTAACGGTGTAAACAAATAAAAATATAAGTAAAGTGGAGGTATGGTAAATAAATAAAACATCTTTTTATACTTACTCAAACGGTATGGTAAATAAATAAAAATATAAATAAACTAGACGTATCGTAAATAAATAAAACCTCTTTTTATATTTAGTCCATAACCCTCATTCTATTTATGAAGGCTCAAGAAAGAGGTTTTATTTAAGTGAATCCTATGGGCCAAATACCATATTTGTAAAAGAGGTATGGTAAATTAATATAATATAAATAAACGAGAGGTATGGTAAACAAATAAAACATTTTTTTATATTTACTCCATAAGTCACCTTATATTTACGAACACTCAAAAAATGGGTTATATTTAGGTGAAACCTATGACCAAAATACTATGGGAAAAATACCATGGACTAGATTGTTATTAATACCATGCAAAAAACCATTATTAACCCTAATATTAGAATTAATAAAAATAAAAATGGCACATGGTATTGACCCATGGTATTCACCAAAATGGCACATGGTATTGACCCATGGTATTCACCTGGAATGTAGCCTATTTAAATGGGGGAACTAAACCAGCATGTAGCCTATGATAAGATTCACTAGGACTTTACAAAGTTTTATTATTTAGTGAAAGACTCGCCAAGATCTTACAAGATTTTGTAATTGAGTAAAATATTTGCCATGCCTGGTGAGAGATTCGCCAAAAAATTATATATGCATATTATATTATTGATAAAATCGCCTTCCATTTTTCCTATATACCATGGAGATTTGCCCATTTATTATATTTATAAATTTAGGGGGGGGTTCTTAAAATTTTCCCTGCATTCTGGCTCTCCATATTTTTCCGTCTCATCTCCTCAATGATGAGACTATTTCATCAAACTGCAAGGCATTTCTATTGCTACCTATTGCAATAACCAGACTATCTCATGAATGTGGTAGAGAACACAAAAAACTGATGCACTTATATTCATCTAAAATTTTAATATTAACAGATAATAACTGACTTACCACAATATTAAATGCGTTCATATGCTTTATCACCGAGTCTCCATCTTTCGTCCTCATGTTATACAACTTTTTCTGCAGGAACAGTTTATTCACTAGAGACTTAGATTGGTACAAAGTCCCTAACTTGTCCGACAAAGCCTTCGCCGTAGCTTCCCCTAATACATTCAGCAATACTGAATTTGAGACACACATGTTCAAGCATGCATAAGAGAGTCCGCTCATGAAATTATTGTAGATTGAGAATGTGTGAGCATGTGACTTTGACACGTCCAATCTGAGAAGAAGACTAGAATAATTAACAAAGCATCTATCAATCATAAAATGACTATGGAATGATTAATCAAAAGATCCAAAGTAGGCTCCAAAATTCAACTGTAGACCAAATTTTGGAGGTTGTATGTCACAACGATAACAAAAGGGTAAACCTACCTGATTACTGAAGGTTGTCCTTTGCTTTCCTAGCTTTAATCCCACTCCACTTTCAATCCTTGAAGTCAAAGCCTACAAAACACAAACAACAGAAGTGTTCAAAGAATATGGCATATAATAAACTCAATCAATTTCTCAATAAGTGACCAAGGAAATAAATTACATACTAATGAAATAAAATACAACATGTGAGGAAGAATGATGCACTCTATATGAAGAGGTAGGAGAGTTACAACCAAGCCTTGTTATTGTAGGTCTCTTCCCAAATTATCATCAAGATTTCCTTAAACATTCAAAATCCAATACCAATTTTGACAGCATATAAGTATATTTTAGAGTCTTTGAAAGCCAACCCATTCTTCATTGCCAGCATTATACTTATATTTAAAAGATGGAAGTTGTAGATCCAACTAGGAGGGTTGGATCCACTTGAGGGGATTAGATTCACTTAAGAGGGGGATATAATCCATAGATATAGGGATTAAACCCAACTAGGTAGGAGTTTGGTCATTGAATGGATAATGGGTAGATTCCAATCATGAGGATTTTAGAAAGGAGGTTTCATGATCTATTTTTATTTTTACCACTGTAAAAGTGATGAGCCCCAATTTTTGGTAAAATTTGGGCTCATATTGGCCTACTTACCTTGTTCAACCATTCATCTTTTATCACTTATGCACTCATTTCTTAGTATATTCGTGTTGTTTGTAGGAAGAAGGGTAGGCATTATATCTATGTGACTAATACATGATGATTTCAGGTTTTTGGCATTAAAGAGAGCAAAAGACCACGTAAATGGAGACAGGGAGACAGCAAAGGTGACATTGCGGATTCATAGAGAGGTTGTCCACAGTCTTGATGACCTTCCTCGTGATTTTCACCTTAACTCTGAGCTCCAACAGCTCTCCCCACCAAGCTTAAAGGCAGTCAACACGTTCTACAGGATCAGCAGTTTGACTTTCAGTTGGACAGCCAAGCTCCACGAATGAAGGAAGCCAGCTTGATCTTCATTTTGTATAAATATGAAGGCCGTAGCCTTTGTTAGAAGCTTTTTGAACTTTTGGACTGATATTGTAATTTCTGAGCACAGCTCGGTGTTTGTTTTTGTAAGCCAATTTTGGCATGACATTAGAATTTTGATTATGAATAAAGGCAAGCAGATTTGGATCTAATTCTGAGCTTTTAAGGGAGCTATAGCTCTCAGGTTAGGGCCCAACCTGAGAGCAATAGATCTCCTCTTCTTGTAGTTTTATTTACCTTTCTTTCCAGCACTTTGTTTCCTTGTTTGATATGCATTTCAAGAACATAGTCTGCTGATTTGATTTCTTTAATAAGATTGAGTAGGATTAGCTTATGGTTAAATCACTTTCAGTTACTTAGATTAGAATAGGAAGGTTGTAATTCACTGGAGCTCCAAGAAAAGGTTGTTAGTGCCTCCACTGCCATCTCTGTTTAGGGATTGGGGTGTAGTCTATACCAACCACCAAAAAAACGCAATCTTTTCTACTTTTATGCAAGCTGCAACACAGTCGTTTTAATCGTGGATCCTTCCATGCATTTTTCTCTTGAGCCATACTCCTTCATTACAATTCCATGCACGATTTTTCTTCATGATTTACATTGTTGTTCGTAGGTTTAATAGCACAGGTAGCATTGGTTAATGAATTCTCGTTTTTTTGGTGCAAGACATAAGCAATTTGTTTTATTTACACTGCTCAGTATCGTTCCACTTTCTTATTCTTATTCTTAACCTCACCTCAAGCCACCTACTTGACCTTTGTTCAGCTCATTTACCTTCCAACTCATTCATTGCCACGTAGCTTCATTTTTTGACCTTTCGTTGCTGCCATCCTTCTATCCGCCAACCAACTCCGTGCACTCTCTCTCCATCTTATTTCTCTGCCCCTGAGCCATCACAAGCTCCATCTCCACCTTACCCATCCACCCATTCCGCTCCATCACTTCACCATCACCAAAAACTCCCACGGTAGAACATCCTGTAGAAGGTAGCAGACTTCTTGTAGAATTCCTTAGTTTCCTGTAGGATCCCTTGCAGACATCCTGTAGAAGCCTACAAACTTGGTTGCCGAGCATCTGAACGTTGTAGACCTCTGTGGACTAATGGTAGGGACCCTCTGGGACCTCTCCTAGCCCTCCTGACCTTTCCCAAGCTTTCTCTCCCTTTGCACCACCTCTACACAACCAAACCCTAATAAGAAACAAATTCATAATCACTCCATCCACTTAAGCAAAAATACAAAAACAATGTTCTTTTCAATGAAAATAGTTTGAGTTCATGCATTTCACATCATTAGAAGTAATGGCACCATTTTTAGACATTTTCACTCTCACTATTGCACCATAGAGGTTAAACTAGTCAGATTAGGGTTTACTAGGGTTTCCATGCTTTGGTTGGCTTTCAGTTCATTTTTGCAAAGTAGATCAATTCCCCTTGAGATAGCCTTCATCCATCATTTAGAAAGCTTCTTCTGAGAACATATAGAAGTTGGCTTGAGCCCTAGCGGACTTGTGCCAGCTGACCAAGTGACAGCTGCGACAAGAGCTAGTACTTGTGCATACAACCTCGTCGCTTCGAAGTTTGTACGAACTACCGGGTTGATAAAATTAGAGATAGGAAGCCCCAGGAGTTGTAGCATTATTGCTACAATACTGGAGCCCACCATATTTTTGGCGCCGTTGCCGGGGAAGCGTCAGAGTATTAGTAATTGTTGCTTTTCTTCTATTTTCTTACTCTCGCCTTCTGCTACGTAGTTTATTTCATTTCCATTCTGCAAAAGTAGCATAGACATTTCCTGCTTTCATAGATTAGCATTTCCTGCTTTCATAGATTAGCATTTCCTGCTTTCATAGATTAGCATTTCATTTCTGCAAGCGTAGACTAGTGTTTCAATTCTGCAAGCGTAGACTAGCATTTCCATTCCTGCAATTTCATTTGAGCAAAGTAGATTAGTTCTTTCCAGCTTTCAGTTTAATTCTGCATCTTTATAGTTAGTTGTAGATCAATCTGTTTCAGTTTTGCGGGTACCAAGGAAAAAAGCAAAAACAATAAAAAAAAGAAAGTCTTTTCCATTTCATGCCTCGTAGGAACCGAGATAAATCAGGCAAATTCCTACCCAACACCCCCACCACATCACTGAGTCACCCTTCTCTCTTCTTTGGTGACAGTGATCCAGAAGAACCTATAGGTGAACATCCTGAGATATACGAAGATCCTATAGTAGAAGAAGAGTTAGAGACCACTCCATCTGAAGCTATGGCTGACAATAGAAGAGAAGATGAGAGAATAGAAGGTGCCTTCCCCATCTGAGAGACCAATGGAGAGATGAAAATGAAGAACATTAGCCCCTCCGCCTTACCTCTCTTCCATGGGCTGACTACTGAAGATCCTGATACCTTCCTGTTTGAGTTTCCTGTCCTTTGTAGAACCTATGACTATACTGAAGATGAGCAAAAGCTGAAACTCTTCCCTTCAACTCTTAAGGATGCAACATTACGCTGGTTCATGGGCTTACCTGGGAATAGTATCACAACTTGGGCTCAGATGTAGCAAGCTTTCAATACCAAGTATAGGGATTATTGTAGGTCTAAGGAAACCAAGGGAGAAATCTTTCGGATGACCATGGGAACTGATGAGTCCTTAGAGGATTATGAGGAGAGGTTCCAACTTAGCTATAAGCGGGCCAGGTGCACACTTGACCCTGAATCCCTCAAGTTGGTCCTGCTTCGAGGATTCCCTGAAGACCTCTTAGATACCCTTCACATGTTAGCTGGGGGGGACATTTACCAACTGCCTTATGAGGACATCAAGACTATGTTTAGAAACCACTCCAGGGCAGCTCGGAAACGAGGTAGAGGAAACCTCCTCTCAACTAGTGTCCCTTTCTCCAAACATGAGCTTGCAAATCAATTAGAAGATCTCAAGAGTGAGGTGAGACAGACCATTGCCATGTAGCTGGACACATTCAGGATCCAGCAGAAGAAAGAAGAAGCTGAGAGAGCCTTGGCTGTCTTCTGCCCTAGGTGCACAAGGAGACACCCTAAGAACGAATGCCCATTGCATTCGGTTGAAGTATGTTTCGTTTGTGAGGAGGACCATCCCACAAATCAGTGTCCAACCTTACCTGGGTTTAAAGACATGTACCAAGGGACAGAAGCTCGCACTGAACCTCTCTATTACCTCAACCAAAGGAGACCAGAAGGATCTAGACCTTTTCAGCAGGGGATGCAAGGGGCACCTCAAGCTTATTACAGCCCCAACCAATCGACTCTTATGCCTTCCTGGGGTCCCCTTGCTCATCCTTCCTGGTCCATGCCTCCTCCATGGTCTTATCCACCTCAGTACCCTACTCAACCTACTTCTCATTCATATCATTCACATGCCCAGCCACAGCCTCAGTGGAATGTACCTCAGTCGGGGTGGAGGCCCCAGTACAATACTCCTCCCACCATTTTGCCTCCTCGACCAGTTCAACCTCAGCCATTACCTCCTGCTCCTCCAAGGCAACCTCAAATGCCTGCTCAACCGAACCCGAACCCCAACAATAGACAGGCCCAATAGGTATACACTGGGGAAACCTCATGCCCTACCTATGCTGTGGAGATCCAGGAGATCAATCTTCGATCTGGAAAGACTCTACCAGATCGCCAACCTCCTCCCCCAGAGGATGAGGAAGATAAACAGGAAAGTGAACCAAAGGCTATTCCACCCTTTCCTGAGAGACTGACAGCCACCACACAACCCAACCCAGAGGAGGATGAGCTTCTGGGTGAGCTCAAGCAGTTGTGTGTAAAAATACCACTTCTCCAAGCCATTAAGGATGTGCCAATATACAACAAACTAGTTAAGGAAAAGTGTTTCAAACACCCAGGCAGGCGGAAGAAAGATGCTTCAACCATCAATGTCATAGGACAACTGTCTGACCTTATGTTAGGACAAGTCATCTGCCCAAAGTACCTAGATCCTGGAAGTCCTGTAGTGGATGTCCACATCAATGGCACCATCATACCTCACACCTTGATTGATCTGGGGGCTGCCATTAATGTGATGACCAGGGATACCATGCTCAAACTCAATCTTCAGGGTTCCTTGAGGAAGACCTCGACAGTACTGCAATTAGAAAATCGCTCCACTGTGACTCCCGAAGGGATTGTGGAGGATGTCTTGGTCTCTATCGACTCTTGGGAATACCCTGCAGATTTCTTGGTTTTGCAACCCAAGGCAAAGCTTACTGGATATCCTCTCATTTTGGGAAGGCCTTGGTTAGCCACTGCAGATGCTTACATAAGTTGCCGTGCAGGAAATATGACCATCAAAAATGGTCCTATGTCCAAACAACTAGTCCTATACCCTCCTGCCCAACCCTCCTTAGAGCATTACTTACCACTCTGGTTAGAGGAAGGAGAGGAAGACGAGGTGTACTCAGCACCTCTGTGCACCTTAGATACCACTAGAAGAGACCTTGATCCAGAATCCACCTTCCAGTGCACTATCCTTAGAGAAATTGGTGGAGGATGCCCAAGCTAGCACCTTAGTGGACCTTTGTACAACCAACCCTGTCACTCCCAGAGTCAAGAATGTGGAGTTCGACCCTGAGAGAACGCTGAAGATCAGCTCCTCCCTATCTCCTTCCTAGGAAAAGGAGCTGTGTAGCCTGTTGGCCAGTCACCTAGATGCTTTTGCTTGGAGCTATAAGGAGATGAAAGGAGTCCATCCTTCGGTTGTACCCATCACATATACATCAAAAAGGATTGTAAGCCGGTTAGGCAACCCCAGAGGAGAATGAATCCAGCTCTTGAGGACATTGTCAAGGAAGAATTGCAAAAACTGTTGGATGACGGATTCATCTACCCCATCTCAGATAGTGAATGGGTGTCCCCTCTGGTGTTGGTTCCCAAGAAAAATGGGAAGTGGAGAATCTGCATGGAATACCGAGAACTGAACAAAGCTACCAAGAAAGACCATTTCCCTCTACCTTTCATAGATCAAGTGTTGGATGGATTGGCAGGAAAGAAGTTCTTCTCTTTCCTGGATGGGTTTAGCGGGTACAACCAAATCCAAATCAGCTCGGAAGACCAAGATAAGACCACCTTCACTTGTCCTTGGGGCACCTTTGCCTACCGAGTCCTTCCCTTTGGGCTATGCAATGCTCCTGCTACCTTCCAGAGAGCTGTCTTAAGCATCTTCTCGGAGCTAGTCCATGATGCAGTGGAAATCTATATGGATGACTTTACTCCTTATGGGGCCAACTTCCAGGAAGCATTGTCCAATCTGGGAAAAGTCCTAACCAAATGCATTGAGATGAACTTGTCCCTTAGTCCCGAAAAATGTGAATTCCTAATGACTGAAGGGACCGTGCTAGGCCATACCATTTCTTGCCAAGGGTTACAGGTGGATCCTAACAAAATTTCTTTCATCAAGAAGGTTCCACCTCCTCAAAAGGTAAGGGATGTTCGGAGTTTCTTGGGATTAGCAGGATATTACCGGAGATTCATTAAAAATTTCAGCAAGCTAGCCTTGCCATTGTTTGGCCTGTTGGCAAAAGATGTGGAGTTTAAATGGACTGACGATTGTCAGAGGGCTTTAAATGAATTGAAGGACAAGTTGGTGTCAGCCCCAATCCTGAGAGGTCCAAACTAGGCCCTACCTTTCCACATCCACACTGATGCCTTGAACAAAGCCATAGGTGCAGCTTTAGGACAAGTTGAGCAAAAACTTCCATATGCCATTTACTTTGTTAGCAAGAACTTGTCCAAAGCTGAGCTGAATTACACTGTAACCGAGAAAGAATTCTTGGCTGTGGTCCATGCACTGAACAAGTTCCGACATTATATTACTGGCTATCAAACCTTTGTACATACAGACCATGCTGCAATTAGATATTTAATGAATAAACCAGATGTGAATGCTCGTATTATTAGATGGTTACTTTTATTGCAGCAATTTGATTTGACCATTGTTGACAAACCAGGTAGAGAAAATGTTGTTGCTGACTTTTTATCTAGATTGGATTTGTCTGTAGATGAGGATGGAACGGTGGATGACCAGATGCCAGATGAACATCTTTTTGCTATTTCAGTACTCTCTCCATGGTTTGCTGATATAGCAAACTACCTTGTTTCAGCACAGTTCCCTCCGCACCTATCTTCAAGAGAAAAGAGCAGAATCATCAGAAAAAGTGCCTCATTTACTTGGATCGGGGGCAATCTGTTCAAGCTTGGCCCCGATCAGATCTTAAGGTGTTGTGTAAGGGAGGAGGAAGTCTTTGATATCCTCCTCACTTTTCATGATGGGCCTTGTGGAGGACATTTTACAGCAAAGAGAACTGCCTTCAAAATCCTGCAGGCAGGCTACTATTGGCCCACACTTCATCAAGATGTCAGAAGATATGTCAGCCAGTGTGACCAATGCCAAAGAATGGGGAAACCAACCCAAAGGGATGAGATGCCTCTCCAACCTCAGGTGACTCTTGAGCCATTTGAGAAGTGGGGTATGGACTTTGTGGGCCCAATCAACCCTCCTTCGAGGCAAAGGTCTTACATCATTGTGTGCACTGACTACCTGACAAAGTGGGCAGAGACCAAAGCAATCAAAGCAGTAACAGAAGAAAAGGTGGCCGAGTTCCTAAGAGAAAACATCTTCTATAAGTTTGGCTATCCAAGAGAGCTGGTCACTGATCAAGGGAGCCAGTTCACCTCCAACCTGGTTGAAGATCTTCTAGCTCATCACAAGATCAAGCATAGGACTTCCACCCCCTATCACCCTCAAGCAAATGGGCAGGTGGAAGTCACCAATAGAGCATTAGAAGGGATCTTGACTAAGGTGGTGAGCAGCAGCAGAAAGGACTGGGCAGATCGCCTGGTTGAAGCCACATGGGCTTACAACACCACTTGGAAGAACACCACCGGCTTCACACCTTATGAGCTGGTCTATGGGAAGAAAGCTTTGCTGTCCATTGAGTTTGAATACAACACTTTGAGGATGGCAGCTCAGCTGGACCTAGATCTCAGCCATGCACAACAAGAAAGGCTATTGCAGCTGAATGGATTGGATGAGCACCGAATGTAGGCCCTCCTTCACTCAGAAGTGGTTCAACTTCAGAGAAAGGTGTGGCATGACCAACATCTCCATGACAAGAAATTTCAGTTGGGAGATTGGGCTTTGTTGTATGACTCCAGATACAAAGATTTCAAGGGAAAGCTGAGAACCAGATGGCTAGGGCCATATTCAGTGGAAAAATGTCATGACAATGGATCTGTTCTTATTCGAACCATTGATGAGGAAGCCATCCCCATGCTTGTCAATGGGCATCGATTGAAGATCTACATGAAGCCTCCCCCAAGACAAGAGTTCATCAAAATTATGGAGAAGGCAGTGTTGGTCATAGAGAAGGGTTCTGCCTCTGCTTTGGGCATACCCTGAAGAATCTAAAATATATATATATATATATAAAGAAGTAATAAAGATCCTTGGGTGAAAACCTTTCTGAGGCGCCCAAGGTAGGTGGTAGGGGTGAAAACCTCATTGAGGCGCCCCCATTGTCTTTTCAAAAAAAAAAAAAAAGAGATTGGAAAAAGATCCTTGAGTGAAAACCTCTTTGAGGCGCTCAAGGCAGATGGCAAGGGTGAAAACCTCTATGAGGCGCCCCTGTTATCTTTCAACAAAAAAAAAAAAAAAAAAAAGAAGAAAAAACACAAGAAAAAAACAAGGTCAGTAGATTCATTATGTAAAATTGCATGCAGGTGTTCCATGGAGGAGAGGAAGCCTCTCAACTCAAAGCCAAGGGTCCTCATCATGCAGTCAGGACACCTCACCAGCACCTCCTCCAAGAATACTCATTTTCTCCAAGGTATGTGCAATTTTATTACAGCTTGAGTCTTCTACAGGAAGACGCAGATTTTCTACAGGAAGATGCAGAGTTTCTACAGGAAGATGCACAGTTTCTACAGGAAGATGCAGAGTTTCTACAGGAAGATACAGATTTTCTACAGGAAGGTGCAGACTCTCTACAGGAACGCAACCTTTCTACAGGAAGCTCTGTATTTCTACAGGAAACTTCCTGTAGTAGCTCAGAACGGGCCAAAATTCATTTCATGAGGAGATATAATGGCTAAGGATCGGTTTGGACGCATGCAAGCCACTGTTGTCACCCTTGCACATTGATGTTATCTTTCTCCACCCTCCTTGTCGGCATGCAACGAAGTTACTTGCACCAGCAAAGAAGATCGATGAGTCTCGAGAAAAAGCAAATTGTAAATGAAAAAACGCTAGAGATCTCACACCATATTCATCACAGTCAGCCAGAAGCTCCGGGAGCATGATCGTGAGGCCATCCATCATCGTGCAGCATGCACCCAAGGAGGAAAAACGGTTCCAAGACATCCCACGGGAGTCCTGTAACAGTTAAGCCTGCTAGAGTGGATACCATTCACAGCGCAGGCCATATGCAATGAAACGTGGGCGCATGCAACTGAAGCATCCCATCCATCGTCGGCAGCTTGTGAACATGGACCTCCGGGCCTATGTAAGTTCGCCAGCAGCAGGTAAATCGACTCATCAGCGTCCAAAGAGCTAAAACATCGTGTGCAGCCGCGCAGGTAAGTTTCTCGACCCTTCCTTCCATCAGATTGCATGAATGTGACTTTGATTGATTGCTAAGTGTAAAGGTGAATGGGTTGAGCGGCCGTATGGCCATTTGGCCGGCCACGTCGGCCAGTTAATGGTATAGTTGGATGTGTGGGTGGCAGCCATGACAAAAAGAATAGCAGCACGCACGTGAGAGAAATCCCGTCGAAAAAACGAGTTTAACCGAAGAGGCGGCGGCAGATCTGCAGGAATTGATGCAGCAGCAAGTGAACGCGCAGTTGAATGATGGGGTGACGTCACCCAACGGTCCAACGGGGACAGCTCACCGCCGCGCCACGGATTCCGCCGAATTCAAAATCTAATCGGCTAGATTGCACTCATGCATGTATCAACCACCGTTTTGAACTCGAGCGGCTATCCTGATCCTTCTGCAGTTTGATACGCCGAGCCTTTGGTTATCAGAACAATTGAGAAGCACACCCAAGGCGCAGACCGACTGCAGTCTCTCCCGAAAATTGCGTGCTGCATTCAATAGGAACACTGTCATCCTATAGGAACGCAGTTTCTACAGGAAAGCGGGTGCCTCACGTAAAAAGGTGGCCAATTAAAAAGGTAACCCTGAACTCTTCATGCACTGGTTATTAAAGGTGGCAGGATTGTCGTCCACAGTCTGGTCATAGAAAAACGGTGAAATTGTTGTCTGCTGTGCCTATACTGTCATTCTACAGGATGTCGAGTAATTAAACTGTGTTAAGTTCCTCAGGGATAAGTTTTGTGGGTTATGTGCATGACATTCTACGCTCTGTCGCAGTAAACCAAAATTTCTTCCACAATCACCACCTCTGGTTAAGGAAACTGTTTTATCATGTCGGGTGGGTTTATAAGACAAGAACCCACTGATTCAACCAAGTTAAGGGAAAACCAGGAATTGGTAGAGCTCTTCACATGGGTTCAATGGATATCTTTTTGTGACAAATTGCAGGGGTACGATGATGAAGTGGCAGAAGAATTTTTGCAGGCTCTGAAGCCGAAATCCAAGACACTAGCCACAGTGAACTTCAGGGGTCTAAGCCTCAAGCTCACCCCGCAGTATATCAGTCGAATTACTGAACTTCCGATGGGTTTGCCATGGGATAAGGAAGAAAGGAAGTTGAGCCAGCAGGCCAATAAAGAATTCTTCCCACCTGAGGAGGAATTCTCGGAGGACAAAAATGGGGTGCGAAGAACCAGCTTGCTGCCACCATGGAATGAAGTCAGCCTGCAAATCATGAAGTATATAACCTGTGAAGGTCATTTTAGCATCGTGTACGCATATCACTTTCGGTTGCTCACTGAATTGAGGCACCAGATTGATCTTCCTGTAGAAGAGAAACTGAGCATTCCTTATTTCCTGCTACAGTCCCTAATTGAGTGTACCACAAAGTTAAAAGAAGGCATACCAGATCAGGTAGCCCACCATGGGTTGATCAAACTTCTTGTGGAGGATGCGCTTCATTCATATAAGGTTCCCCTCTCATGGGAATCATTCAGGAATTTGACAAAAGATGGAGACATAAAAATGTTGATTGAAGAAACGGGTTCCTCCAGCAGTGAGGAAAAAGAAGCAGTGGCTGAGGGAAAGAAAGAAAAAGGCCAGAATACCCCGACCACAGTGCAGAAGAAAGAACAAAAGAAGAAGCATGAGGAAAATGATGACAAAGAAAAAGGTGACACACCCATCTTGTCAGCAAGAGAAAAGAGGTTGAAAAGCAGAACGGACAAAGCTGAGGTGGTCCACATCAGCCCAAGTACCTCGTCAGCACCTGCAACCAAACCAAAAAGCAAAACCCATGTAGCTAAGCAAGCAAAGGTGGTGACACCCGTGTCTACAGGAAAGCAGAAACAGGCTTCTACAGGAAGCCCGAAAATAGAGAAAGGGTCTTCTACAGGAAGCCCGAAAATTACCAAAACAGGGGCTTCTACAGGAAGCCCTGAAAAGGTGAAACCGAAGGAAAAGAAGGTGGACATTCTGGCAAGGGAAGCAGCAGCAGTATTAGCTGGCCTCAGCATGCCACCTAAGCCGAAAGAAAAGAGGAAGAGGGAGACCCCTCTATACTTTAAAGCTCGAAGAAGTGTTAGGATAAAGACGGGCAAGCCACAGCCTCCGTCCAGCAGCCCGATTGTCATCGAAGATACCCCTGCTTCTCCCAAGGAAAAGTCCCCCTCAAGGATAATAGTCACCTACGAGAAGGGGAGTCTAAAGAAAAATACGTGGAAAGAAAGGTTAGACCTGTTGACTGAAAAAACTCGGCTACAGGAAGCTGAAAATGTTCTACAGGATACTGTGGCCCGGCTACAGGAAACGGAGAAGAGGGAAGGAGAAGGACCTTCATCACCACCAAAGGAGGGTGAGATAGAGCCACCTAAAGAGGCAGAAAGAGAACATATACCAGAGCCCAGCCCTCAGCCTAGTCTGAGTTCATACTACACCTTTTTAGAGGCGGGCAAAATCATACCGCAGAAATTTACTGTACCCCTATTTTTTGCATTAGAGGAAGAAAGAGTCCGTTCCCACACATGGATGCAGATCGCCAAGTCAAAGGGTGTGGCAGACATAGGCCCTTTACAAGAGCAACTCAAGGAGGTCAGGAGTGAATTCACCATGGCTAAACATGTGGCTAATTGCCAGCGTGTGCTTCTACAGGAAGAAAATCAGAAGCAGAGATTGCAACTACAGGAACTAAGGGCAGGGGCAGGTACATCCTCCAGAGACACCACGGAAGAACAACAAGGCAAAAAGGAGCTGACCACCAGTCTTGAGGAGCCAATGACACTTCTACAGGAAGCAGAACAACAAACAAAAATTGAAGTGCAAGCTCTAAAAGAACAGCTGGAGCAAAAGGAAGCACAATTGGCCTGCATGGCCAGTTGGGCCATGGAGGCAATACAGTGCAGACAACCTGCAAAATCCTATGGTTTGTACTTGAAAGATCAATGGCTGCAGTTCCAAATAAATACCTTGGCACAAAGAGATATTTCACATATCCAAAACCCACAACAATTTTCTGAATTGTGCAGTACTAGTTCGTCAGAAGACAAAGCCAAATTAGCAGAGTTTTACCTCCACAATTTGGCTTTGCCTAATGAAGTCTCCTGGGATCCCAATATTTCCTTGGGTGATATGCAATTGATGGCCTTCGCTTCATGGTTGAACCATGAGGATCAAAGAGCAGCTCAAGCAAAATCGGTCATGAACCGAGAAGTGAGCGAGCCACTTTTCATTTGAGCAGAACCAGAGGATCCGCTTGCACTCATCTCAGCCCACCAACAGTTGTCTACTGATCCCATAGCTTCCTTGAGATTTATGGACCAACAGGCCCAAGCCATAGCTCATTTTGAAGACATGGAAAGATTGTTAGGAGAAAGTGCTGCCCAAGCATGTACACGCAGATGGAATACCTTGGCACACAGCTTGAAAATCCGAGAGTACCATACCCCAATTCGGATGAGGGAAGCTTTGGAAAGGGTAGACCTTTACAAGAAATCCCTGCAAAGCCTCCAGGCCAGCTGGATTGGCCTTAAACTCAGCCCACCACTACTGCTAGGGTTGACTGAAGGCAATACAGAGGAGGATGACAGTGAACAATGGGAAGAGGTGAACAGGAAAGCAGGGTTTCATATCAGCAAAGAGGACACTACCACAGAGCCTTTGGATGTAAGAGAAGCAGTAAAAGCAATGAAGGATGAAGATTTGGACTAAGTTGCTCAAGGATGAGCAAATATTTTAGCTGGGGGGTGATGATGAGCCCCAATTTTTGGTACAATTTTGGCTCATATTGGCCTACTTACCTTGTTCAACCATTCATCTTTTATCACTTATGCATTCATTTCTTAGTATATTCGTGTTGTTTGTAGGAAGAAGGGCAGGCATTATATCTATGTGACTAATACATGATGATTTCAGGTTTTTGGCATTAAAGAGAGAAAAAGACCACGTAAATGGAGACAGGGAGACAGCAAAGGTGATATTGCGGGTTCATAGGGAGGTTTTCCACAGTCTTGATGACCTTCCTCGTGATTTTCACCTTAACTCCGAGCTCCAACAGCTCTCCCCACCGAGCTTAAAGGCAGCCAACATGTTCTACAGGATCAGCAGTTTGACTTTCAGTTGGACAGCCAAGCTCCACGAATGAAGGAAGCCAGCTTGATCTTCATTTTGTATAAATATGAAGGCCATAGCCTTTGTTAGAAGTTTTTTGAACTTTTGGACTGATATTGTAATTTCTGAGCACAGCTCGGTGTTTGTTTTTGTAAGCCAATTTTGGCATGACATTAGAATTTTGATTATGAATAAAGGCAAGCAGATTTGGATCTAATTCTGAGATTTTAAGGGAGCTATAGCTCTTAGGTTAGGGCCCAACCTGAGAGCAATAGATCTCCTCTTCTTGTAGTGTTATTTACCTTTCTTTCCAGCACTTTGTTTCCTTGTTTGATATGCATTTCAAGAACACAGTCTGCTGATTTGATTTCTTTAATAAGATTGAGTAGGATTAGCTTATGGTTAAATCACTTTCAGTTACTTAGATTAGAATAGGAAGGTTGTAATTCACTGGAGCTCCAAGAAAAGGTTGTTAGTGCCTCCATTGCCATCTCTGTTTAGGGATTGGGGTGTAGTCTATACCAACCACCAAAAAAACGCAGTCTTTTCTACTTTTATGCAAGCTGCAACACAGTCATTTTAATCATGGATCCTTCCATGCATTTTTCTCTTGAGCCATACTCCTTCATTACAATTCCAAGCATGACTTTTCTTCATGATTTACATTGCTGTTCGTAGGTTAGGTAGCACTGGTTAATGAATTCTCGTTTTTTTGGTGCAAGACATAAGCAATTTGTTTTATTTACACTGCTCAGTATCATTCCACTTTCTTCTTCTTCTTCTTAACCTCACCTCAAGCCACCTACTCGACCTCTGTTCAGCTCGTTTACCTTCCAGCTCATCCATTGCCACGTAGCTTCATTTTTTGACCTTTCGTTGCTACCATCCTTCTATCCGCCAACCAACTCCGTGCACTCTCTCTCCATCTTATTTCTCTGCCCCTGAGCCATCACAAGCTCCATCTCCACCTTACCCATCCACCCATTCCGCTCCATCACTTCACCATCACCCAAAACTCCCATGGTAGAACATCTTGTAGAAGGTAGCAGACTTCCTGTAGAATTCCTTAGTTTCCTGTAGGATCCCCTGCAGACATCCTGTAGAAGCCTGCAAACTTGGTTGCCGAGCATCTGAACGTTGTAGACCTCTGTGGACTAATGCTAGGGACCCTCTGGGACCTATCCTAGCCCTCCTGACCTTTCCCAAGCTTTCTCTCCCTTCACACCACCTCTGCACAGCCAAACCCTAATAAGAAACAAATTCATAATCACTCCATCCACTTAAGCAAAAATACAAAAACAATGTTCTTTTAAATGAAAATAGTTTGAGTTCATGCATTTCACATCATTAGAAGTAATGGCACCATTTTTAGACATTTTCACTCTCACTATTGCACCATAGAGGTTAAACTAGTCAGATTAGGGTTTACTAGGGTTTCCATGCTTTGGTTGGCTTTCAGTTCATTTTTGCCAAGTAGATCAATTCCCCTTGAGATAGCCTTCATCCATCATTTAGAAAGCTTCTTCTGAGAACATATAGAAGTTGGCTTGAGCCCTAGCGGACTTGTGCCAGCTGACCAAGTGACAGCTGCGACAAGAGCTAGTACTTGTGCATATAGCACCGTCGCTTCCAAGTTTGTACGAACTACCGGGTTGATAAAATTAGAGATAGGAAGCCCCAGGAGTTGTAGCATTATTGCTACAATACTGGAGCCCACCAAAAAGGATCATCACACTTTAACAAATTTTTCTTAATCGCACCTTGTCCCAAAGCGAAGTGAGATTAATCTTATTTTTTCATAATGCAAGGAGAGATTATCTAAGAAAACAGGGTTTTTTAGATGTAATCTAGGATTCTTATAAATTCAAGAGGATTTCTCTTCTATCTTTCAAAAGGATCACTAATAATAGTTCATTAGATAGTGAGCGATCCATATTTAACATCATTCACTTGGATGAAACAAAATGACGTGTAACACTCCAAAATAAAAAGCTTTGTTCGAGCCTAGGATTTGCAATGATCACACTATCTCTGTGTTGTAAACTACAAGAAAATAGTAGCACAAAAAAAACATCATCTTCGTATACACTATGGGGGAGAATGTCAATTGATAACATCCCAACAATAATGATACTCTATTGACCACTTCCAAAATATTAGTTGTGTTTGTTAACACTAGATGGTTATAGTTATTCCAACAATTTAAAGGTGGTGAACTCAATTTTCTCTTGATTTCATCCACTCTTTTTATGGGGTTCATTCTAAGATTAGAGGCCTTGAATTTGATGTAACAAAGTCATTGAAATCCAAGGAAACAGGGTTTCCAATAATTGGGGAATGATGGTATAAGAACATTAATATCCCGAAGAAGTAGTTGGGAGCTATTCCTCCAACACCTAGAGCAAGTCAAGAGTTTCTATAAGGGAATTTCCAATAATTATTTAATGTCTCTATGGGAAAAGGTAGTATAATACATCAAAAAATTCATTATGTGGGGTTCGACATAGCCTAGTTTTTCACTGTTACGTATAGCTAATGTTGCATATAAAGGGGTTGCAACCCATAAACCTCCCATTTTATTTATGTATGATATTGTAAAAAATGGTTACCATGACATTGAAGAAACAAGAACTAAAGATAAGCCCACACCACCATGGACTCATTTTTGGTAAGTGAATTATAGGATCATGGGTGGGAATGTGGAGCCTTAATGTCGAGAATATTTTTAACCAAAAAACCTAGGGTACAAGTTTTACCTTTCATATGTGTTGGTCAATGAGGAAACCATAAGCTTCAGGCCCATCCTCCCCTCACATCACTACCTCACTTAGAAGCAAAATTTGGTCTTGGTAGGGGAAAGCTAAAGTTTATATTGAACTAGAACATATACAAGAAGTAAGGTATATAAAAATAAAAAAAAGGCACCAATTGATCAAACTACTAGAATAAGGTCAAGATAATCTTAGGATATGTGCATTGACATATCTAATGATTAAGATGAGGAGGTGAAAGGGACCCAAGGACTTCATGTTCAAGGAAGTGTGATGGGAAAAGTATTAGGGGATCATCGCACAAAAAGAAAAGAGGTAAGAATGACCCTACCTAATTCTAGGCTATATCATAAACTTGCTAATTTGAAGTTGGTTAGAATTATAAAATGTTTCAAAAATAAGAATATGAAACTTTAGATGCAACTTTTGGAAACTAGACAACAAACCTCTGAATTAGAAAAATTAGTAAGAGACAACCAAATCAAGAGGAAAAACCCGTATCTAATGGTAGAATAACTAATGATGATATCTATGACTTTGGTATGATCCAAAATCCAATTCATAGGGATGATTAGGATAATACTTCTCAAGATGAGCCAGAATATGTCTTTGTAGAGGAAAACCACCTTGAACCAAAGGGTTTTTCCACTTCAAAATTGATAACATCGTTACTTTTGATGATAAGTTCATTAACACAATTATAGATGATGTGATGAAAAATACTTATGCTTTCTTGTAACTCAAACATAACCTTCCCAATTGGAGGAATAAATATGAGATATTTAACCTTGGAATCACTGACAATGAAAGGCATCAATATTACAAAATTATATCTACTTTAGAGTATCAATTCAGTCAAATAAGAACAAGATCTAAATGTCATAAGGTTGTGACATAAGGTCATAACCAGATAAGTATTCAATAAGATAAAATATGTTATAGGTACAAACCCATGGAGCTGATTTCCTCACCATTGTGGAACTCGTGTAGTCCACCTAAGCCGGGGGAAAGCTCCAATGCTTCTTTTGAGAGTGCATCAAATCCACATTTAATTCTGTTAGAATTTGGTTGAATATAATCAATTCAAAAGTGGAGATGAATTGTTGGATATCCTATATAATATGACTGAATCCAAAATTGTATACATTGGTTCTACCTTTTTCCAAATCAATTACTTGTTTTGAGTCTCCAAGGATTTACAACCTAGAGAATTTTTTGGACTTTGCTAGTTCCAGGAGGAAATAAAAATTATTGAATTCAACTTTATTATTGTATCCTCTATCTAGTGTATACCTCCCATATATGAAGTGGGAATGGTTAAAATATATAACAACACCAACCCCACATTTGGAGGGTGGACTTGACTAGCTACATTGAAAAATAACCATCGTAATCTATTTCTAGCATATGTGGATTATGCTGAGGATAATATTTATGTTCCACTTGGTGTTCTTTAGAAAGAACGATGATTTTGGAGGCACATGTTTTTGGGGAGATCTCATTGTCTTTAAAGAGAGAGGAATTGCAAGCATGCCAAATGGTTTATTTTATTTATAGTTATGATTAAAAGAGTATTTTTTTTTATTTTTTTTACTTTCTAATTACTTAATATTAAGTTTTGGTGTGAGTACACTTTAATTTTTGTGAAGTGTGTAAAAAGGTCTAGTGCTAAAAAAGTTGATACAAATTTGGAGGAATCTTTGAACATCATTAATCCCATAGACACCCTTGCTGCTACAACCAACTTCTAGAGGTGGTTAACCATATTCCTGACAATTATTCACCTGACTAGTGAAGGATTTGGTATTGGCTGGAGCAGTGCAAGAAGAATCTAATTCTACATTTTCATTACAACCTCAAGCTTTGGTAGAACCATTTGAAACGTAGGCCCTTGAATTTGCATGGCCAATCAATATATTATTATATAAGTAATTATTGCACTGGGAAGTGCTCTACAACTTAATATAGGGGATATTTCACATTAGATGATTAGATTTCAAATTAAATAAAAAAAATTAACATCCACTAAATTAAAATAAAAAATAAAATAAGATATATTTAATGTTGTCCAAATTACATATATATATATATATATATATATATATATATATATATATATATCTATGTGTGTGTGTGTGTGTGTATTGATAGAGAGAGAGAGAGAGAGAGAGAGATCAACTTGCTATTTCAATTGAGGGAATTATAAAACTATGAAAGAGAGGATACACTGAGGAAAGAAGTGAACCTAACATTTTCAGGTAGGAATTGTTTTGGTTACAATTAATTAAGCTAAATATATTTTCCTTCCGTCACACTCTCCACATGTATTAATACATTAGCATTTAATAAGTCTAATAAGTTTAGTTCATATGATAATGAGTTTAAAAATAATAAATTTGAGTTTAGTGGGATATTTTCTCCTTCTTACAATGTCCAATTCTAGAAAAATGAACATATTAAACAACATCATTCAAAATGTGCAAGATAATTATAACCCATATTTTATTTAAATAAAAACAATTCTTGAAGAACTGGTGTACTAAGAACAATTCTAGTTGTCTTGTGGATGAATACAATTCATTAAAAATAACTTATTAAAGCAATACAATAAGTTATGTTGAAGTTTCCAATTCAATTCCTACAAATAAGGAAACTTCAGACACTTTTTATATTCATGTAAGTAAATATATTTAATTTTCTACCTACCATAATTTAAGTAAGTCCTTTCACCAAAATAGGTAGGATTTATTGGGCATGTATTATATTCTTTGCACAACTATTCCCAAACATTATACAATGTGTGATGCAGAGTGGGGGTGTCGTAGCGGGGTGGTAGCCCCTTTGTTTGAGGGGTTATCAAGGGGTGGAATCCCGCTTGCATATGGATTTCGAGGAAGTACCCGTGAATATTTTTTTTTCGATGGTTTTCTTCATTTATTTTTTGTGGTTTTAAGTACACATTTTTTCTAAAAGTGGTTTTGTGGCGTATGGTGATTTTTCCCATGTTTTCTAATTTCAGTTAAGAAACTACAATTGTATTCTAATATAGGGTAAATAGATTGGAGATTCATGGATTCCATACGATATATATGATGTATTGTAACAATATATAAAAGAACACACACACACACACAGATGTAAATATTGTTGGTTTTCCTGGTTTTGGGTTTCTAGGAAAAACATTCTATGTTTATGGGCATGCAACCGTAAGACCTAGTTAGACATGCATTCCGCTATTAGTAAAGTATTGAATGAAATATAGGTGATAGGTGAGGAACACATTTGGATTTCTCTAGCCAAATTTAAAATAGGGAATGCTAGGGTGAAATTGACTTTGTGAAAGATTAAAATTTGTTAGGTCCAAAATGGTCGTTTTGGGCATATGGTTCCTACGACTCATTATATTATAGTTCATGGATTACAAGTGATGAATTCTTAAAGTTTAGTAGAGGGATCACTTGTATACTTGTCAAGTTATGGATACGTTTAAGCCATGAGGAATAATGAATCCATTATTTAGAGCTAGTTTTCCCACAAATATTTCTAGGGTGAAATTTTATGTCTATGGTTTGTTGTTGTTGTTTTTTTTTAATGAAATGGGTAGAGATTTGTATTATTAGAAAGGTCTAGATTTCAAGAATAGAACCTTTACATATTCCAAAATTCCATGCAGGTTTGAAAGTGAGCACAAAGGCTCAATCCAAACCCTTAAGCGAGTTCCCCACGACACAAAAAATTTTAGTCCCTTTTCAACAATTTTTTTTCAAAATATCCCTAATATCCATTGATTCGAATCAGATCCATGAAGAATTATCAGAGAACCATGGTTGTATTAGATCGGGACAAAAATTTGAATTCAAAGAGCATGGAGAGATAAAAAAACACCTCTGAACAATGGCAGTTGGCAGCCAGCGTGGAACGACGAGGACCTCGGTCAAAGTGTGCTGATCGAGGCCCATGGAGACTGCGCAAGAGGCGAAACTAGCCCCTGGGAAGCCCGAATCAGGAAAAGGAGGCATTTTTGATGTGCGATTAGTGCTTATCACGCATTGCTGGGCAAAACCCCTCGAGAAGGAGAGGCCCCGAGTGCTCGGTTGCATGGGAGCCGAGAAAATCATGGGGAAAAGGCTAAATGCTAAAGGTGGGACCCGCGCTCCAAAACCAGTGGTATTTAGCATGGGCACCCTTAGGCGGTAAGCATATTTGGCGAAAAAGGAGCAATTCCACTCAGCGCCTGACCCGTGGCAAGTGAAGGATAGAGAAAACCACCGCTCATCGCGCACTAATGGTCGAGCAAGTCAACTGTGTGAAATGAGCGAATGGCGTCAGATATGGGAGATCCAGATCTAACGGCTGAGATTGCACCCGATGGGAAAGCTGGATTCGACAGGGGATTATGTCGCGATCTATATGAATTTGAGGTCCGATTTGACCACCAAGGTGGTCAATGACTCATTCCATGACGTGACCAAAGAATTGAACCGACGAGGACAAAGCTGGCGTAGTTCGCAGGAGGACAAGTGGCCACTTCCTGTGAACCTGATGATAACGCCGAGACAGGGATCTCCAAGCGAAGCTGCAGTAGGTGATCTGAGGGAAGTGGAAGGGGAATCCAATAGCCATGAGATCGAATGGCTCTAAAGCCATGAATAGAAAAAGCAGAAGACACTGAAGACCGAAGGCGGAGAAGAGAAGAAAAGGAAGAAGACAAAGAAAACAAAGAAGAGACAGTGAAGCAAAAAGCAGAAAGAAGACAGAGGACCGAGCTAACCAAAGGAAACGTTGAGCACCAAAGAGCTTGAGAGATTCAAGCCATCCCTGAGAGGATCTGTCAGGACTGAGCACCACATTGGGCTCATTCCATAAAGACCGGAGAGGTCAAGAGCTGGTAAGGTAAAGAGTCTATGTACTCTAGTGGCTTAGGGAATCCAAGAACCAACCTGCCAAGCGAATTCTGTTTCAAGAGACTCATATTGAGCTCCTTCATTATAATTATCTACTTTAAGACACAATAAAAGAAGGCCACAACTAAAATCTAGACCAGAGATGTAACCCTGGAGGATAGGGAAAAATCCTTATTAATTGTTTTGTTCTTGTATTTGCTTACTGTGTTTCTCTGCTGTTTTCCATTTCAAGTGTCTGTGTATTTGCAATCTGATCAATCCGTTGCCTAAATAACATAGACAAACACTAGCACATGAGTCTGTAATACCTTCATTTAATAATTCTTAATTGAGATCACTCATAGGGTGATTTTCAGATCAAGTGGTATCAAAGCTCTAGGCTGTAAGGTTAGACAAGCTTGTGTTGGTCTAGCTGTGAATGCTCACTATATCAAAGCTCAAACTAGGAGAAGGAGAGTTGGTCGAAACTAATCCTGAAATTTGGAGAGTTTGTCCTCAAAAGACAATGATAGAGGAAGGTTCTGTGGGGCCATACCATCAATTTATAGAAAGTTTCCTAGCCATAAATTCCATGGTAGAAGTGTAGGAATTTACAGGGTAAGTTCCTCAGAAAGAACACCAAAAGGACACCGCTCACAACCAGATCACAGATCAATACACCAGTATTTTTGACGTGGTTAAAACCCTCAAAGAGGGAAACAGTCCATGGCCTGCGCCAACGTGGCTACTACAGGCAATTTATTAATCAAAGAATGAAAATTTACATAAGCTTCTCTCATGCACGGATTACCCGAACAATGACCCTCCATGTGCTTTAAATAGAACTCATGGACCAATCGGGTGTCAAGCCACGGATCAAGTGTCGGTAATACTGAGGAGAGAATGAACCGTCGGATCACTACATGTCGTGACCGTCGGATTGTAAGTTACAAAATGTACAACGGTAAAGAAACACACTTTACCTAACTCTATACCTAACTCTACACTAGACCAAGTTGAACTTAACTATATCCTATGTGTCGGAATATCCTAACATCCCCCCTTAAGAACAACTTGGGATAGGATTGAAGGATTTACAAATATGACACAATAGGAGAAGGAAGGAGGCACTAGAGCCTATCCCCCCTTAGTGACAACTTCCTGAACTCCAAGCATATATCGAATTTAGTGAACTTCGCCTCTGTGAGAGCCTTTGTGAAGATGTCTGCAACCTGATCATCTGTTGGACAATATTGCACTTCAAGAACATGGTCATGAATGAGCTTTCTGATGAAGTGCATGTGTAGTTCAATGTGTTTGCTGCGCTGATGCTGGACTGGATCTTTGCATAGTTGAATGGCACTTTGATTATCACACCAAAGTGTGGTTGGATGTTGCTGCTCAAAGCCAAATTCTGATAGGATCTGACGAAGCCACAAGGCTTCCTTACTAGCTTCCACGACACCACGATACTCTGCTTCTGCTGATGAAAGAGAAATGGCAGCCTGTTTCTTACAAGCCCATGTAATAGGTCCTGAACCAAGAGTGAAGACATAACCGGAAGTAGACTTTCGATCATCAGGGTCACCAGCCCAATATACCAATATTTTTGACGTGGTTAAAACCCTCAAAGAGTGAAACAGTCCACGGCCTGCGCCAACGTGGCTACTACAGGCAATTTATTAATCAAAGAATGAAAATTTACATAAGCTTCTCTCATGCACGGATTACCCGAACAATGACCCTCCATGCGCTTTAAATAGAACTCATGGACCAATCGGGTGTCAAGCCACGGATCAAGTGTCGGTAATACCGAGGAGAGAATGAACCGTCGGATCACTACATGTCGTGACCGTTGGATTGTAAGTTACAAAATGTACAACGATAAAGAAACACACTTTACCTAACTCTATACCTAACTCTACACTAGACCAAGTTGAACTTAACTATATCCTATGTGTCGGAATATCCTAACAAGAAGAAATGTATAGGGACTTTAGAAAGCATAAGGATGAAGATTCTTCAGGCTCTAAACAAGACAAAGAAGAAGATGAGTCTCACTTCCACGACCACTCCAAAAGAAAAAGGAAAGAGGAAAGCTTTCTCACACCTCCTAATAGCCCTGTGCATAACAAGAAAGAATCTTTGATCAAGCTAGATGTTAAATTTGATTTGCCTATATATGATGGAGAGCTAAATGAAAAAAAGTTGGACAAATGGATTAGACAAATTGATGTTTATTGCAGAGTACAGAACATCAACTTAGATGAGCAAGATTCATCTGGCAAGCCTATGCCCAAGAGGCACTACCTTGGTTTGGTGGGAAGGCAGAACCCAAGCTGACATGAAAAGACATGGTAAGACTATCTCTATCTAGAGTGAATTTGTGTCTGCAATCAAAAAGCAGTTCTATCCATTGGCCTACATGAAACAAGCCATGATGATTTGGAAAACTCTTCAGCAGTTGAAAGGGCAAAGTGTGCAAGGGTACACTCAAGAATTTAGAAAGAGAGCATTGATTCTAGGAATCTCATTAGACTCACCAGAGACTCTTTTGGAGTACATTGGTGGTCTACACAGCTACATGAGGCATAACATCCTCATGTTTAATACCACTATTATAGATGAGGTATCTATACAAGCTACTCATCTAGAAGCGAGAGGAAAGAATGGAAATCCAGAATTTGGGGGACCATCCCAACCCACTGCAAGCAAGAGTAAGGAGAAAAGAAAGCAGAAGTGGAAGGAAAGGAAGGCTACCACTACATAGAAAAGCAAAGCTTCATGCACTCATTGTAAAAAGGATGGGCATGATGATGAGCATTGTTGGATTCTGCATCCAGAGATGAGACCTAAGAAATTTGAGGGCAAGAAGAAGAAGACTACTACAGCTATTTAGAAAGATTTGGGGTTAGACTCGAGAGATGAAACAACCATTGTAGCCACAGGTATAAAAGGTAAGAATTATGAAGCATCTACTAGTAATTTTGCTCAATCTATTATTGATGAAGAAAATGAGAGAAAAAGACATGAGCTTTTCCATATTCGAGTTGTTTCCAAATATCAAAAGATTGATACTTTGTTTGATAGTGGCTCACATGTAAATTTGATTTCTGAAGAAATTGTAAAGAAATTGGGATTAGCAACTACACCTCACAAGAAACCATACCCATTAGGATGGTTGAATGATAAAGCACAACTACAAGTGACTAGACAGTGCAAACTCAAGTTTTCTTTTGTAGATGAGGTTGAGTTATACATAATTCCTTTGGATATATGTGGAATTGTTTTAGGGAGTCCTTACTTGTATGATAGAAAAGCTATTTTCTATAGAGCTGAGAACAAGTATCTACTTGTTAAAGATGGAATCAAATACTTTGTAAGAGCTTATAAGCTCAAGAATAATTATACTATCATAAACTCAGGGCAAATGAAAATAATGATAAATTCATGAAAACAATTCTTACTGATGGTTGTAAAGGAAAAGAAACCTGATAAAACCAATGTATTTGAGGACTGTAATGCTAAACAACACACTGATATAGAAAATTTTGTTTCAGAGTATGATGTCTTGTTTCAAGAACCTAAAGGTCTGCCACCCAAAAATGAAATAGTACATGATATTATTTTGCAGCAAGATGCTCCATTGCTTAACATTGGAATGTACAGGTTGTCTGCTTTAAATAATTTTGAAATCAAGAAGCATGTGCACGAGTTCCTCGAGAAGGGGTTCATCAAGCCTAGCACATCACCATGTGGGTCACCATTCATTTTGGTGAGAAAGAAAGATGGCTCGTGGATAATGTGCATTGACTACCGAGCACTGAATAAGATAACAATCAAAAATCGTTTTCCCCTTCCTCACATAGATGATCTTTTAGATCAATTAAAGGAAGCTGTTTATTTCACCAAGCTAGACTTGCACAGTGGATACCATTAGGTCAGAGTTGCAAAACAAGATGCATGGAATACTGCTTAAAAAATAAAGCAGGGATTGTATGAGTGGATGGTTATGCCTTTTGGCTTGACCAATGCTCCTGCTACTTTCATGAGACTAATGAATGATGTACTCAGACCTTTTCTTGATGATTTTGTTATTGTGTATCTCGATGACATTCAGATTTTTAGTAAAACGTGGGAAGAACACTTAAAGCATGTTAAGCAAAAATTAGATGTTTTGAAAAGAGAAAAACTTCATGTTAAACTCTCAAAATGTGAATTTGGAAAAACAGCTCTAAATTATTTGGGTCATATTGTAGGGGGTGGTGAATTGAAAATAGATCCCTCTAAAGTGGTAGTCATTGTAAATTGGCCTAAACCCAAGTCTGCTACAGAAGTGAGAAGTTTCTTAGGAGCAGCACAATATTGGAGGAAGTTCATTTCTAACGTTTCCTCAATTGTAGCTCCCTTACATGCTTTAACAAGATTGAATAAGGTGAATCAGTGGGGAGGCAAACATCAGAAAGCCTTCAACACCTTGAAAGAAAATATTAGTACAACACTTGTACTAGCCCTACCTGATCTACAAAGACCATTTGAGATCCAAATGGATGCCAGTGACTATGCCATGGGAGCAGTGTTGACACAGAACGGTAAACCCATATGTTATCATTCTGAGACTTTTAATCCTGCAGTAGTTAAATATCCTAAATATGGTAAAGAATTGTGTGCATTAGTTCAGAGTGTGAAAAAGTGGAAACATTACTTAATGGGCAAAGAGACAGTAATACAGACTAAACATCAACCACTTCAATATCTACACTCCCAAACTAAGTTGCAGCAATCAAGACACTACAGATGGATGGGGTTTCTACAACAATTTCATTTAGTCATCAGATATAAGAAGGGCATACATAACAAAGTTGCAAACATGTTATCTAGACCCATTATAAATGCATCTACTATACTTAAGCATAATTCTGTGCTACATAAAATCTACATTGAACAATATGATCAAGATATAGACTTTAGAGATGTATATGCAACTTTAAGTCAAGGAAAAAGAGTAGAAGAATTGGATTATCATGTAAAGGATCGACTCTTATACCATTATGGGAAACTCTGCATTCCACAAACTGAGAGAGTAAATATAATTAGAGAAGCACACACTTCTCTGATATTAGGTCACTTTGGGGTAATTAAAACAGTTTCACAGCTACAAAGATTTTGTTATTGGCCAAAAATGAATGAGATAGTTTCTAGATATGTAAGAGGGTGTACTATGTGTGCTAAAAGCAGGCCCAGCAATAGAAAACTAGGCTTGTACACTCCACTACCAATTCCTTCTCACCCTTGGGAAAGTGTTTCTATGGATTTTGTTGGAGGACTGCCTAAATCTAGGAAAGGTCAAGATTATCTATATGTTGTTGTGGATAGGTTTAGCAAAATGTGTATTTGATCCCTTGCAATAAGCATATTACAGCTGAACAAACTACAAAACTATTCTTTAAACATGTATGGATTCATTTTGGATTACCCACTTCCATTGTATCTGATCGAGACACCCGATTTGTGGGGAAGTTTTGGTCAAGTCTGTAGGAACTGATGGACACCAAATTGAAGAAAAGCATAGCTTTTCATCCACAAACTGATGTCCAGACAGAAGTAGTTAACAAGACAGTGATCCAGTTACTCAGGGGATATTGCAGCAAACATCCTAAGCTTTGGGATGAACATTTGTGTTATGTGCAACATGCTTACAATAGAGCAAAACATTCTTCCACAAAAATATCTCCTTTTGAGACCTGTTTTGGTTTCACACCAAGGTCTCCTTTGGATTTTGTCTTTGGTAAAGATACCACAGTTGAAGGACACAATGATGTGGACAAGGCAACTAGGTTCATTGAACAAATCCAGGAGATCCACCAGGCAGTATAGGAACAGTTGGAAAGAGACAAGCCAAATACAAGGCTAGGCATGACAAGCATCGGATGGAGCATAGTTTCCCAGTTGGTGACCAGGTTTGGCTGTATATCAGCAAGGATAGGATGCAAGGTGAAGGTAAAAAGCTAAATCCTATCAGGTATGGACCCTTCAAAATACTTGAGAATATTGGTGAGAATGCTTTTCGCCTTGATCTACCAGCTTACATGCACATCTACTTAGTCGTAAATGCAGATTGCTTGAGATTATTTGAACCTTCAATAATTGAGAATCCTGAAGAGCAGAGTCAATTTCCTTCTATTTATGACCTGCTACCTGAATATCTCAATGAATTGCAGGAAGACACAATTTTGGACAGTAAGGTGAGGATGACACGTACAGGAGATGTTGAGTACCTCAGAATTGGGCTTAGAGGTTCAAAGCCGAGCAATGCAAAGTGGATTGAGTTCAGACAAGTGAGACAATAATACCCTCACTTAGTTGATGCTTGAAAACTAACTTTTGGTGGTCCAAAAGCTTTTCAATGGGAAGGTCGTGATCTGAATCAGATCCATGAAGAATTATTAGAGAACCATGATTGTATCAGATTAGGACAAAACTTCAAATTCAAAGAGCATGGAGTGATCAAAAACACCTCTGAACAGTGGCAGTTGGTAGCCAACGTGGAACGAGCCCATGGAGACTGCGCAGGAGACAAAATTAGCCCCTATGAAGCCCGGATCGGGAAAAGGAGGAAGTTTTTGATGCGTGATTGGCACTTAGCGCAAATCACGCATCGTTGGGCAAAACCCCTCGAGAAGGAGAGGCTCTGAGTGCTCAGTCACATGAGAGCTAGGAAAACTGTGGGGAAAAGGCTAAAGGCTAAAGGTGGGACCCGCGCTCCAAAAACCGACAGTATTTATCGAGGGCACCCTTGGGTAGTAAGCAGATTTGGCAAAAAAGGAGAAATTCCACTCTGCACCCAACGCGTGGCAAGTGGAGGAGAGAGAAAATTGCCTCTCATCACGCACTAACGGTCAAGAAAGTCAACCACGCAAAATGAGCGAATGGCGTCGGATTTGGGGGATCCAGATCTAACGGCTGAGATTGCGCCCGATGGGAAATCGAATTCGACAGGGGATTAAGCCACAATCTATAAGAATTTGAGGTCCAATTTGACCACCAAGGTGGCCGATGACTCATTCCATGACGTGACCGAAGAATCAAACCAACGAGGACAAAGCTGGCGTAGTTTGCAGGAGGACAAGTGGCCACTCCCTATGAGCCTGATGATGATGCTGAGACAGGGAACTCCAAGCGAAGCTGCAGCAGGTGATCCGACGGAAGTGGAAGGGGAATCAAACAGCCATGAGATCGAATGGCTCTAAAGCCATGAACAGACAAAGTAGAAGACATTGAAGACCGAAGGCGGAGAAGAGAAGAAAAGGAAGAAGACAGAGAAAATGAAGAAGAGACAGTGAAGCAAAAAGTAGAAAGAAGACAGAGGGTCGAGCTGACCAAAGGCAATGTCAAGCACCAGAGAGCTTGAGAGATTCAAGCCATCCCTGAGAGGATCTGTTAGGACTGAGCACCACATTGGGCTCCTTCCATTAGAGACCAGAGAGATCAAGAGCTGGTAAGGCAAAGAGTCTGTGTACTCTAGTGGCTTGGGGAATTCAAAAACCACCCTGCCAAGTGAATTCTATTTCAGGAGACTCATATTGAACTCCTTCATTGTAATTATCCACTTTAAGACACAATAAAAGAAGGCCACCATTGAAAGCTGGATCGGAGATCATAGAAAATTTTAGGGTCGAATGTTCGCCCTTTGGTGAAATTAAGGGGTTTTAAATTTTTAGTGGGCGAATATTTTGTATCATAGCACATTTTTACAAATCACCTCAAATAGACCACCTTATTTTAAGGGAGAGGGTAAAAAAGGTAAATTTAGCCCTTGAAACTAGGAGTTACAACCTTCCATTGGCCCATTTTCAAGAATAGGTTTTATTTAAGTTAATCCATTCGCCCATTTTCAAGAATAGGTTTTATTTAAGTGAATCCTATGGGCCAAATACCATATTTATAAAAGAGGTATTGTAAATTAATAAAAATATAAATAAATGAGAGGTATGGTAAATAAATAAAACATTTTTTATATTTACTCCATAAGTCACCTTATATACATGCAAGGGTGTAAACAAATAAAAATATAAGTAAAGTGGAGGTATGGTAAATAAATAAAACGTATTTTTATACTTACTCAAAAGGTATGGTAAATAAATAAAAATATAAATAAGTATGGTAAACAAATAAAACATTTTTTTATATTTACTCCATAAGTCACCTTATATTTACCAACACTCAAAAAATGTGCTATATTTAGGTGAAACCTATGGGCAAAATACTATGGGACAAATACCATGGACTAGATTGTTATTAATACCATGCAAAAAAACAGTATTAATCCTAATATTAGTATTAATTAAAATAAAAATGGCACATGGTATTGACCCATGGTATTCACCAAAATGGCACATGGTATTGACCCATGGTATTCACCTGGAATTTAGCCTATTTAAATGGGGGAATTAAACCAGCATAGATCCATCTTTACTCTAGATCTACTAACTGCCGAGAGGTATCAAATATCGTGATATGCAAACTAGCATAGAGTGAAAAAATATTTGATCCCTCTCGGGGCTTGGTGGATCAAGAGTAAAAATGGATGTTGTAATTTAATGTATGTTAAACATTTTAGCTTGGTTAAAATAAAAAATAAAATAAAATTCAACTATTAATTTTATTAATTTTTATAAATTACTAATAGTAATTTTTAAGCTCCAGGTTTATGATAACCCATGGTATTGACCCATGGTAATACCATGGTATTCATGTGAGCATAGACTATTTAAAGGGGAAATTCTATCATCTTAGATCCATCTTAATTCTGGGTCTACCAAGTGCTCAGAGGGATAAATAGATTTCATCCCCCTAAGAGTGATAGATGAGGAGTTAAGATGGATATAGGTTGGTTTTTATGATAATGAAGATATTAAATAGACTTAGGAAATTATATTGTAAAAACATCTTAAGGTGAATGGTTAAAGCATAGACATTGGACAAGTATATTTGTATACTTCTGTTTTAAACTGAAGCAAATCCAGGGCTAAAAGTATCCAACACGGAATGACCCTATCCCACTCTAAGGGTGATAGTTCCTTAGCAACAGCTGAAGCAAAGCTATCTAAATTTCTTCTTTATGACATGCAAGAGATGAAAGGAAGAGATCCACTTACCGATGTCTTGCGCAAATGGTCGATCCAATCTCCTCTATTTGCCGCTCGCTCCCAGCTCCAAGTCTTCTCACAGGCCCAACTACACGAGATCCTGCGAACAAGACAAGAAAAAGGAGACTACAAGAAGCATGCATTCATAATTGATTCAAGGATTAGCATAAATCAAATACGCAAGTAAGACAATACACCATTGAAACACATACGAATAGAAGAACCTCAAATGCTTTATTAATATAAGGAAGTAAGGTTCAGGCGGTGATACAACCGTGAGAGGTCCAATCCAGCATCACCTTCCCGATGGAAAGAAATCTCCTCTTCACCTCCCTCAAGCAATCACCCAATACTCTCAACTGTAAACCAACAGCAATTCTTTGCACCAAATTCCGGCCTCTAGATCCCATGGGATGAGATCCTTATATAGAGTTTCGGAGTGAAGATAAGTCAGCTCGATGTGTGACTTGTTGTCCTCTTCAACTCCAGTTGTTCTTCAGCCCTTGAGTCCACTCGGAGTTTCTACCTTCCACTTGGAGTTTTAGAAGCTCTTAACTCATCATTAGGCGAATCTTTTGATCCAAGTGTCATTTTGGAAGCTTCCTGGGCACTGGCACATTGAGAAAAGATTCCTCCACATGTCAAAGTACGCCCAGCGCAAGTAGCCTTTGTTGCACTTGCTATGCAGCGCAGGTACACCATAGAGCTTTTGACATTCAGCGCAGATGCTTAGTGGAGCAGCTGCTTTGATCCAAAATTGACCTGTTTTTGAGTGTTTTTCAGTGGAGAACTGATCTGAAGTGCTGTGGTTTGCTGACCTTGTTCCTCTAGGGGTAGGAACAACATGTTTAGGGACTTTGGATCCCTTAGATTATTGACATTTCATGCTCTATGCTGTAAGGCACAAAAATGTCTATAACAGTTGCCCCCTAAAGTATGAGGTCGTTTATCGGGTGAAATGCTTTATTAGGAGGATCCAAAGTTCATTCAATCGTCGGGAGGTGACCTGTAACAAAATACAATACAATACATTATCTTTTCATACTTTCTTTTCATGATCTAGCTGATGCGGGCATTTCCCATGTTCAGCTTTATAAATACAATTGTTGTACGTAAATAGACGATCGTCTGATAATAGACTGATAATTCTCTGCTTTTAATTATCATCCTTTTAGTAGGATGATCATCTGCTGCACATGTCTATGTTTTTATCTCCTGAATATATATCGCAGCCCGGATGGATGAAACTAGATCCGGGGTCTTCAAACTTGTCCGATCTTCACTCTAGTACAAGTCGATCCATGTGAGAATTTCTTGAAGTCGAACATGGAAAGACATCGCTTGATTACCAGTCAATAATGTAAACTGTTAACAAGCACGAGAGGAATAACCGATAATGATGATGACCCTCAAGGTACTGCAGCACAATTCACGTGGCGTGAATATAGGATCTGACATCGAACACCACGCAAAGTCTCCTGGTCGAAGGTCATTAATGTATACCTATCGCCGGAAGTGAGAAACTTACCATTGAGGCATGCAAGCTTCAAAGTACTGAGGGGGTGTTCCTAGATCAACTTCTTGGATAATGAGCTGATGTCGACAAGAAGTGATCCGTCAAAGGAGGGCCTTAATGAATCCCACATCAGTGACACGGAACGGAGCTAGTGATGATGGTGAAAACGATCTGTGAAATATGATTCAGGGTGGCGGTCATGGAAGGATGAAAGATGATGTATGGTAGTGGATGGGACCCGGTTGACACTTTCTGAATGACATCTCTTGAACATATAACGACACTGATGTGATGGATCGGTAGCATTACCCCATGTATGGATGGTATGGCGAGACCATGGTGAAGGGACCGGTGAATGATAATAACCCAACCCGATATTTACGGAGGCAAAAGTGTCATGTTCAAGAGCGACTTGCTACCATTAAGCTTTGAGGTTCTCCCAATTTTTCCCCAGTCATTTCTGACCAGTACCTCTTTATTTTTGTCAAGCTTGAGGAGGATAACATATGCTTGTTCTATAACCTGCCCTTCGGGCAAGCCCATCGCTATGTTTTAACGAGCCTAGCGATAGGGAAACTCGTTCTCATCTAAAGACAAGTTTGTCGCTATTTAATGTTTTTAACGAGTCTAGCGACAAAGACAACTCGGTCCTTTTCATTTTTAGAGAGTCTAAAAAGGTACATAAAGTTAACTCCAAAGGCCCTTTTTCGTCATCTAATCCCTTAAGTCCGAAAAAGTATAAAACAATACAGAAGGGATGAATGTTCGATAGCTTTATCGAGCCGAACTAGACAAGCGCTCGATCTTTTTGTGCAATAATCCCTCAGGTCCAAAAAGATTAAAATCTAGAGGAGGGATAGCTCTTCCGGTCTTTTTAACGAGCTGGAAGTCCAAAACTCGGCAAACTTTTCATATTTTACGAGTCAGTGAAAAGAGCTCAAAGAAGACTCGTATTTTGAGGAACGAGTGATAAACAAGGATAGCAGTAGATTCCAGGTACAGGTTGGAATTTTCCAATCACGGCAGTATTACAAGGATGGCTAGGTGGGATCACTCTTCACAGCTGTTCCTCAAAATAGGTAAACAATCAAGTGGATGTGAATGATCGGCCAAATGAAAAGTGGAGGTGACGGTGCACAAACACGACCAAGGCTTTTATGGCTGATGAATTTACGGTCTCAAATGGTTATTTACCAGTTCATTTTTTCTGGATGAGCTTGAACTCTGGGGGGAAGCTTGCTCACATCCTTATGTTTATTTTTTAACGAGCATGAAGTCCGCATTAAAACTGCTCGGTTTTGCGTTTATTTTTTAACGAGCATGAACTATGCCAAAACTGCTCGTTATGTTCGCATGCCCCCAGCATCATAATAATGCATGTCAAAGGAGGGTGCCCCCCAAGCTTCATTGCATTCAACTTGGTGGTTGGAGTGAAGGTTTACCTTTGAGTTTTGAAAAGGGGATTTGTTTCATTTTTTAATGAGGTTGACATAGTACAAGAACTATCCTCATGACTCCTTGTTTCATTTTTTAACGAGGTTGACACGAGATAAGAACCGTCCTCGGGGCCCACTGTGTTTATAGTATTTCCATTAGGGCGATGATCCATGCTGACAAAATATTTAGGAATCTTTCGAATCCGTTGGATATAGAAGATTTCATATTGTAGGTTTCCACTGTGGCTACTTCCGCCAGATTACCTGCCGGCGGTAGGGAAAAAGTACCCATTAAGGCAGGGTCTTTTAGGAGACCTACTCCAATATTTTGGAGCGATTGATTACTTTCATGGATCATTGTGCTGCTTCCCGTAACTTGAGAACTGTTGGGGAGAAATGTTTGTTGGTCGATGATTGTAATTTTTCCTTGAAAAGGAAAAACAATCCTCCTGAAGTAGGTCGACACAACTGCAGCCATGGCATATATCCAAGGCCTTCCCAGTAGGATGTTGTAATCGAGGTTTCCGTCGATTACTTCCACATCAACTTCTACTGTTTTGCCCCCCAGTTCAACTTGCAAGTTACTTAAAATCCCGTATGGAGTGTATGATCGTCCATCAAATGCTTTTAATGTCGTTGACGATTTTGACAAGGGTGGTGAGCCTAAATTTTTCCAGCAACTCATCGACATAAGACATGTAGATGCCCCCTCATCAATAATTGTTCGATGAACAGTTTTGTTGAGGGCTTTCACTTGAATAAGGAAAGCTAGTTGAGCTGGTAACTGAGGGTCATATCCTTTATGATCAAAGGCCACAAGATTGGAATCCATTGGGCCAATCCCACCTATTGCTGATAATAAAGTTTGCTCTTGGGAGGGGCAATTTTGTTGTACCTCAGGCGTCGACATAGCGGACGATGATTGAGCCAGGTCCTCTATTATATTGTAATCCTGCGTCATTTTTTCACGAGGATTAAATGTCGATTTGTGTACTACTCCCTTTGGCGACTTTATCATTGGTTTAGGAATGATGGGTGGCACAACTTTGGTCAAAGTTGTTGTTGAACTACTAGGTTGTTCATTAGCCTTGTTATTCGACAGCCGTGGATTCCTGTAATCTTTATTCCTCGTCAAAGCATTATTCTGCTGCTTTGAGGTGGACAACATAAGCACTTGGGATCGGGAAGCATTTTGATTAGCAACCAGATTTTGTCTTGGATTAGGAAACGGATCAGTCAATACTGCTGGGGTTTTTGAACTCTTGAAGAGTTTCTTAACTTCAGCTATATGTGGACAATCTTTCGTCCAATGATCCTCATTGCATATATGACACTCTGTCGGGGGTTTCCCTTTCCTTTTCTTTTTCTTCTTGCCCCCTGGTAGCTTCAGTCGTTTGCCCTTATCGGTCGACATGGCATTTACTTCTGAGGCAAGAAGTTCCTCATCTGCATTTTGACTAGAAATTTTGCGTTTGTCAGTCACGCCATTACTGGCGTGAGAGTTAGTGTTTGATTCAGGAGGGGGAGGAATTGAAAATTCAGATCTAGGGGCGTCAGGTATTTTTTCGTAGAGCGTGCCCGACTGAGTATATACTAAGTCTAAGTATTGAGCACGAGCAATGACTTGCTCCTCTGTTACGACTCCTCCCTTGGCCACATCTTCCGTTATAGCCGGAAGTAACGACTTTATAAACCATTCAGCTAACAGCTGATCGGGAATGTAAGTTTTCACCATCCTACGACGACGTCGCCACTCATGTATATGATCAGATATGTGAGTGGCCGTTGTCTGTTTGAAGTTGGTAAGGAGTTCTGTTCCTGTTTCATACCTTATCGGTAATTGAAAATGGATTAAGAAAGTCATGGCTAAGGAGCTGAAATTGTCGAAAGAGGCTCTTGGCAATTCAATGTACCATTTAGCCGCTAGACCTGTCAATGTCCTCTGGAAGAGGCGAAGTCTTATCGAATCATCGTTTAGAGTGTTCGATGAACACCACAGATGAAAAGTCATGACGTGATTCGACGGGTCTTCACCTGGATTTCCATTGAATTTAGGAATGTCCGATGGAAGTTTATGCGGAATCGCTGGCCACCAAGGGGCATAAGCAATTGGATCATTCATCAGCCGGTTTAGATCTGGCAATTCTAGAGTTGCTACAAAGGGCAACTATTGGTTCAGGTTAGGCGAAGCATATCCAGGATAAGATGGTATCGCCTGAGCAATGGGTCTTTGCAGACCAGCATAATGCTGACAACTTTGACAAAGTTGATGGGCATAACCATTATAGCATGGTTGCCCATTACTCACAAAGACTTGTTGCTTAGGTCCTTGATATGATTGCTGGAATGGCGGTTGTTGAGATTGAACCAACTTTGGTTGTTGGACCATTTGCTGTTGACCAATACTGGATGATTGACCAAGATGAGGAGTCACAGTACTTGTTTGAGCCTGAGCCGCTCCAGATAAGGAGGCACTACCCTGAGATTGTGATTGAGCCGCTGAGACAAGAGGTTGTTGTATTACAACAGGTAGCGCTTGTACTTGTGACGCATTCGCCATAGCAGGTGTGGTGGGAATATTCGACACAGGGTGTACTGGTTGCATTGAATATGCAACTCCTGATTGTTGAGGTAGCATTGGTACCCGACCGCTGGATGTAATTCCAGTTTGACCTAATCCTTGTTGTAAACTCTCATATGGTTGTTCTCTAGGAGGGAACAATGAAAGAGCATACTGCCCTCCACATGGTGGAAATCCAGTGCTTAAAGGGTAAATTGGCCTTTGAAGACACATTGGATCAATTTGTTGAGTTTCAACATAAGAAGTACCAGATGATAATCCGGATGAAGAAATAGGAACTAACCATATTGTCGTCCCTGATTGGACTCCGGCTTGTTGTTGACAATTTGCCAGGACAGATGGTATACCAGCGAACATCGTTGGAGTAGCAGCAGGAGGTTCTGCTGCTGCTGTGTCAGACGACACAGTCCTAGATGTCGACGGTTGTTCAAACATATCTAGTCTATCCAAAAGATTTCTTAGCGATTCTACAAGAACTTACGATGCCAAAAGACTAACTTCGAAGATCAACGCAGGAATAGGAGGTGATTATGTTCCGTTTAAAATGAATTTTATATGACGACGCTTTAGACACAACTTGCTTTTTCACTTTTTAAGAGTCGAGAAAAAGCTAAAGATGACTCTAGTCTCCTTCGATGTATTAACGAGCCCGAAGTGACAAATGCTCGGATGGACTTTTTCAGTTATAGAGTTTGAAAAAGGCCAAAAGAAACTACTCTGGAGTTCTAGGCAGAGGGTGTGCCAAACCTTTCGCGAAACCACAGAATACGTTTTATGGTACGAGTGGTCGATCTTCGTGAATGTTGTGTTCACTACATCGCGATCAGTAGGGCGGCCGACACGGCTTCCTATGGATAAAGGTTTTGTTCCTATAGGGGTCTCCCAATATACGCGACGGTACGCGGGAGCACAAATCTGTATTAGTGCTATCGTCCCTTAGGAGGAATCACCCACCTTCGTAGAGATCGACAGTCACTATGTTTAACGACGCCAGTTCACGTCTCTACCTAGACCTCTACTGTGTTTCGTTATGTTTCAAAGCGTTGTTAGATAAATTCAGTTCTTTTTAGGTTGATCTTGCTTAGCAGTTTGCCTTTATGGATCACCATGTGATGTATGATACAACTCCTAAATGCAGTCTAAGAATGATAAGAAAGCTTTTTCAATTCTTTCAACTTATGAAAATCTTAACTACTGAAGGAAAAGAAAGACATCATCTTTTCAAACAGATCATAGAGCACACACTGATGCACTTTTCCTAAATCGACATGCAAACTATCAAAATGCACATGCACAATGCAAGTATTTCTTTTCTTCTTCCTTAATGTTGATGTATTACAAAAAGAAAGCTGTTGTATAATTTCGAATTCAATTTCAAGCGAAAGCAAACAAGTTTTTGTCCAATAATCGAAAGAACACCTTAATATTCACTTGTTTCAACACAAGAAATACTGAAATTCGAACCATATAACGAAAGCAAATGCTCAAGCAGCTACGAACATCAATAAACTAGCTCTTAGAATCACAACGACACTTTCTCATAGGTCTAGATCCAAGAGGTCATAGCAAGACTAGTTCACTTTCGCTACGGGAAACTGTGAATGAAAGCAAGAAATACAATAAGAACAATCACGGTTTCTTCATACAACTGAGGCAGAATGAAGGCAATGAAAAGTAGTTTCAGCTGGGTATACAGGTTGACAACAGGCTGCAAAAAACAACACTGAAAACTGGGCAACAGACAGTGGGGAATCCCAGTTGCACAAGGCAAAACTGGATCAGCGCAGGTGCTGCACTGTCAATCTGACATGCAGCGCAGGTAGCCCCTTCGGGACCTGCGTTGCAGCACAGGTAGCCTTTGCTGCAGCTGCACTGAAGAGACAACTCTCGTCTCTCTCAGATTCCGGGTCACAGTTTGCTCAAAAATCAATGGTTTTTGGGCAAATCAGAGGCTATCAGTCAAGTATACACTAGAGGATGATTAAAGGAAGATGAACACTATCACAAAGAGCTAAAAAGAGTCCTTGTGGACCAGCTCTTCAAATCATAAACATGCCCAGCACTGGGCTAGAGTAGCTGCCCTCTACTTTGCATTCGAAGGACTCGAATGCAGTTCGATTCGGTACTCCCCTTGTTTAAGAAATGAATAGCAAGAAACACAAGCTACCAACAAGACACGATCCCCAGCAGAGTCGCCAGTCTGTTGTGGGGAAAAGTATCCAACACGGAATGACCCTATCCCACTCTAAGGGTGATAGTTCCTTAGCAACAGCTGAAGCAAAGCTATCTAAAGTTACTTCTTTATGACATGCAAGAGATGAAAGGAAGAGATCCACTTACCGATGTCTTGCGCAAATGGTCGATCCAATCTCCTCTATTTTCCGCTCGCTCCCAGCTCCAAGTCTTCTCACGGGCCCAACTACACGAGATCCTGCGAACAAGACAAGAAAAAGGAGACTACAAGAAGCATGCATTCATAATTGATTCAAGGATTAGCATAAATCAAATACGCAAGTAAGACAATACACCATTGAAACACATGCGAATAGAAGAACCTCAAATGCTTTATTAATATAAGGAAGTAAGGTTCAGGCGGTGATACAACCGTGAGAGGTCCAATCCAGCATCACCTTCCCGACGGAAAGAAATCTCCTCTTCACCTCCCTCAAGCAATCACCCAATACTCTCAACTGTAAACCAACAGCAATTCTTTGCACCAAATTCCGGCCTCTAGATCCCATGGGATGAGATCCTTATATAGAGTTTCAGAGTGAAGATAAGTCAGCTCGATGTGTGACTTGTTGTCCTCTTCAACTCCAGTTGTTCTTCAGTCCTTGAGTCCACTCGGAGTTTCTACCTTCCACTTGGAGTTTTAGAAGCTCTTAACTCATCATTAGGCGAATCTTTTGATCCAAGTGTCATTTTGGAAGCTTCCTGGGCACTGGCACATTGAGAAAAGATTCCTCCACATGTCAAAGCACGCCCAGCGCAGGTAGCCTTTGTTGCACTTGCTATGCAGCGCAGGTACACCATAGAGCTTTTGACATTCAACACAGATGCTTAGTGGAGCAGCTGCTTTGATCCAAAATTGACCTGTTTTTGAGTGTTTTTCAGCGGAGAACTGATCTGAAGTGCTGTGGTTTGCTGACCTTGTTCCTCTAGGGGTAGGAACAACATGTTTAGGGACTTTGGATCCCTTATATTATTGACATTTCATGCTCTATGCTGTAAGGCACAAAAATGTCTATAACAATTTTAAATAGACTTAGGAAATTATATTGTAAAAACATCTTAAGGTGAATGGTTAAAGCATAGACATTGGACAAGTATATTTGTATACTTTTGTTTTAAACTGAAACAAATCTAGGGCTAAAAGGATTGGATTGATTGCACTAGTCATCCTTCTATAACTTTCCAACATATGCTGGAGTAAACAGATTATAATTTGGGTAATTTTTCTAACTGCAAACAGGAACATACTTGTGTATTGGCAGGGTGGTTACGAGGTCCCTAGAAGTGATGAATTTGAATTTTTCTTGGTTTTATATATAGTATTAGGTTTTTTCTCATGCTTTCTGTGAATGGCACGGGTGAATTTTATCCTACACCCACTAGGTTATCGATATGTAATTTCAGGAATTTTGATTTCAAAAGATATTTTTCGAAATGCAATGATTTCATGTGTATTCAATAAACACAATATTCTAATGGAATTCTGCATTTGTGGTTTACCTATATAGATTCCATGGAGAAGTGTTAGTGGTGTGAATCAATTGTCCTCAAGCAGAGGCTTTAGTTTTACTCTTTTTGGAAGCAAATACTTTCTTCCAACATTTTTGAGTTCCATGAAAAAATTGAAAGTCCTAATAGTATTCAATTATGGGTTCAAGAGAGACATAGTATTCAATTATTGGTTAAAGAGATCCACATTGAATGATCTATCGGCCTTATCTTCACTTAGTTTAAGACTATTCACTTGGAGAGCCTACATGTGCCCCCACTTCAAGAGCATAGTAAAGTCATGTAGAACTTAGAGAAGATATCATTAAGCTTTTAGTGAAGAATGGAAAAATGTCTAGGTTCAATAATAGCCAGTCGAGCATTAAGCTTCCAATAATGCTAGATTTTAACCTGGAGCACTTTTGTGATTTGGAGGAGATATCCCCTCATATTTGTGACACATCTTCAGTTGTGAATTGGACTATTACCAACTATCATTTCCTTCAAAAGTTACCTGATGACTTGGGGAACCTCAACTCTTTAAGAATGTTAAGGAAGGAAAGAAAGTACATTATGCTAAGTTCTCTTATGCTTTTCAAGCTTTTCTTGGATATCTACAACGTTTTAGGTAGGAAAGTACATTCTGTTAATGAAAATTTGTGTTGATAGAAAGGCCCAATTTCAAATTCTAATGCTTTCAAAAAACATTGTATAACTGTAATGTTTCTAAAAGGAAAGCATATTTTTTCAATTTAAGTATCATGATCCCATATTCCAACTTATTTTTCAGTAACCCATTAGGATTTGTAGCTTTGAATAAATGCATGTCTTTTGATAAGATCCTCTTCCAAATTAGAACGCAGTTTCCTTTTGACAATAACCACATACAATGTCTTGATTTTGTTATTGAGAAAATAGAGGTTGTGAAACAAGCTTGTGCCATACAAGGACTTGATTCATTGATTATGTATCAATTATGGCTCTTGATGTAACAATGTCTTGATTTTGTTGCTTGAAAATAGAGGTTACGCTTTACTATTTCACATAATTTCTTACAATCTTTCCATAAGTATTGATTTGTAATCTCAGTCACTGAGGGATGACAGTAATGACAAAGGTAATATTCCATGGTTTGAAGTTACCCTCTTACTAAATATTTAAATATATCACCACAATTTAACTGTTAGTTAAAGGAATTGTATTTGATTTGTAAATAATTCATTGCTTGATTTATAGATTTTGATTTTTTCCCTTTTTTATTTTCTTCTCAGATTTGGTATGAGATATCTTCCAATATTTGGGTTCCCTAGTTTCCCCACCATAGATATGAGGTTCAGATGCTATCATTAAATATTATCAGAACGTTACAAATTTTCTAGTAAGTGTACTTTGAAACATTGTTATTGCTTTTCCATCGTGTTAATGCAAATAAGCACTACAACTAGTGCCATTATTTAGATTAAGTGCTGAAATCTAGGTGGTCTTGTAATGATGGAGTGATTGTTTTCTAGCTACTAAGGCCATATGAATTTTTATCTCTTATGTTTTCCTGAGATATTCAAATTCAGAATAAGAATTGAGGTCTCGTTTCCACTGTAGATTGCAGTCACTTTCTTGAACATAATATATAGTAGATTATATTTTACTAATCAATTGTGGATGTGATCCTTCGCAGGAAAGGAAATTAAAAGTGACTTTGATTTCACATTTATTTTTCAAAACATCCACACAGGAAAGGAGATTCAAAGTGACACTGATTTCACACTAATTTGTCAAAATGGAGGCAAGAGAAAAGGAAACTTTGTATTCAACAATGCTCTTAATTTCATATGTACATGCATAGACATATTAGTAGAAAATATTGAAGGGTTTCCTAAGTAATATTTTCCATTCCACTACATTCTTTACAGCTTGTAAATAAATAACTCGGAACAATTCATTACACTACTTGTTATTCTTTATTAATCAGTGGTTAAGATTTTGATATTGAATTGGCTAAGATTTTTCTTCCTTCTGTGAAATTGTGTGTTCTATAATGCTTCTTTTCCATTCACTATGTATAGCATATAAAGTGTGTCTAATGGAGTAGGAATATTGGAAAGTATTGTGATCCTTGAACTATGTTACAAGGCAGAAACCGAATGGGGCAGGGTAGGTGCATCCCCACAAAGGGGTCACAAATACCAAAGTTGGTATTGGCTAGTTCCTTGGGCTAGAAAATTTCCTTTACCCTTGTATTAACAGTGAATTCGGAGAGGATTCTAATATTATCTTTATAATATTTATATTAGTTAAGATTGATGAATAAAATTCATGAGACATGAGCTAGGATGTCCTTGCAAGGTGGTTGTTGATTATTGGAAGCTATGATGGCCATTATGTCAGGCTAGATGGTCGCACTCCCTTGATCGTGAGCACGATTGTGATCAAGATGGAAGACTTCATAGTCTGGATTGATTGTTTAGCAATGATAATTAGTGGGCTGATTCACAAAAGTTTCTATTTCACTAATCCTTTTTATAGAGTTGTCAGATTCAATTTCCAAAGGTTTTATTTACACTATAGAGTTGAGTTCTGAGAGAGTTATGATTCACAGTGTTAAGTATAGCAGCTATGACACTTGAATGAAGACAAGCATAGTAGATGTATCAGACTCTGTTATAAGCTTACCTGCATATTATAAGGGACTTGGTTGGCTTTTTTATAATTTTATAAACAAGTTCCATTTCGTGGAAATGTGAAAAAAACAGTGATATTGCCACCATGTGGCTCTTGTCATATATGGTTTTATACTTTTTCAAAAAATTCTCTAAGAGTTCACAATGCTAAGATTCACTATGACCTTACAAAGTTTTATTATTTAGTGAAAGACTCATCAAGATCTTACAAGATTTTATAATTGAGTAAAATATTCGCCATTCCTGGTGAGAGTTTTGCCAAAAAATTATAGATACATATTATATTATTGATAAAATCGCCTTTCATTTTTCCTATATACCATGGAGATTCGCCGATTTATTATACATATAAATTTGGGGGGGGGGGGAGTTCTTAAAATTTTCCCTGTTGGAGATGTAGCCCTGTTGGATAGGGTGAACTCCTTATTAATTGTTGTGTTGTTGTATTTGCTTACTGTGTTTCTCTATTGTTTTCCATTTCAAGTGTCTGTGTATTTGCAATATGATCGATCCGTTGCCTAAATAACATAGACACACACACCAGCACATGAGTCTGTAATACCTTAATTTAATAATTCTTAACTGAGATCATTCATAGGGTGATTTTCAGATCATCCATACACATTTACATTCCATTGATCATTATTTTGTTTTGATTTAGTCTGAATTCTTGTTTTTCTCAGAGAAATACTTTTTCCTTTCTTTCCAACTTGAAACAATGTAAACTTTGAAATGGGAACTATAAACTCAAAACGGGAACTCTGGCCAAAAAAGGCCAAAAAAACATCAAAAATAGTGCTAAAAACAAAAATTGTGTATACTGGAACAATGGTTTTTTTTTTAGGGACAGTTTTGAACATGTTTTAAAAATGGCAGTGAAAAAAAAATTTTCGTGAAAAATACAACTTGAAAATGAAAAAGTGATTATACTGGAACGATGATTTTTTTTAGGGTCAATCTTCAAAATTTAAAAAAAATGCTAGTAAAATGATCCAACAACATAAAAATGACTCATAACTTCTCATTTAACACCATATGGAAATACAAAATTTTATTTCAAGATACGATGCATACATTAGTTAGATAAACTGTCTTAAACAATTTTTCAAAATCACTCATATTTTCTTGCACACCATCTTTAGATGAGTGACTAGATGTTGACGAAGATGTTCCATATTCTTCTCTTTCATCAACTAGTTCCCCATCTAAGTCCACATGCATGCCCATCATTTTAGGTTTCAAAATTCTTCTAGATCTACGACTAGTTTCAGCAGACTCCCATCTCAACATTGTTCCTTCTGGTAACAACCTTTTTAGAATCTCTATCATCTTGAAGCGAAGAGTTCCTCTCTTTGTTAAGTTGAAGTCATAAAAAAGTATGTCAACATCCTCCAATTTCAATATGTCTATGCGGTGATGATTTATATTCGTACCCTTTTTTTTTCTCTTTCTGCGATTTTTTTTTTCAACTACCATCTCTGGCTTATACACACCATTGAATGGGTGTGTATTTGTGGCATACCAATGTACTTCAACACTTGTAACATCCTCATTTTCTGTAAAGACATTTATAACTTTAGCATCCCAGAATGGATAGCCATTGGGATCTCCATCTGCTAGCACTGTGATCATGCATCCCTCCTTAATATCCTGTACTGAACCCCTGTAAAGGTCTTCCATGGCTTCACGTTGTGCATGAGATCTTCTGGAACCAATATACATCTCTCTTTCCTCTGCCTGTGAAGAATTAATAATACCTTGAGATTGTTGCTGTTCAACAATGTTTATTTCCTCATGTGCATTCAACACATTTTGTGGCCAAATAAATGGATTTTTCAAAGGTATATCTTCATTTGTTGTTGTTGAAATGATATCACTTTGATTATTGAAAAATGACTCCCACCAAACTGAATCAACAATGTCAAAGTACTCATATGTATATCTAATACATTTTTTAATTTCTTCTAGGCAATCAGAATAATTTATATCTCTATTTTGTTTGCGTGCATTATGAACTTCACCAACTGATTGTAATAACAATATTTTTTATGCAAATATTGGATGATCTGGAATGAACTTCAAAATTGCAAACCTGATAACAGTGCCCATTCTATAGTAGTTGAATACTTCTTGCCCCATATTAGTGTTTTCCCATCAATTTTTTTGATAGAAATTGATGTTGGAAGCTAATGTCATTAAGTTGTTCAATGCATATCCCCTCACCATATGATCCCATAATAAACCTTCTCATGTCAACAGTTTCTTCCAACACATCAAAAGTAGGCTCTGGCATGTATGATTTCTTAATACATTCAATTAATGATGGCAAGCTCCCAACTTCCTTCCTCCTCAATGTGACTGAAAAACGACTAAACATCTAATCAATATGGTCATGAGTGTGCCCAACAAGAAGGAAACCAACCTTTACCTTCTGAAAAATTCTCAATTCAACAAGCATGTTTAGATATCCAAAAGCAACCTGATTTTTGTTTTCACGGCAAGTGTTGTCCAATTGTAGATACAAAACTTCGGGAAGATTACCAGACCAATGAGAAAGCACATCATGATTTATGGTTATGGTCAGATTTGCATCATTATGAATATTTGGAGCTATGAAGTACACCTTTGGCAACATTTTCCCATTGAAGACCATACAACCGACCAAGTGATACTGAATAAAATTTTCCTCTTGTAAATTTTTGGGTGTGCAAACAAAATGTGGTAAAAGTGTTTTCTTCTGGTCCATACCATCAATTATCAAACCCAAATATTTATTCAGATTATCATAAAACTTCTTTCAATTCTTGTACAAATTTTTCCTTTCATTTGTTTGTTGTTCGCGATGCTCCTGAAGTTCTTTGACAATTGAATCTACACAACATAAAAGAAAGCCATTAAGAAATATGTTTTCATACTTTATGAATATACAATTTTAAAAGTTAAAGTTATGAATGCCTACCTCTTTCTGACCCTTTACATTTGTCCCTTTTTTATTTAAGAGAAGCACATGTACTGCAAATCCCCATCCTTGTCTTCTTAGGAATACGAACATTGTTGAATTCTTTCTTCCATACCTTCAAAAAATATTGATATGTAATAAACCAGCCATGTCCCTCAACACCTTCTACATATTCTTTGTATAAGTTGTAGATTTCTCATCTTGAAAAATTATCTGGAATATGCATTGTCTCTCTATTTGGCTTGCACTCTCCATGCTTTGAAAAGAAATATTTCATCCATGACATTGCAGTATTTGATAATGGCTGAAACTATCTTTTATGACGTACTTCAAAATAAAATGTGGGATCCTTTCCGAAGTTTCTTAAATTCTCAAGAGACAAAAATTCCCAATCGAATGAAATTTTTTGAAAGCTTTTCTATATATAAATAAAGTCCTAATATGAGAATCATAACCTAACAATGTAGATTTCATGCACCCAACTAAATATTTATTTTGCATGCTTTTATTCATTGACAAATATCTCTTCCTGCTCTCTAATGCAAATTTGAAATCCATATGTTTCAAGCAATATTTTTGGAAACATTCACTTGAAATGAGTGCGCTGATAGAACTTCTTCTCATCAGATATTCTGCTCTACCCCTTGTCTAACTAGAACATCTTGCATTGATACGAAAAGGTTTGCTCCTACTCCTGAATACAATATTTCTTGACAACATCTCCATCATTGGATCATCATTTGTATAAGGATTTTCATCATCATTAAGAGGAATGTTATCCACACTATGATCAATTGTGCTTTTCAAATACTGACTTGGAGGATATTCTTCATCTTCCCCTTCTTTAGTGCTACTGTCATAGTCCTTAGAATTCAGACTCAATGGAAAATTTGACTCGATGTTTATTGGATATTCTTCCTCATGTGCATTTTCAGAGTTGCTCTCACAGTCCATAGAATTAGGACTAAGTGCATCATCCTATCCTTCATCACTGCTACCTTTATACTCATTAGAATTAGGACTAAGTGTATAATCCTGTCCTTCATCACTGCTGCTCTCATAGTCCTTAGAATTAGGACTAATAGGACATTGCGACACTCCATTCTTTTGAAATTCATCATCACGCTCTTCATCATTGTTGCTCTCATAGTCCTTAGAATTAGGACTAAGTAGACACCGTGACACTCCATTCTTTTGAAATTCATCATCTCGCTCTTCATCACTGTTGCTGTCATAGTCCTTAGAATTAGGACTAACTTGACACCATGGCACCCCATACTTTTGAAATTGATCATCCCGCTCTTCATCAAAGTTGCTATCATATTCCTTAGAATTAGGACTAACTGGACACCGTGACACTCCATACTTTTGAAATTCATCATCATGCACTTCATCACTATTGCTCTCATAGTCCTTAGAATTAGGACTAAGTGGAGACTTTGACACTCCATTCTTTTCAAATTCGTTATCATCCTCTTAATCACTACTGCTCTCATAGTCCTTAGAATTAGGACTAAGTGGACACTGTGACAATCCATTCTTTTGAAATTCGTCATCATGCTCTTCAACACTATTGCTCTCATAGTCCTTAGAATTAGGACTAAGTAGACACCGTGACACTCCATTCTTTTGAACTTCACCATCATGCTCTTCATCATTGCTGCTTTCATAGTCATTAGAATTAGGACTAAGTGAACACTGTGAGACTCCATTCTTTTGAAATTTGTCATCAAGCTCATCATCACTACTGCTTTCATAGTCCTTCGAATTCAGACTAAGTAGAATTTGTGACTCTTTATTTATTTGAAATTCTCCATCCCCTCTTTCATCAGTGCTTCTCTCATAGTCCTTAGGACCAGAACTAAGTGGAAGAATTGACTTTCTATTCATAGTGGAAGAATTCCTGTTATATTCATCCATATGAATAGAGCTGTTACGCGATGAAGATGTTGATGCTGTATAAATCAAAACTTCACTATCAGGACAATCCATCCCTTTCAAACAGAAGATGTTGAATGATACAAATGGAGAGTCTCCTAAAGATATTATATAGCTTAGAGAATGAAATTTTTCCTCCAAAAATCTCCCCCCAAAAAAATTTCGCGAAAATATTTCCCTCCTAAAAGTTTGTGAGATTTATTTCTCTTCATTATTTTATCCTACAATTTAATGAAAAATGTAAACTAAATTTTTTTATGAAATAAATCATTAAAGTTAAAATTGTAAACTACAACTTCTACCTAAATTATTTTAATAGTCAAAGTATATAATATTTACTAAACAATTGAATGTTTTTTTTTTAATTTTTATAATACATTCTGAAACATATTAATCCCACATTCACCCCATTGTAAAACAATTCCATAATATTCGCTTTATCATATTTTCCTTCATCGCCATAAAAAAATTAACATGTTAAAACATCGCCACATTCACTGTATGATAAAACATCTCCATAATTTTACCTATATATTCCATTATCACTATTACTCACATTACATCAAGGTTTTTCGAGGTTCGTTGAAAGACTTGGAGCGAATTTGTGGAGCAACTACATTGGTATCAACAACATATTCAACGAAGAATTCTCGCAATTGAAAGGTCAGTTAAATTTTTTTCCTTGAAAATTCTCATATTAAATTAGTTTAATGAAGTAGAATTTTTTCTTTTATACTTAAGATTTTTTGTTAGCCAAATTAACAAATATTTCCACCGTGAGCATGGTGGGCCCGGGGCACCCCCATCCTGCAATCAGTCGGCCACCCACTCCCTCCGCACACCCTACCGGCCCCCTCCCCAAACTCACCCACCCTGTCCCCTCGACCACCCCACCCTCACCTTCCCGCCCCACCCCTTCCCCCCTACCCCCTGCCCCCCACGTCCTCCCCCTACCCCCCTTCCCCCCCACAGCCGCCCCCCAACCCCACGCCTACCCCCCCCACCTTTTTCCCCTCACCTTCTGCCCCTCAACCCCCATCCCACCCCACCTTCCCGTGCCCCTGCCACCCCCTACCCATCCCCCCTACCCCCCACGGCCCACCCTCCCTAGCCCCCTACCACCCACGGCCTCACCTCCTACCCCTCAACCCCCATCCCACTCCACCCCCCTAACCCCCTCACCCTCACCTCTCGCCCCACAACCCCTATCCCACCCCAACTCCCTACCCCCCACGGCCCCCTCACCCCTACCCCCCTACCCATCCCCCCTACGCCCCTACCAAGCCCCCTATCCCCCACCCCCTACCACCTTAGCGCCCCCACGCTACCCCCCTACCCCCTTCCCCCCACCCCCCCACTCGACCCCCTCCCCCCTTGGCCTTCCCACCCTACCCTCCTACCCAGCCCTCGCCCACCCCCCTTACCTTCCCCTCACCCAATCTGGTGTCCCCCTCACCCTACCCTCCTACTCCGCCCCCCCACCCTACCCTCCTACTCGGCCCCCCACCCGCCCTCCTCCCCCCTTGGCCCCCACACACCAACCCACTCCCCTCCCCCACCTACCCCCCTGCCCTTTCCCTTCCCCCCTCAGCCCCCCACCTACCCCTTACCCAACCCCCACTCGCCCCCCCTCCCTTCCCCCTACCCCCATACCCAGCCCCCCGTCCACCCCCCTCCCCACCCACCCACCGCCCCCCGCCTCCCACCCTCTGCCCCATCGAATGGCCACCCTCGACAGGCTGACGACCTGTTTAGGTGGCGTGGGGTGAGGTGCCACCGCCCACCCCGCGCCACCCCACTGGCTTGCCCGGGTGGCAGTCTGATTCCCGGAATCGGATTGCCAGCCCAGGCGAGCCAGCGGGCCGCCGAGGTGGTGCGGGGTGGGCGGTGGCGCCCCACCCTGTGCCACCCCAGGGTGGCCGTCCGATGGGGCAGAGGGCGGGAGGCGGGGGGTGGAGGGTGGGGAGGGCGGGTGGGGGAGGGGGAAGGGAGGAGGGGCAAGTGGGGGAGGGGGAAGGGAGGAGGGGTGAGTGGGGGCCAGGTAGGGGCTAGGGCGGGGGGGCCGAGTGGGGAGGGGTCGAGGGGGGAGGGGGAAGGGAGGGGGGGGCAAGTGGGGGCCGCGTAGGGGGACCAAGGGGGGAGGAGGAAGGGTGAGAGAGGGGTGGGTGCCGAGGGGGGAGGGGGAAGGGAGGCGGGGTGGGTGCGAGCCAGGTAGGGGGGTAGTGTGGGGGGGCCAAGGGTGGACAGGGAAGGGAAGGGGGGCGGGTGTTGAGTCCCAAACTTGCATCTTCCTTATACACCTTTCTAGCCTTTTCCCATTTACTTGGACCTCCTAAGCTGTCAAATCATTGCATATTAGTTTAAAAAGAGCATATAAAATGGTTTCCTAACTATGTCTTGTGTCTGCTGTTTGATATAGATTTTTGCTCATTCAGCTGCGGAATCTTGTCACATTCCGCAGCCAGCACAACTTTCCGCAGTCTTTTTGTTGAAGTTTATGTTACAGGTATCTTCAAGAAAATCCGGCCACATGGGCAAGTTGCAAATGATGTGGACATGGACCGTGTCCTATTGGTTCAGCCGAATCCCTCACAGAAGGCCGTGGTCAAAGATAGTCAAGCAGTGGTCAACCTAAGAGTCTTACAGTGGAAGAACTCTGTTTCTCACCACGTGAAGACTTGCGTGGCCGTTCCTAAATCTCAAGAGACGTGTTAATACCTATGGATTGCTCCATGAACTGAATCTAACAACCACCCTCCTTGGATTTAGTCTTCACGGCTACCATAATGCTAGATTTCTGGACGTGGTTATTCACGTGTCTTTTTACCAGCGCGGATTTTAGGAAAGTAGTTGTGTCATCCTCTGTTATAAATAAAGCATTCTCATATGCATATTAGCTAGCTTTTGGAATGTAATTTTGACTGTTTACGAGCCCATAATGCCGTAACTTTATTTCTGTGTTATGACTGCATTTTAATACATGAGAAGACACTATTTATAAGCTCAATTCATGGTTGATTGCTGATTGGCCGAGGTTGTGCAGAGGGCCCTTGTACACACCAAGGTTTTGTTAACTACTATATAGTTTCATGCTTTATTTCTTTACGTCCCTGATGCCATAATTGTTTACTTGTATATATTGCATTGCTTATGGTATTCATGTTGATTGTTGTCCATAGTTTTTATGCTTTCTAATGTTGTTAACTGATCAGTGTCTTTATTTCAGGTTCTAATAGGCAACCCGGGCATTTGCACATAGCTTTATAATGACTAATGACATGGAATTATCTTGTCCTTCTGCTGATTTATTTTCTTAAGCTCTAATTCCAGCACTGTTATTTCTTTCAGTTTTGTTCATTTACTTTTCTGCAAGATAGATATTAGATTACTCATGTCATTTTCAGTTACCTCCTAAAACCAGAGCGAGTCAGATGGTGAGGGATTGAAGTATGAATGCGTAGTTTGATATTAGTTTATTTTTCTACAAGTTAGTTATTGAATTGCTCATGTCATTTTCAGTTACCTCCTAAAGCCAGAGCGAGTCCAATGGTGAGGGATTGAAGTATGAATGCGTAGTTTGATATTAGTTTATTTATCCGCAAGTTAGTTATTGAATTTCTCATGTCATTTTTAGTTACCTTCTAAAGCCAGAGCGAGTCAAATCGTGAGGGATTGAAGTATGAATGAGTAGTTTGATATTAGTTTATTTTTCTGCAAGTTAGTTATTGAATTGCTCATGTCATTTTCAGTTACCTCCTAAAGCCAGAGTGAGACAAATGGTGAGGGATTGGAGTATGAGTGTGTAGTTTAATATTAGTTTCATTTCCTGCAAATTAGATATCAGATTGCTCAATTTATTTATGATTACCTCCTAAAACTAGAGCGAGACAAATGGTAAGGGGTCAGAATATGAGTTGATGTAGTTTGATCTTAACTTTGCTTTGCTTGCAACTTTTGGATTTCTTTGAGTTCAGTTTCTTTTATATTTACACAGCAACAAGGATACTAGGTTTCATGGTCACTATCTCATTGTTCGTTTAATTAGAATAGTGGTACATTTTCATTCTCTTTTAGGAATTAGTTTCATCATTGCAAGTTTTAAAGCCTTTTTGAAAATTTTGAAGTTGGAAATCATTTTAAAGGACACCATTGCCTTGAACACTTATATCCATACTTGAATTTTAGAATTGCCACCTCACATTATGGAATCAACGAAGATAAACCCAAAAACAAACTAAAAAAACAAAAACGACAAAAAGAAAGAAATCGGTTATCTTGCGTATATAGTGCACCTCACTTCAGTGGTTTACGACTCCCGGATTGACAATTAATATAGCAATTTAGGACACTCTAAATTGACCAAAAATTTTGGCATCGTTGCTGGGGAAGTGAAACTAGGTAGCCAATTTCTTAAAAAAAAAAACAAGAAAATTTCAAGGAAGGTAAAAATTGATAACTTCTCAAAGTATGCTCTCCTCTTGCACTTAGTGTGATCTGGAGGATTAGAAAAGAGAGTTATTGGTTCAATAATTTCTTGAGTATGCTCTCTTCTTGCACCTAGAGTGATCTGGAAGATCAAAAATAGAATTATTAGCCCGACTTGAAGAAAAATAAAAAATGACATGCATAGAGCAAGAGATTCTAGGGGAAAGTTTATAGCTAAGGCCAAGAGTTCGATTTTTACAACTCCATCTACTTCAAGGCATAGACAAGATACACCTCCATCATCTCCAACTCACACTCCTAGCCTTAGAATTCCTAGAATTCAAGGGGCAGCAGCTGAATTAGGAGACTCTCCCACAATATCCACCGAATTTGAGTTAGGAAAAGACCCTTTCTTTACTTCTACAGGAAAACAAATTGTAATCGAGGAAGTAGAATCACCTAAAGAAGAAGAAGAAGGAGAAATTCCTCCGCGTTCGCCATTAGTAGAAGAACCAGAGAACTTTGAAATCTCTGAGGAAAATATCATGACAGAGGAAGTAGTAAACGGATTAGGAGGTAGAGGTAGAGGTAGAGGAGGAGGAAACAATGGAGGAGGTAGAGGTAACAACGGGGGAAATAGGGATGGAGATAACTCATTTGGATTTCCTATAGTTGATGAGGAATCTCGTACAACAATGAAAAGCATCTCACCATTTGTCCTCCCAAACTTTTATGGGTTGCGAAGTGAGGATCCTGAAACATTTCTATTTGAGTTTGAAGTTGTGTGCCGAACTTATGATTATATGGAAGACTCAAAAACTCAAATTGTTTCCTTCAACATTGAAGGGAGCTGCTCTAAAATGGTTCATGGGATTAATCACTCAATCTATTAGGACTTGGAATGATATGAAATAAACATTTTTGGATAGATCCCTGGACTATTGTATGCCCACCAATCATAAAGATGAGGTATTCAAAATGGTGCAAAAAGAAGATGAAAACTTGGAGGCTTTACTTGAAAGATTTCAATACAACCTGAAAAGAGAAAAAATGAATAACCTAGATGAGGAAACCTTGAAAGCCCTTATATTAAAATCCATTAGAGATGAATGGATAGATATTTTGAACATGATGGGAAAAGGAGATATATCTCAACTTCCACTTCATGATATAACAGAACTATGTGTCCATCTCTCAAGGGGAAAATCTAAAACTGGAAAAGGGCCTAGAGATCCTTCTCTCATTAGAGCAAACAAATCTGCAACTAGATCAGTAAGTAGGGCTGAGATTGGCAACATGCTTGATGAGTTCAAAATTGATATTTTAGGGAGCCTTAGTGAGCAACTAGACACCCTTAAAATACAAAAAAGCAGAAAGCAGAAGCTGAATCTTTGGCCATCTTTTATCCAAAATGTGGAAGAAACATGCTCTAAGGGAATGCCCCTTGGATGCAAAAGTTGTAGAAACATGTATGATTTGTTCAGAAAGCCATGATACCAAGGATTTTCCTTCAATTCCTGGGCTCAAAGCTGTCTTTCAAGAAGATCCAAATTCAATTGAGTCTCTTTGCTTTGTTTCAAGGAGACCTTGGTAGGGGCAACAAAATCAAGGGTTTAACAATCCCATGAACTTTCAACCCCCACCAAATTGGAATCCTTGGAAACAACCTTGGTCCCAACCTCAAAATCCATTTCAATCATGGGTACAAGGTATGCAAAATCCTTATGGGAGATTTGCTCAATTTTATCAATATCCTCAATCTTTTCAAAATCAACAAGCTCCACAACTTCCAAATCAAAATCCACAACTTTCATTGCCATTTCCACAACAACAAGAACCTTCTCAACAAAATCCAAATTCCCAACTCTTGCTTCCATTCCAACAAAAGACAAATCAACTACCTTCCCAACCATTGCCAAATCCCAATAATAAAAATCCTCCAAATGCTTACATGGTAGAAGGACAACAATTTCCTACCTATATGATTGTTCCTCTCAATGATGTACAACTCAGATCTGGTAGAGTTTTAGAAAAGCCTTCTATAGATGCTCAAAAGAAAATCATTTCTGAGGAAGATTCTCTTGAAGCCAATAAAGGTTCTGAAGCATCTCTTCAAAAGCCAAGCACTCAAAAAGAAAAAGAAAAAGAGTCAACCCCCACAACTCCTATAGTTGAGCAACCTGCGTCTTCATCCACACCTCCTTTTCCTGAAAGATTACAAATTGACAAAGGAGTGGAAAAACAAATCTTGTTGCCTGACTATGATTTTCTAGATGAATTAAAGAATGTCTGTATCAAGATTCCCTTGCTACAATCCATTAGAGAGATTCCTATTCTAGCAAAAACAATAAAGGAGTTGAGTCTCAAAAGACCAAGAAGGAAACCAAGAGATACAAGAAGAATCCACCTGGTAGGAAAAATTGCAGATATCATGATGGGAAAAATTACCATGCAGAAGTATGTAGATCCCGGTAGTCCAATTGTCAAAACACATATCAATGGGGTAGAAATTCCAAATACTTTGATTGATTTAGGGGTTGCTATCAACATTATGAGTAGACAGACTATGGAACAGCTAAAACTTCCTAATCTTCTTTTTACACCTACTCTTCTACAACTTGCAGATCGATCAATTATCAAACCAGATGGTGTATTATAAGACATTTCGATCTCCTTAGATTCTTGGGAATATCCAGTAGATTTCACGATTTTAACTCCCAAGAGTAATCTAGGAGGTCACCCACTCATCTTAGGAAGACCTTGGCTAGCCACAGCTGATGCTTTTATCAGTTGTAGATCTAGGGATATGTATATTTCTGATGGTAATTCGACAAAGAAATTCAATTTGTATCCTCCAGAAAAAGCAATTACAGAAGTAGGAGATAATGAATGGGTCGATGATGAGGACACTATACAACCTGTCTTTACCATTTATAAAATCAGTGAAGATAGTCAAATTCTGAACACATTAGAAAATTTTGAAACATCTTCGGAATATGACCACACACAATTTCAGTTAGATTCTGACATTGAGTATCTATCATCTAGACAAATGTCTCTTTACTCTATGGAAGAGTTTGGAAGTTCTGCCATTGAGATTTTTCCAGGTAAAACATTCAATATCAATAAAAACTTGGAAAAATCACAACAGGGAGAGCTAACCAAAATCTTGCAAAAACATTCTACTGCATTTGCATGGGAGTATACTGATATGAAAGGTATTGACCCTAAGACTTTCATTCATCATATCTACATTGAGGAAAACAGTAGACCAATCAGACAACCTCAGAGAAGGATGAATCCAAACCTTAGGGAGATAGTGAAAGAGGAGCTCCAAAAACTACTCAATGTAAACTTCATTTATCCAATTTCAGATAGCCGATGGGTTTCTCCTTTGGTTATAGTACCTAAAAATAATGGTAAATGGAGGGTATGCATTGATTACAAGGAATTGAATAAAGCAAATTTGAAGGATCACTTTCGTTTGCCCTTTATCGATCAGGTATTAGATACTTTAGCAGGCAAAAAGTACTTTTCATTTTTGGATGGTTTTAGTGGCTATAATCAAATTCAGGTAGCACCTGAAGATCAAGATAAGACCACGTTTACCTGTCCATGGGAAAATTTTGCTTACCGAGTGCTTCCTTTTGGATTATGTAATGCACCCGCAACATTTCAAAGAGCAGTACTAGGAATTTTTTCTGATATAATCCATGATTGTGTAGAGGTTTATATGGATGATTTTACAGTTTATGGTAATTCATTTGAAGAGGCATTAGAGAATTTGGAAAAAGTCCTTATAAGATGTAAAGAAACAAACCTTTCATTGAGTCATGAAAAATGCTCTATGATGTTTACTGAAGGTATTGTTTTGGGACATCACATTTCAGGGGATGGGATTAAAGTTGATAGATCAAAAGTTGAAGTCATCTCCAAGTTGCCTATTCCAAATTGTCAAAAAGATGTTAGAAGTTTTCTGGGATTTACTGGATACTATAGAAGATTTATAAAAAACTTCATCAAAATAGCATCTCCACTCTTCAAATTACTTACAAAAGACTGTGAATTTAAATGGGATCCTAATTGTCAATCAGCATTTGAAACTTTGAAAACAAGAATATCTGAAGCACCCATCTTGAGAGGGCCAAACTAGAAACTTCCTTTCCATATTTCTACAGATGCTTCAGATACAACTCTAGGAGCTGTGTTGGGTCAAAAAGATTTAGTTCCTTATGCCATTTATTATACCATTAAAATTTTGACTCCCACTGAGTTAAACTATACTGTAACTAAAAAATAGTTCTTAGCTATTGTTCATGCAATCAATAAGTTTAAACATTATATAACAGGCTATGAAACTTTTGTCCATACTGATCATTCTGCAATTAGATATCTAATGAAAAAACCTGTTACTAATGGCAGAGTTACAAGATGGCTCTTACTTTTACAAGAATTCAATATTACTGTGTTGGATAGACCAGGGAAACAAAATACAGTAGCTGATTTCTTGTCTAGGATCCAAAATACTAAAGAAGATTCTCCTATAGAGGATAAGTTTCCAGATGAATATTTATTTGCAGTAACTACTAAGACTCCTTGGTATGCAGATATTGCTAACTATTTGGTAACAGGGAAACTACCTCCACATCTATTTCCTAGTGAAAGAAGAAAAATTATTCAGGAGAGTTCAAAATATTCATGGATTTCTAACGAATTGCTTAAAACAGGGCCAGATTTTGTGATCAGAAGATGTGTTAGGGAAGATGAAATGCCTGACATCCTCAAGGCATGTCAGATGAACCATGCGGTGGACACTTTGCTGACAAAAGAACGGCCTATAAAATCCTTTCTTTAGGATATCATTGACCTTCCCTCTTCAAAGATACAAAAGAATATTTCAAAAGGTGTGACAGCTGCCAAAGAGTAGGGAAACCGACTCTTTCAAATGAAATTCCATTACAACCACAGGTACTCATCGAACCCTTTGAAAAATGGGCTTTAGATTTCATTGGACCCATTAATCCACCATCTAAACAAAAGAAGTATATATTGGTATGTACTGATTATGTCACTAAATGAGTAGAAGCCAAAGCATTACTTTCTGCTACTGAAAATTTAGTTGTTTGTTTTCTTTATGAGGATATTTTTACTCGCTTTGGTGTCCCAAGAGAAATTGTGACAGATCAGGGAAGTCAATTTACATCCAACATGGTGGAGAAGCTTATGGAAGAATGCAAAATCAAGCACAGAAAATCTACTCCTTACCATCCGCAAGCAAATGGCCAAGTGGAGTCTACAAACAAAGTTATTGAAAGCATCATCACCAAAATTGTTCATCTACACAGAAGAGATTGGGCAGAAAGGCTTCCTGAAGCCTTATGGGCCTACAAAACTACATGGAGGAGTACAACATGACATTCTCCCTATGAACTTGTTTATGGGAAAGAAGTCCTGCTCCCCATTTAGTTTCAAGTCAAAACTTTCAAGATGGCAGTTCAGTTGGGGATGGATTTATCAGAAGCCCAAAAGCACAGAATGGAGCAGTTGAATGAGCTGGATGAGATCAGACAAGAAGCAATCCTAAGAACTAATCTAGTTCAACATCAAAGAGCTAAGTGGCATGACAAATACATCAAAGAGAAAAAATTTCAAGAGGGAGATTGGACATTACTATTTGATTCCAAGTTTAAAGACTTCAAAGGAAAATTTCAGACTCATTGGCTTGGGCCATATGAGATTGACAAAGTCTTTAACAATGGAGCGGTAAGAATCAAGACCATTGATGAATTTCAAACTCCTCTTATTGTGAATGGCCACAAATTAAAGATGTATCATAAGCCACTTTCAAAAGAGGAATTTGTCAAAATGTTTCAAGAGAATTCTGCAATAAGGCTGGTGAAGAAGAATCCTTCTTCTCCACCAGCCTAGCCTTTGTTTCTTTCAGTTAAAAAAAAAGGAATTTTTTATGGTTTTTTTTTTTTTTTTTAAGCCTGAAAACCAATCAATTATTGGCAGTCTTATACAGAAAATATAGAGTGAAAATCAGGAACACCTAACACTCTATATTTTCCAAAAAAAAAATCTCTCTTTCTTGCCCATTTTCACTTCACTTCATTTTCATTTCACTCCATTTCATTTTCATTCCACTCCACTCCATTTCATCCCACTCCATTTCATCCATTTCATCAATAAAAGTCTCTTTCATGACCAATTTCATTCAGTTATTTATTATCTAACTATCTTTATTCAGCCAAGTGGTTGCTATGTCAGTTTCCACAGCTGGAATCAGTTTCCGCAGCCAAAAGCAGTTTCCGCAACCACCACTCTGTTTTTCAAATTGACAGTCAAGACGTTAGTTCAATAACCATGAAAATGCAGGTATGACTGAGCATATATTATGAAAACATGGAGCATCTAAAGGCATCAATAAGGAGCAGTTGATTAAGGGTTAATGGACAAAAAATGGCAAAGATTCGAAGGTATGAGTAAAAATTTCTTTCAAAATGCAATCAAAGGCATAATTTTGCATAGTTATTAAACCTGAAAGCTCCACTATATGCAATGATTACCACGATAGCTCCATTACCATTCCACGACATTCCTCCATGAACCATGCATTTATTCCCTAAACGGTCTCATGATTAATTCTCGAGTTTAACTCGTAGTTGACTGCACTTTCACACCCCACTTTTAATCATGAGATGTGACCTATTTAATTACGGCTCCTCTCCACCGCATAATTTCTGCAACCATTTCATAAACGTGTTAACATCTCCAACGTAGCCATTCAGTTTAAAAATTCCAGGTTCACTTCACTCCCCTGCCATTTTATTAAAGCCACGGCTACATTACCACCTCGTTCACATACGTCTCCACTCCATTTCGTGAACTCACCTCAGCTGCCTATCCTCTATTTCCGCTTACAGTCCCTGAACACTTCCATTACCTTTTCTCCAGCTTCCATTTTCAGCCACTGTTTCCTCCTCCATAAACCCCGTAACCTAGTCATCTAGCAGATGAATTTCAACCAGAATAAAGGATGGGTCAGTTATTAAGGGCATAAACGGAAGGGCTGAAGTTCTTAGAAGGATACCTTCAAGTAAAAGACTTGTTGAAGAAGGAAAAATGGCTACGTTTCATTCACAAATTTAAGGGCCACAATAAGGAGATAACAAAAGCATTTGCAAGGTCTTTTAATGGCCAGGTGGTGGAAATTGGAGACCTTAAGTTCACAGTCACCGAAGCATCCATAATAGCTGCTACATACCTACCCCAGGAAGGTGAACGCTAGTTTAAAAGCAAAAGTTTGGACGAGCAGGCTTGGAGAGTCATATTACGTACCCCAGGTATGAACATAACTGTATTCACAAAAGGAATTCATGTTCATGCATTAAAAGAAGAGTGGGCCAGCTTACTGTTAATCATTCAAAAGTTCATTACTTGTGAAGGCCATTTTGGAGCAATGTACATGTATCATACTCGGTTATTAATGAACTTTTTAGAGAACCAAACCCTCAATCTTCCCTACTTCTTATTGCTGAGCTTGAAAAAGATGTGCACAACAGTCCAAATGAACATAGAATACAAAGAACCTCATTTATATCATCATGGGCTTGTGAGGATTCTAATTGAAGACCAATTGAATAAAAACAGAGATACCTGGAAACGATTTTTAGTAAGAAACTACTTTCAAGATCCATCTGAGGCACCTGAAAGCAGTGTACCAAAAACCCCAAGAAGGACTAGGAGAAAAGAGAAAAGTGCAATAATTCAAGACTCCTATTAGCAAAACTAAAGAAGTTGATCAAAAAGAGGAGGAGGAAAGAACCAAGGATAGAAAATAGAGAAAATTGAAAGGAAAAAGAAGCATAGAGGATGTCTACCAATCACCAGAACCATCTATAGAGGAAGACTATCAAGTGTTGTCTGAAAGACTAGTGCATCTTCGAAAACAAACGGCTATATCCAAGAAGAAAGAAAAAAGGAAACATAGTATGGAAGAAGAGAGTACTAGCCCACAACATTTAAGAAGAAGCAGCAGGCTTAGAGGAAAGTGGAGGAAAACACAACTAAAAGGACCCCACTTTATTGACTTGGGTGGGGAAACACCCGAGAAAGCTCCAGCTGGCCATAGCCCACCACATCCTCAGCCAAATATTGAAACCAGTCCTCCAGATGTTGATATAAGTCCTTCTCGGCTAGAGTTAGAAATCAGTCCTCCTCCTCAACAAGACTTTGAGGTCAGCCCAAGGAAAACACCCGAAATAGATCCAAATCAGCAAAAGGTGTATGATTATCTAGAATCCTTAGAGAAGACAGCTGCAGGCCCGAGCACATCATCCACTCTGCCTCACATAGCACAAGAAGCACAAGTCCAATCATTGAAACAAGAAGTGTTTGAATTGGAGGTCTTAAACAGACACATTAAACAAGAAAATGAAGCATTAAAGGAGCAAAGCAAAGTGGACAAACTCATTCATGACAACACTATGTTACATCTGGAACTGTGGTAGAAAACGAACAAGCAATTAAAGAAAAAGTGCAGGAAGTTGAGTAGGGAATTAATCAATCTCAAATTCAGATGTTTGATAAGGAAGCCCAGGATGGTAGTAGCACCAAGGAAGAAGAGAAGATGACTGGATGTACTGGAAGAAGCTTCAGAACACATGGAATAAATGGGGGATGATCAAAATTTTGGTTGCATGAGGACATGCAACACCTTCACAGTGGGAGTATGTTGAGTCCCAAACTTGCATCTTCCTTATACACCTTTCTAGCCTTTTCCCATTTACTTGGACCTCCTAAGCTGTCAAATCATTGCATATGAGTTTAAAAAGAGCATATAAAATGGTTTCCTAACTATGTCTTGTGTCTGCTATTTGATCTAGATTTTTGCTCATTCAGCTGCGGAATCTTGTCACTTTCTGTAGCCAGTTCAACTTTCTGCAACCTTTTTGTTGAAGTCTATGTTACAGGTGTCTTCAGGTGAATCCGGCCACATGGGAAAGTTGCAAATGATGCGGACATGGACCATGTCCTATTGGTTCAGCCGAATCCCTCACAGAAGGTCGTGGTCAAAGATAGTCAAGTGGTAGTCAACCTAAGAGTCTTACGGTGGCAGAACTCTGTTTTTCACCATGTGAAGACTTGCATGGCCGTTCCTAAATCTCAAGAGACGTGTTAACACCTGTGGACTGCTCCATGAACCGAATCTAACAACCACCCTCCTTGGATTTAATCTTTATGGCTACCATAATGCTTAATTTTTGGACGTGGTTATTCACGTGTCTTTTTACCAGTGCAGATTTTAGGAAAGTAGTTGTGTCATCCTTTGTTATAAATAAAGCATTCTTATATGCATATTAGCTAGCTTTTGGAATGTAATTTTGACTGTTTACGAGCCCACTGTGCCGTAACTTTATTTTTGTGTTATGAATGCATTTTAATACATGAGAAGACACTGTTTATAAGCTCAATTCGTGGTTGATTGTTGATTGGCCGAGGTTGTGCAGAGGGCCCCTGTACACACCAAGGTTTTGTTAACTGCTGTATAGTTTCATGCTTTATTTCTTTACGTTCCTGATGCCATAATTGTTTACCTGTATATATTGCACTGCTTATCGTATTCATGTTGATTGTTTTCCATAGTTTTTATGCTTTCTAATGTTGTTAACTCATCAGTGTCTTTATTTCAGGTTCTAATAGGCAACCCGGGCATTTGCACATAGCTTTATAATGACTAATGACATGGAATTATCTTGTCCTTCTGTTGATTTATTTTCTTAAGTTCTAATTCCAGCACTGTTATTTCTTTCAGTTTTGTTCATTTACTTTTCTGCAAGATAGATATTAGATTACTCATGTCATTTTCAGTTACCTCCTAAAGCCAGAGCGAGTCAGATGGTGAGGGATTGAAGTATGAATGCGTAGTTTGATATTAGTTTATTTTTCTCCAAGTTAGTTATTGAATTGCTCATGTCATTTTCAGTTACCTCCTAAAGCCAGAGCGAGTCCAATGGTGAGGGATTGAAGTATGAATGCGTAGTTTGATATTAGTTTATTTTTCCGCAAGTTAGTTATTGAATTGCTCATGTCATTTTCAGTTACCTCCTAAAGCCAGAGCCAGTCAAATGGTGAGGGATTGAAGTATGAATGCGTAGTTTGATATTTTTTTATTTTTCTACAAGTTAGTTATTGAATTGCTCATGTCATTTTCAGTTACCTCCTAAAGCCAGAGCGAGACAAATGGTGAGGGATTGGAGTATGAGTGTGTAGTTTAATATTAGTTTCATTTCCTGCAAATTAGATATCAAATTGCTCAATTTGTTTATGATTACCTTCTAAAACCAGAGCGAGACAAATGGTGAGGGGTCAGAATATGAGTTGATGTAGTTTGATCTTAGCTTTGCTTTGCTTGCAACTTTTGGATTTCTTTGAGTTCGGTTTCTTTTATATTTACACAGCAGCAAGGATACTGGGTTTCATGGTCACTAGCTCATTGTTTGTTTAATTAGAATAGTGGTACATTTTCATTCTCTTTTAGGAATTAGTTTCATCATTGCAAGTTTTAAAGCCTTTTTGAAAATTTTGAAGTTGGAAATCATTTTAAAGGACACCATTGCCTTGAACACTTATATCCATACTTGACTTTTAGAATTGCCACCTCACATTAGGGAATCAACAAAGATAAACCCAAAAACAAACTAAAAAACAAAAACGACAAAAAAAAGAAATAGGTTATCTTGCATATATAGTGCACCTCACTTCAGCAGTTTACGACTCTCAAATTGACAATTAATATAGCAATTTAGGACACTCTAAATTGACCAAACAGTGGGTAGGGGCTGGGTAGGGATGAGGAAGGGAGGGGGCTAGGTAGGGGGGTAAGGGGGTGAGGTGGAGGGGCCGGGTAGGGGGGTAGGGTGGGCGTGCCGAGGGGGGTAAGGGGGTGCAGTGGGTGGGCCGGGTAGGGTGGTATGGGGGCTGGGTAGGGGGTAGGGAGGGGGGCCTGTGTAGAGCAAGGGGGTAATTGGGTGGGGAGGGGAGGCCAGGTAGGGGGGGTGGAGTGGGGGGGTTGAGGGGGTAGGGGGTTGGGTACAGGGAGTGGGGCGGGGGTGCCAAGGGGGGTGGGGGGAAAGGGAGGGGGTGTGGGTGGGGGTTGGGTAGGGGGTGGAGTGGGGGGGCCAAGGGGGGTAGGGTAGGTGGGGTAGGGTGGGGGTGCCAAGGGGTAGGGGATTTGGGGGGAAGGAAGGGTTGTGGGAAGGGGGGTAAGGGAAGGTGTTAAGGAAGGGAGGTAGGAGGGGGGTGGGAGGGAGGAAGATGGGGAGAGGGGTTAGGCGAGGCGGGGATAGGAGGAAGGGCCGAGGGAGGGGGGGAGGATAGGAGGAAGGGAGGCAGGTAGGAGGGAGGGCTAAGGGGAGCTGGGGCTAGGGGGAAGGGGTGTAAGGGTGTGATGGGGTGGTTGTCCGATTGCAGGAAGGGGTGGGTTGGCTGGGGGGGACGAGGGGGGTAGGAGAAATGGGTGGAAGGGGGATAAGGGTGGGCTGGGGTGGCCTTCCGATTGCGGGGTGGGGTGGCTCGGTTTGGGGGGGGAGTGGGGTTAGGCTGTAGGGGTTGAGGGAGTCGAGGGGGAGGGGGTGGAGTGGCGTGGGGGTTGGGGGGCAGTGGGTAGGGGGGGAAGGGGGGAGTTGTGGGGGGGAGTTGTTGTGCGGTGGAGTGGCGTGGGGGTAGGGGGAGGGGTGGAAGGGAGGAAAGGGTGGGGTTGGATGGTTGTCCGATTGCGGGGTGGGGTGGCATGGCATAGCGTGGGTTGGTTGGTGGGGAAGAGGGGTAGGGGGGGCGTGGGGGGTAGGAGGTGGGGAAATCGTCTGCCATTCTGCAAATGGACGAGGTGGTGTTAGTGGGCTTCTGCCATTTCTTAGTGTTAATATTTTTTTAATTTCAATTATCATATTATACAAATTAAAAATTTATGATATATTTTCGTTGTGGATTTAAGTTAATATGTTTTCATTATTTACTGATTTATGTGTTTCTATTTTTCAGGAAAATGGCATCAAAGAAGATTTCTATGAATATATCTAGACCAAAGACTCTTAAAGGTGCATCTTCAAAAAACATTGGTGAACAAACTCCACTTGATCTCATGGCTACAAATCTTTCAAGTGCCTCAAATGATAAGAAGATGATTTCAGACTGGAAGAATTCAAAAGAGGTGAAATTCCCATCAAGAATTTGGTATGTGAAAGAAAAAGAAAGCCAAAATGTGAATATATATCTATATATTGATATACCGAATGAAAATGGAGTTTTTGAGTTGATGGGAAGAGTCATAGATATGTGTTCGGTACCGGACACTGAAGTTGTTTACATACTTACAAAAGCTCCCATGTCACATGAAAGGATTAAATATCGACTAACATATTCATTATATGACACGAGAGAGGTATCTACAAAGTTGTGTAAACAAATCGTAAATGACATGAAACAAAACATCATAAGTATTGTTATTTATATTTGTATTTTGCTTTCTTGAAAGTGTCTCGCTATATTTTTTAATTTTGTTTTTATTGACATATGATATTTTGTTTGGCAGAATTTTGTTGAAAGTTCTTCAATTAGGTTGGGAGCCATTCATTTCATAGAGCATTATATCATGAAAGTTGTTAGCAGTTTTTACTCAGTGTCAGAAGAAGATATGGAAAACAAGCAAAATTTAGTAATTGATGATGCTACAAAACTACATCCAAAGGATCAGAAAAAAAAGGCCTCTAGTGGATAAATCTAGCAAGGGTAGACAAGTTACTTTTGAGGGTGATGAAGTTGAAACTGACAGTGAAGCATATGTTGCTGTTATTGAAGATGACATTGGAACTGAGAAGAGTCGTAAAAGACCAAAACTAACAATTCCCAAGAATAAATATGTTGAGAATGTTATGACGAAGAAAAGTAAAGTTGAAGATTTTGAAGTAGTCATTACCAGTAGTCAAGAACCTAGTGAAACTTCAAAATAAAGCAGAGAAATCATTACACCAGTAGCTGATTTAAAGGATGGAATTATCAAAACAAAACAAAATTCCATTCGATAGAATTTGACAAAGAAAAATTTAATTGATGGTGGTCGTACATTTCAGCTTAATGTCAGACAAACCTATAAGGCAAGTGAAGGACAATGTCAATATCAAGTCAGAAAGCCACACCATCTACATGTTCACAACTTGAAGACGTTGATGAGGTAAAATCCATATGCTCATGTGGTTAATTATGTGCTTCTTGTTGATCCAATTCAAGTTCCCAACAAAGAAGAATTTGATAAGTCAAAATGTTTTGAATACAATTATTATGTGCTTGGGGGAACCATTTTGTAGAAGCTCAAAGACAGTTGATGGAGGAATATACCAATAATCCACTGTTATAGACATATTTGGGCACTGCAACCCCAATCACATATGTCAATAAAACAAGGGCTCTCAAACCCCTAAAAGTGTTGATTCATACCCTAAAGGATCAAGGTCAACTGATTACATCATTTCCTAGAAGTTCTCCCTGAAAAACTGCTCAGAATTGGTCAAAACTGGACCATCTCACCTGCTCCATGGCCAGGGTGCGATGCATCTCACCTTGTACACACGGGGGGTGTGATGCATACTGAAAAGGCCTTCTGTAGGGTGCGATGAGTGAGAAAGGACAAATGGCAGAGACAATTTGCTAAGTGGATGATCATGGAATCTTCCAGAAACTTCTCATATGACACTTGCCTCTCTGAATTTGCCCAGGGATGAGTAAGAGATCAAAGAAATCTCCAAGTGGAACCAAGAACTATCAGTGAAATGACACTAATCAAAATCCCAGAAGCTGACTCACTCTCCTGTAAAAATCTATATATGGATCCCTCATCCTAGAGATCCAGAGGATGGAATTTTGTAATTTGTAAGGAAGTGCTGTTGGTTTCTCTTTGAAGACATTGTATTGTTGGGTGATCTTGCTTTTTATGAGGTGAAGAGGGCTTTCATGCTAGGAGGATGATGCTGGATCAAACAACTTGGTTGTAATCCTCTCTTCTACTACTTCTATTAATAAAGCTATTTGAGTTTTCCTCCATATATTTGTGTATCTCTAAATCTTGTATTTGTATATGCATTTGTATGGTTAATGTATATCTGATCCTACATTGTTTATGGTTATAGATCTCTATGCTTTGATGGTATTTTTCTGCTTTGACTCTACAGGTGTTCTTTGAAGTGGGACAAGTGAGAAAGGAGTGGCGAAAGCTCTATCAAAGGAGAGAGGAAACAAGCAAGGAGACTAGCGAAAGACTGAGGTTGGTACTCTCTGCTTCTCTCTCATCTATCTCCCATAAAGGAAAACACAAGTAACTTTGGTTTGTTTGTTTCTAAGATAGCTACCCGTCTTAGTGGGACTAGCAGCTCTGAATGGACACTAGTTTTCCCGATAACAAAATGGCGACTCTGCTGAGGATTGAATAGTTTGTTTGTTTTGTTATTGTTGTTTGCTTGATAAACTACAGACGAAGCCTGAAGTTAAGCAAGCTAGCCTTCAAATTGCTTTTTCTATGCAACTGCAAAGTAGATCAACACTGCTTCAATCAATCTCCAAGTTGGTTTATGAACTGAAAATCTGACTTGCAAACATCCTAAGTGCCCTGGTGGTAGCTCAAATAACCTTATTAGATCAGCCCCTATACTTTGTATTTACTGCCTATCAAAAGCTCAGCCTAAACCCTTGAACTTAGTTGCAAACTGTGAGTGAAAACAAAGTTCAGTCTCATCCCTAGACCATCACACTGCCTATCATTGGAAACCTAGATGCATCACATCTCCCATGTGTTGTAGGTGAGATGCATCCCTGTTTCTCTATGTTACAGGTGCGATGATTGAGTAAGACTATTTCTGCCTCCAGATTTTGGATTTTTCTTCATTGTCTTCAGCTTTATTAAGTAGTTTTGTTGTCTATGATCAATATATCATTGTTGAAACCTTATTCTTTTGCATTATTCAGCGTCCATTGATAAAGAATTGTGAATGTTTTTTTATGTATTTTTCATCATTTGCAGTTCTCCTTTGCAAAAAGTAGCTTAATCGAACTGTCGTCTTTTGATTTGAAAGTGTCGTAACTATCGTTTTCAATCAAGAAAAAGAGTGTCATAAAGTCTTCCTCTTTCAGATAATCGATTACACTTTTTCTATTGTATTTGATTTGAATCATCAATTCTTTGAAGTGTCGAAAGCAGTTTTCAAGTCAAAATTGAAAGTGTCGTCTTAGTCTTCCTTTCGTTTCAAAAAGAGAAAATTGTTAGTATTGTTGCTTTGAAAGAAAATAATTCAGATATGTACTTAGTTTTCTTTTTTTCATTCTCACATTAAGGAAATTGAAAAACAAATACATGCATGTGCATTTGCATTTAGACTGCATGCGGTAATTGATTTAGGAAAAATGCATCTAGTGTGTGCTCTTTGCTCTATGTTGAAAGTTTTTCATTTCTCTTTCCTGAGTAGCTAGGATTTTCATTGCTAAAAGAAAGTAAATGATTGTTTATCATCTTAGATTGCACGTTTAGGAATTGTATATCTACATCACGTAGTGAACCTTAAAGGCAAACTTCTGAAGAAAGATAAAATGTAAAATAAACCTCATTGAACATAAAAAATGCTTTGAAACCTAATGCACAACATTTAGAAGTCTAGGCTAGAGACGTATTCCAGTGTCGTAAAGCTTGGTAACTATCGTTTTCATCGTAGGTTGGGTGATTCCTCCTCTTTGATATGACAAGTGCCAGTACGGAATTGTGCTCCCACATACCGTCGAGTATATATTGGGAGACCATAATAGGCTAATTCTTTATCCTTAGGAAGCCATGTCTACCACCCTATCGATCGTAATGCACTGAACACAACATTCGGGAAGATTGCCTGCCATACTGTAAAAAGTATTCTGCAGTTTTGCGATTGATTTGGTAATCTCTTTGTCTAGATTTCCAGAGTAGTCACTTTCGTTCCTTTTCAAACTCCTTAAAAGAAAAGTTCCATCTGAGCACTTGTCACTTCAGGCTCATTAAAAATTGAAGGCAACTAGAGTCATCTTTAGCTTTTTCTCGACTCTTAAAAATTGGAAAAGCAAGTTGTGTCAAAGCGTCATAAAATTCATTTAATTCGGAATAACATTTTCCCCTTTTTATTTTGAGTTGATCAAGTAATCCGCGATCGTGGAAGAAAGTCAATCAAAGCCCCGTTGTTCGTGGAGACTAATGAGTCAACCGTCTTTGACTCTGGAAACGAAACCATTCCAGGCCAAGAGATCTCTTTTAACTGGGTCAAAGTATCTTGGTTTATTTGAAACTTGTGTTTCAACATCCTCAGAAACTCCTGTTACTCCAATTATTTCTGGTACCCCTGCCTCTACAGAAGATGTTCCACAGTTACAAGAGGACATTAGAACTGATCCTAGTGTAATGGTAAACACTTCTATTCCTGAACCAACTCCATCTAGGGCTGACTCGGAAGGTGTCACCCCTCCAGTATTTGTTACTACAGAAGCTACACATTCTTCGGCCACAGAAATATTTTACAAACCTGACGGTCTACCTCTTCCACCTAGATTGATTGCTATAGAAGAGATAGTGGAGGATCTTCCACCCAGTACTCCAGTGCATTTTGGAACTGGTATCCACTTACATCCTTCTACTACAAAAGTTAGTCCTTTTTCATCGCAAGTTCCTGTCGAATCACTAGGAAATCTTTTGGATAGACTAAACATGTCTGAACAACCATCAACATCTAGGATTGTGTCAACAGACACAGCTACAACAGAGCTTCCTGTTGCCGTTCCTACAATGATTTCTGGTATACCATCTGTCCCAACGAGTTATCAACAACAAGCCGGAGTCCAATCAGGGACTGTTTTGACAACATGGTTAGTTCCTATTTCTTCATCCAGATTCTCATCTGGTATTTCTTATGTTTAAACTCAACAAGTCAATCCGATGTGTCTTCAAAGGCCAATTTTCCCTTTGAACACTAGATTGCTACCATATGGGGGGCAGTATACCTTTTCATTGTTCCCTCCATAAAAACAACCATATGAGAGTTCACAACGGAATTCGGGTCAAGCTGGAATTGCATCCAGTAGTTGGGTGCCAATACTGCCTCAACAACCAAGAGTTGTATATTCAATACAACCAAATCAACATGTGTCGAATATTCCCACTACACCGGCTATTGTGACGGTGTCGCAAGTACCAGCGCTGCCTGTTGAAGGTCAACCTCAAGTCTCTCAGGTTGTAATACAATAGCCTCTTGTCTCCACGACTCAACCACAATCGCCAATTGGTGGCTCCTTAACTGAAGCAACTCAAGCTCAAACGGGTACTATCACCCCTCATCTTGGTCAAACATCTAGTATTGGACAACAACAAATGGCCTTACAACCATGGCTGGTGCAATATTAACAACCGCAGTTCTAGCAAGCTTACCGAGGACCTGAGCAACAAAACTTTGTGGGTAATGGGCAACCATATATTCAAAACAATTACCATCAATCATATCATAATGGTTACACCCATCAACCTTATCAAAGTTATCAGCATCAAATACATTATTCTGGTATGCAAAGACCCACTGCTCAGGTGATCCCATCTTATCCTGGGTATGCTTTACCAAACCTGAATCAATAGTTGCCTTTTGTCGCAACTTTAGAATTATCAGATCTGAATCAGCTAACAAATAATCTAATTGCTTACGCCCCTTGGTGGCCGGTGATTCCTCGTAAACTCCCGTCATATATTCCTAAATTCAATGGAAATTCGGGTGAAGATCCGTCGAATCATGTGATGACCTTTCATATGTGGTGGTTGCCCAACACTCTCAATGATGATTCGATTAGGCTTCTCTTTTTCAATGAACGTTAACTAGTCCGGCAGCAAAATGGTACATCAAATTGCCTAGAGCTTCATTCGATAACTTCAGCACCCATGCCACCACCCTTTTAACCCATTTTCAGTTACCCATAAGGTACAAAATAGGAACGAAACTCCTTACCAATTTTAAACAGACAATAACCACTCACATATCTGATCATATTCATGAGTGGCGACATCGTCGTTGAATGGTGAAGACATATGTTCCTGATTAGCTTCTAGCTGAATGGTTTATTAAGTCATTATTACCTTCTATTATATAAGATGTGTCCAAGGGAGGATTCTTCACTGAAGAGCAAGTCATTGCTTGTGCACAATATCTAGACTTGATATATACTAAGTCTGGCACACTCTATGACAAAATTCCTAATGCTCCTAGACCATAACTTTCCATTCCTCCTCCTCCTAAATCAAACAAGGACTCTCATGCCGACGATAGTGTGATTGGCACTTCTAGTACACAAAACGCAAAGGTCTCATCTGGTAAAGCGCTTGCAGTTTCCAGTAAAAAGGAAAATGACAAACTTCCTGCCTCGGAGATTAATGCCGTGTCGACCAACAAAGGCAAAGAACAGAAGCAACCAGGGGGCAAGAAGAAAGGGAAAAATAATAAGAAGAAATAGGAAAATTCACCTCGTGAAAAATCTTCTGAAAATCCTACTGGGCAAAAGAAACCTCGTTATCCATGTTACATATGCGACAACAAGCATTTCACGAAAGATTATCCACATAAAGCTAAGGTTATGAAATTTTTAAAAACTTCAAATACCCCAGCCGTGTTGACTAATCCATTTCCGAACCTAGAAACAAACCTAGTTGCTAGTGATCATGCTTCCCCATCCCAAGTGCTTATGCTATGCATCTCAAAACAACAAAATGACGCTTTGATATCTACAAGGAATAAGGATTATGGAAATCCACAATCATTGAACGACAAGGCTACTGATCAACCAAGCAGTTCGACAACGACTTCTTCAGAAGTTGTTCCACCAATCATTCCTGAATTAACAATAAAACCGCATAAGGTAGTAGTACATAAATCGACATTTAATCCTTGTGCTTGAGTAGCACAAAATTATAATATAGTGGAGGATCTGGCCCAATCGCCATCTGCCATGTTGACACTTGAAGTACTACAGAATTGTCCATCCCAAAAATAGGCTTTGTTATCAACGATAGGTGGGATTGATCCAGCGGATTCAAATCTAGTGGCCCTTAATCATAAATGATATGAACCTTAGTTACCAGCACAACACGATTTCCTTATACAAGTGAAAGCCCTCAACAAAACTGTTCATCGAACAATTATTGATGAGGGGGCATCTACCTGCATTATGTCGAAGAGTTGCTGGAAAAATTTAGGCTCACCACCCTTGTCAAGATCATCAACGACATTAAAAGTGTTTGATGGAAGAACATACACACCATATGGGATATTAAGTAACTTACAAGTTGAACTAGGGGGAAAGACAATAGAAATTGAAGTTGAGGTCATTGATGGAAACCTTGACTACAGTATCCTATTGGGCAGACCCTGGATTTATGCTATGGCTGCTATTGTGTCAACATATTTTAGAAAGATTGCATTTCCCTTTCAAGGCGGAATTACAATCGTTGACCAGCTAACCTTTCTCCCCAACAGTTCGCAAGTTACTGGAAGCATTCCATTGATCCATGGAAGTTCTCAATCACTTCAAAATATCGGAGTAGGTCTCCTAAAAGACCCTTTCTTAATGGGTACTTTTCCCCTCCCACCTCCAAGTAATCTGGCGGAAGTGGCCATAATGGAGACTTGTTATATGATATCTTCTACATCATCAAAGATTAAGAAGAACTTTGGCCATTTTGATAGTGTGGATCATCACGAGGTATTGCCTCCAATCCCTACCATACCTACATCATCTAACGATCAATTCAATGATGTTGTACATTATGTACTGGGGGCATTGGAACCAGATCTTTCCTTCATGACCCCTTATGAGTTGTGATCAAAGGTCACCAGAGGATAGTTCATTGATGCGTGTCAACCTCGTTAAAAAATGAAACCAAGGATCTGAGCATAATTCCTTGTCTTGTGTCAAGCTTGTTAAAAAATGAAACAAGGCTGAGCAAAATTCCAAGTCGAGTCTTTCACTTGATCTCGTAAAGGAACCTTCATTCCATCCATCTAATTACCACGAGTAGTCTTGTGAATGTAACGAAGCTTAGGGGGCATGCACCCTTGTCTGTTTTGTAGACAAACCCAACTATAGAGATAAGTTTCCCTGTAAGTTATGTGATCGGTCGGAGTGACCTTTCACCTTTGTCTATTTGGCGGACAAAGTGCAAGAAGTGTTTTGTCTAAGTATTGACAGAAAATCATCCTGCTTAACCGCAGTAAGTTTCCATATGGTTACTGAAGACTTTTTTATGTTGGGGGCATGCAAACCTTTTTATACAAGCAAAAACAACCAATCTCATTTTTTAGCTTTTTAGCGTTTTTAGCTTTTTAGCTTTATAGTTTGGTCATTCCTAGCTTACATAAAAAAGGAACACAAGTAGGTTTACGTGAAGTTAAAGCTCGTTAAAAAATAAACCTAGCAATGAGCATATGTTCCCCCAGAGTTCAAGCTCATTAAAAAATGAACCCACCTTCGATAAATAACCTTTGTGATTGCATAGCTATCAGCTTTTGAACCTTGGTCATGTTCTTACCATAACCTCCACTCTTTTTTAGCTGATCATACACCTCCATTTGATAGTTTACCCTTTTGAGGAACAACTGCGACGAGTGATCCTATTAGCCACCTTCTTTACACTGCCGTGATTGAAAAGTTCCAAACCTTACCTAGAACCAGCTGCTACCCGAAAACATCACTCGTTCCTCAAAAAATGAGTCTCCTTTAAGCTCTTTTTAGACTCATAAAATATGAAAAGATTTCCAAGCAATTGGCCTCTCCAGCTCATTAATGTGATTGGAAGTACCATCCCTCTATATTTTAATCTTTTTGGACCTAAGGGATCATTACAAAAAACGATCAAGCACTTGTCTTTTTCAGCTCGCTAAAGTGATCGGAAAATTCATCCCTTTCGTATTATTTTATACTTTTTCGAACTTAAGGGATTATACTACGAAAAATGACTACTGGAGTTTCCTTTCCATCTCTTTTCAAACTCTCTAAAATTGAAAAGGACCGAGTTATCTTTGTCGTTAAACTTATTAAAACAATAGCGAAAAACTTGTCCACACAGATAAGAACGAGTTTCACTATTGCTAGGTGTTACACAGTAATTTGTCACTGTCTCCATGTCAGTCACCCTACTGTGTCAGGAGTTCACAATAATCAAGTTCATGCCTTCTGAACTGGCCAAAAACCCACTTTTCCAAAGTTTTCCTCATCAGCACGTCTGTTTCCAAAATATCCGCGATGACTGGCACTTCATAACAGACCACGTGCGCTGCCAGCGCGGAAGCACACGACTTTCCCACGCTGATCGAATTTCATGACTAGCGCAACCTCTGTTTATATTTACCCGCGCTGACATGGCCCTTTCCATTATGTCATTGCGACATTAGTGCGCCAGACCAGTTATGCACCCGCGCTGATCCAGTTTTGGCGAATTTGTTCCAACATCCAGCCTTCCAGATAACTCCAGACCTGGTTGTTGGCCTTGTGAGTATCGCCTCCCTTCTATGGCATGTCTGTTCGACCCTTTGCAACTACTTCCCTTGAAGATAAGCTCATCCTTCCACCCTTTTAGGAGGCTCCTTCTCCTATATAAACTTCCACCATTACCATGAGCAGCTAGTTTTGGAATAGCTTGGATTGTGTGGAGCTTATAGTGCTCAGATTGCTGCTACTATAGGTAGTTGGTGTGATAAGTGTGGAAGTGCTTGATAGCTTAGGGAAGGTTGTTTTGTGTTGCTTGTGTGAGAGAGAGAGTTTCTTGTCTTGGGAGAATCATTTCCAAAGGTGAATGCTTGAGACACTTGCTGACTGGCCCCTCCTGAGAAGGATACCGACGTCAGAACATTTGGTTGTACTCTTCTCTGCTTGATTAATAATAGATGACTACTATTATTTTTCCATTCTCATTTGTCTATGCAATGGTTTAATGTGAATTACATCCTTTCTGACTGATGTATAGTTGCTTTTATCAGATTTCACGCTTGTGTTTGTTTCCTCTTCGTGTGTGCAGGTGTCTATTCGCGGAGATCGCGGAGGATCGTGACCAGCCAGAGCGAAGGAGCGAAGGTGGCATCTCTTCATCAAACAACAGCACTGGAATCCAAGTAGGTGCTCTTTACCTCTTGTTTAATTGTAGTTAGGAACTTGCATAGTAGCATTGACTGATTGTTGCTAGACCCATTCTGGGCTAGTAAGGATCGCCTCTATCCGTAGAGGGGATTTACCTCTCCAACAATTTGGCGACTCCGTTGGGGAGTTCAGCCTTTTGTCTCTTGTGTCCATTTTTGTGTTTGAATTTGATTGTTCTCTTTTTCGAGATTTGGGGATTGATTCTCTACTAGTAGACTTCCTGGGTCCATCTGGGAATTGCCTTGATTGTTAAAGGGTTTCTACCTTTGGTTTGGGATTTTTTGCTTTGATTCTACTCGTTTTTACCCTCAGCGCGGTTTAATTCAAAACAGACGCGCTGACGTCGCATACCTACTTCTTTGTTTTCCCTGTCATCGCTATTGTACGATCAACAGTCGCGCTAACCTCGTTTTTGAGACAACGCGCTTTATCCATGTGCTTCTGCGCTGACGGCGCAAAGTTGCTACAGGCCTTCTCTTGTCAGCGCCGAGTTGCTGAAGGCCACCCGCGCTGATCCTGTAGAGTTCATTTTGGTCCAAATTAGCCTCCTGAACCTGTTGCTTTGACTTTCCCCTCTTCTCTCCACTTGGTCTATGACTTGTTTTTCATTGCCTGAACTCTGAGCTACTTGTTTGTGAAGTCTTGTTCCACAGGGTTTCGTTTTTGCTCATTTTTCGGTTTTGCAAATACCTTCCTCTTCACTTTCGCTGCTTGGTTTGTATTTCAGCCATCACTTTTACAGTTGTTGGATTGTGTTGAATCTCTAATTGGCTGGTTGTGACTCTCATCCCCCGGGTGTTTGCTCTTTTCCATTGATTTCGCACTCTAGCCCTAGGGCATCTAGTGGCCGGGTGTGTGTCAAGCCTTCCGTAGGGATCTTGTTCTCTTGTCTCACCAGCCAACTTCAGATTTGTTTTTTACACTTGTTCAGTGATTGTTGAAGTGTTTTTGGCTATGTTTCCGAGCGGTTTTTTTGCTTCTTCCTTGCTTGAACTCCTTTGTCTTGCCGAGCTTAGATCACATAGCTCGTGCAGAACTTGGTTTTTCCTTTTGATTTGGAGATCTTTTTTGGATGTTTTGGGAACTTTGTGTGCTTTCATTAAGTGATTTGCTTGGTGTTCCTGTTCCTCAAAATTCATTTGGATGCTTTGTGCCATTGAAAGAAAATCAAACTAGTAGCTTTGCTTTCGAGAATTGAAAAGGAAAAGAACATTTCATTGATTCGCATTTTCAAAAGAAAAGTTTCCTTTCCTTGCTTTTAGCTGCATTAGGTTGTTTGATTGCTCGTGTTCGTTTTGTTTGATAAAAAATTCTTTACCTTCTCATAGCTAGAATTCATCGAACAAAATGGTATTCTTTGGCATGTAGTTTGCATCTAGGTAATTGTGAGAGAACACTCGATAGGACCTGAAATCGAAACTTAATTCGAGATCAACCATAAAATGAACTGAATTAACCTAAAAACGCATTGGAACTAAACGCAAATATCTAGAGGTCTAGGTTAGAGACGTGTTCTAGTGTCTTTAAACATAGTCACTGTTGTTTCACATTATGGTTGGGTGATTCCTCCTTTTGTGACTCGATAGTGGTCTAACACGGACTGTGCTCCCACGTACCGTTGCGTATATAGGGAGACCCCACTAGGCTTTTATCCTTTATCCATAGGAAGCCGAGTCTGCCGCCTTGTGAACTGTAACGCACCGAAAACAGCATTCGGGAAGATTGACTGTAGTACGGAAAGTCCTTGGCTCTCATACGATTGCTAAGGTGTATAAGCAGTTTTACGGGTCACCTGGTAAACCCTATACCTAGAGTCTCCAGAGCAGTCACTTTTGATCCTTTTCGGACTCCCTAAATGAAAAGGTGCCTGTGAGCATCTTGTCACTTTGTGCTCATTAAACATTCGAAGGAGACTGGAGTCATATTTTCGTCCTTTTCTCGACTCTTGAAACATGAAAAGGTCAAGTTTGGTTCTTGTGTCTTAAAATTTATTTGGCCACGATAACATCACCTGGTTAGATCTTGTGTGCGTTAGTTTTGAGTAGGGTCTTTATCGTTAGTTTGCTTTAGGTTTTCTAAGGGGTCTTGTCATCCTGGCTGACCCGTCAACTCCCGGTCCGAGCGATCAAGGTTATCCATCTTCTGTTGCTCCAGAGGTACCAGTTGTAAGCGATACTCTTCCCATTGTTCCGAGTATCCAGCCTATCAACGTACGTGCCCCGGGCGACGAAGATTACATAGAAGATTGGAATCCTATTTGGGAGCCTGACAACGATTATACCCCTTGTACTCCTCTCGGTATGTCGTCTCCGATGTCTACTTCCCCCATGGATGAGACATCTTCCAGCACAGGTGAGACACCTGTGGTGACAGACATTGAAACTCCGATCCCAGCTACCTCTCCACTCCCTCCACGATATCAATCAGTGAGGGATAGGATAGCTGCTAGAACTACTTCTACGACTATATGGGATCCTAGTCTTATTGCCACCATGGGGCCCTTTATTTCGCGACCTCTTAATACACCTGTTACTTCAGGTCTTAATACGCCTGTTACCTCAGTTCCTACCAATCCAACCATTTGTGTAGCGCACTCGACTCCGATCGTTAGTGCTGTGACCGCATCCTCATCTACAAACCCTGGGGCTGGTCCCTCTTACAGTCAGGGCCAGCTAGGGGTTTCGTCTGGAGTCATTGATCCTGCACAAAATGCCCAGCCCTCTTCTGGTGGTGTTCCAGGAGCAGGGCCGTATGATGCCCATGGGCAGCCCATTGTGGACCTAGATTACCAAGGTCCACTTTTTTATTATGATGCTAACGGTCAGTACCTCGAGAACGTTTCATCCCTGCCTCGTCAACCTTTCGTTGAGAACTCGACACCGTTGGACGTTACGTATGATCCCGTTACTCATACTTTTCGCGGGTGCCGGAATCCTCCCGGACAGCCCCAAGGACCGCCAAATCAAGGCCAGCCGCCTTATGTGCAAACCCCTCAAGGGCAACCACTTTATGGCCCGCCTTACCCAGGAAAATCTGGGGGCCCGCAGGGACAACCCTACCCGGGACAACCCTCGGCCGTTGGAGGTCCGTCGTTTTCATATCAGAGTCAACCTTCTGGATATCCAGGGCAACCTAGTACCCAGCAAGGTTACCCAACTGGACAACCAAGGCAGCCTTACATTCAAGGCCAACCCGGTTTCCAGCAGGGGTACCCACCTGGACAAACTGGGCAAGTTTATACTCCTCAAAATCAACCAGCAGTCCAGCAGGGATATCTTTCTGGGCAGGGGGGGCAACCCTACTTACAACAGGGCCAACCTACTGCCCAGTTTGGTCATCTTTCTGGGCAGGGTGGGCAACCCTACGTTCAGCAGGGTCAACCCACTGCTCAATCCATGCATCCTTCTGGGCAAGGGGGGCAGCCTGCTATACAGCAAGGCCGACCCACTGCTCAGCCTATGCACCAAGGGGGGCAGCCTGCTATACAGCAAGTCCAGCCCTCTGCTCAGTCTGTGCACCCTGGGGGGCAGATGGGCCAACCTTCTATGCAGCAAGGTCAACCCGTTGTCCGCCCTAATCATCCATCTGGACAAGCTGGCCAACCTCAAGGTCAACCAGCTGTTCAGCCGGCTCAGTCATCCGTTCCGCAAGGACAACCCTTGGTGGTCCACGGACAACCTGGCACCCAGCAAGTTCATCCTGCTGGCCAGCCAGGTCCATCCTGCTGGCCAGCCAGGTCCATCCCAAATCCAACCAAGTCAACCTTCGGGCCAGATGATCCAAGCCCAGCCGATTAAAGGACATTACTCTGGGCCTCAAACTCAAACGGGTTATCAAATGCAAGGTGGGCTACAGCCTCAACCTTCTTACCAGATGCAGCCTCCCTATCAGGCTCAGTATGGGACCCAGCAGTCATATGGCTACCAGCAACCCCAGGGACAAACTCAGTTTGCTCCTTATCAAAATTATCAACAGCCACAGGTCGCTCCTTACCAAAATTATCAGTATGCCGCACCTGTAGGGCAAGTTGCTAATACATGGGGAGCTGGGGGGCAGACACAGGGACAACTGTCCGCATATGGCCAGAATCCGTATGGACAGAACTCCTATGGGCAAGGTCCCTATGCACCAGGCCCTTTCGGACCGAGTTCATCTGGACAGAGCCCATGGGGGCAACCACCACCTGGTTGGAACCCTAATGTTGCCTCAAATCCGCAGCCACAAATGTCCTTTAACCCTCAGTTACCGTTCTTAGCGACGTTGGAACTGCCGATGTGTCCAAGTTAACAAATGATCCTATTTTGCATAATCCATATTGGCCACCAGTTCCAACCAAAATACCAAGTGATTGTCCAAAGTCTGATGGCAAAGCTGGTGAAGACCCTCAGGCCCATGTAATGACTTATCACCTTTGGTGTTCATCGAACTCATGGCTTGATGATTCTATCCGGCTTCGCCTCTTTCAGAGAACTCTCACTAGTTCAGCTGCTAAGTGGTACATCGAACTGAATCGCGGCATGTTTCAAGATTTCAACTCGTTGGCTATGGCCTTTTTGACTCATTTTCAGTTACCTATTCGGTACGAGACTGGGACGCATCTTCTCACATCTCTCAAACAGGATACGGCTACGCACATCTCTGATCATATACATGATTGGAGAAGGTGTCGTCGCTTGATCAAATTTTGGATTCCTGATCAACTCTTGACTGATTGGTTCACGACTTCCTTTGTCCCTAATATTGCAAAAGACATCGCAATGGGAGCGTGTGTAACTGAAGAGCAAGCAATCGCGCGAGCTCAGTATCTCGACTTGGTGTACTCTCAGTCAGGTACTTTGTATGAGTATTTGCCAGATGCCCCGAGGCCTGGATAGCCCAAGGCTCCACCAAAGCCTTCTGTTGATGGAGTTATTGGTTCTGTGAATTCGTCATCAAAGAAATCGGCCGCTAACCCTGGGAAGCAGAAACAGAACGCCTCTAATGAAAATGCTTCTCAGGGCCAATCAATTTCTGGGAGTACCTCCGAGGTAAACGCCGTTCAGCCCACCGCGGCGGACAAATCCTCGAAAGGGAAAAAGAAAGGGAAAGCTAAAGATAAATCTGGACAGCCCAAGCAGGATCCTCCTAAACCTCCCTCTGAGGAAGGAGCTAAACGAAAACCTAAGTATCCTTGTCTCATCTGCGATGAGGATCACTATACCAAGGATTGCCCAAGGCGGTTCGAGGTTAGTCGACTTTTGAAAGGTGCTCCGGGGCCTCCTGCTGTGCTTAAAGAACCTTTCCCTTCCCAGCAGACCCAAATGGTGGCAGATCCATCTCAATCCTCTTCCTCGTTCGGTTCTCAAGTGTTCATGGCTGGAACTATCCCCATCCATGTTTCAACTCGAGCGAAAGATTATCCATCTCAAGCCGGGAAAGAGCCGGAGGTTCCCTCCAGTGCTCCTCCATCCAGTTCTGGTCCCCTTCACATCGAACGGCCCAACACTGAGACGATCCCCCGACCCCCTCCCAAAGGTGTACTCATGAAGTCATCTTATAACCTCAATGCTCATGATGCCCAGCACTATAGCATTGTCGAGGACTTAGCTCAGGCTCCGTCTGCTATGTCCGCGTTAGAAGTCCTCCAGAGCTGCCCCTCCCAGAGGAAGTCCTTGCTATCAGCCATTGGTGGCATCAACCCGGCAGATTCGGATTTAATTTCTTTTGATCTCGAGGGTTTCACACAGAGACTGCCTCACCAGGTGGTTTTCCTTATACAGGTCCTCATCAATGGTAAAACGATTCACCGTACTGTCATTGATGAGGGTGCCTCGACCTGCATCATGTCTGTTGCTTGCTGGAAGGCTATTGGTTCTCCTGTTCTGAGCCAGTCTCCTACGACCCTGGAAGCTTTCGATGGAAGAGAATCTCGTCCATATGGTATCCTCACACGATTGCCTATCTCTTTAGAAGGGAAAATCGTAGAGGTAGAAGTTGAAGTTGTTGACGCTAATCTCACTTACAACCTCCTCCTTGGACGAAGCTGGACGTACGCCATGCAAGCCGTGGCTTCCTCCTTGTTCCGTGTCGTTCACTTCCCTCATCAGGGAAGAATCATTACGGTGGACCAGCTGTCCTTTTTTGCTTCTTCTTCTGAAGGAAATGTGTCGTTCGTGGAGCATACCTCCAAGTCATTAGTGAGTGTGGGTGCCGGATTGTTCAAAGATCCCTCCTTAATGGGAGTCTTTCCCCTCCCACCTCCGAATCTCATTCCTGTTAACACGATTTCAGTACGTTCTGATCCATGGGTTATTCCTCCCTTGAATCAGGAAGACTCTTGGGGTGATATGATGCCGTTGAGTCCTGCCGAGCTCAAGTACGTCGAGATTGTCACTGCATCGGCTCCCCCTCTTGAACCTGCTTTTTTAAGCAGTGTTCCAGATTCATATGATCATTTCCCTTGGCTGGGTGATGAGGCCACTTCGGATCCCCTGAAGGAAGCATTTCCCTCCGATGAGGCCATCATAGAGACTATGTCTCTCGAAGAGCTCCCTTGGTCAGATCACCACCATCGCCCTTCGTTTCTCCCTCCACATTCAGAAATGGTCACATGTCTCGAGCGGTTTGCTTCGTGTGTCCCATCTCCGCCCCTCCAAACACCTGTCCAGCTATACCAAGTGTCTTCGGAGGGCAATATGGGTAACATCACGCAGACCCAGCCTATCGACATCTCTGTCAAACCAGGGATTGTCGAGAATATTTTCATTGGAGTCACATGCACTCCTGAGGAAGTTCAACTCTATACCGCTTTATTTCGTGAATTCCGTGATGTCTTCACATGGTCTTACGAGGAAATGCCCGGCATTGACCTTAGTATTGTGGTGCACGAAATACCTACTTATCCAAACGCTAAGCCTGTTCGTCAACGCTTACGTCCAGTGCACCCTCGAAAGGCTGCAGCCATCAAGGCCGAAGTCGAAAAGCTTCTTCGAGCTGGTTTCATCTATGCCATCCCCCTCACGGAGTGGGTGTCTAATATAGTCCCTGTGAATAAAAAGCAGGGCACTATCCGGGTATGTGTCGACTACCGCAACATCAATCGTGCTTGTCCAAAAGATAACTTTCCTACACCTTTCATTGATCAGCTTATTGATGACTGCGCAGGAAGTGAGATTTATTCACTTATGGACGGCTTCTCTGGTTATAACCAGATCAACATAGCCCCTGCCGACCAGCATAAGACAGCTTTCATTTGTCCTTGGGGCACCTTCGCTTATAAGAAGCTCCCTTTCGGTCTCAAAAATGCCGGTGCCACCTTCCAGTGTGCGATGTCATATGCTTTTCATGATATTCGACACATCGTACAGCCTTACCTGGATGACCTTGCAGCTCATTCAGCTAAGCGCCAAGACCATCCATCTCATCTACGCGAAATCTTTCTCCGCTGTCGACACTACCGTATTCGACTTAATCCGCATAAGTGTGTCTTCTGCGTAGAATCTGGCCGACTACTCGGGTTTATCGTCTCCCGGGAAGGCATCCGTCTGGATCCCCTCAAAGTCGAGGCCATTTTGAATATTCCTCCCCCTGCCTCTTTGCAGCAATTGCAGAGCTTGCAGGGTAAAGCTAATTTTCTCAGACGATTCATTCCGAATTATGCCGAGGTGGCCAAGGGTTTCACACGGTTATTAAAGCGAGACACACCCTTTCGTTGGGATGCTATCGCCCAGGAATCTTTAGAGCGCCTTAAAGACCTTCTTGTCTCAGCTCCGCTCTTAAGACCTCCGAACTACCACCGTGATTACACTCTCTATCTAGCTGCTGCTGACACCACTATCGGCATGGTTCTAGTGCAGGATGATGATGCCGTCACTGAGCACGTTATTTATTATCTCAATCGCAACCTTCTGGATACGGAAACTCGCTACGCACATGTCGAGAAGTTGGCATTGGCAGCCATCTGCGCCGTCCAACGATTTCGGCATTATATCCTGTTGCGCACAACGACCGTGATCTTTGACTGCAACCCGATGACCTACATTTTGTCGTGTCAGCTGCTGGGGGGAAAATACTCGAAGTGGATTGTAATCCTCCAAGATTTCGACTTGGAATTCACTGCGGCCAAGTCTAAGAAATCTCTGGTCTTTGCTAAACTGCTCTGTTCCTTACCATCTCACTCTGCACCATCTCGTCCAGAGGAGCCTATCCCGGATGAAACATTATTTCTCATCAGCACCCTTGACCCATGGTACGAGGACATTATCGTATATTTGCAGACGTCTTCCTTCCATCCAAATGTATCGAAAGATGCTCGACGACGAATTCGTCACCAAGCTCAACCCTACCGCATTTTGGGCTATACCCTGTACCGCCTAGGCGTTGATTCTGTTCTCCGCCGATGTTTGACTCTCGAGGAAGCTGAGCGGATGTTAAATGACTGCCACTCTGGTGCTTGTGGCAGTCATATGTCCGATATGCTACCGCCCAGAAAATTCTCCGTGCTGGTTACTTTTGGCCTTCTATCTTCAAAGATTTCATTCTTGCCGTTCGCGCATGCCATGAATGCCAAGTATACCACCAGAAGATGCGTGCTCCTCCTGCACCACTGCACCCTGTTGTCACCGTAGGTCCATTTTCCAAATGGGGCATCGATTATATGTCCTGTAACCCTCGTTCGGCCGGGGTGCATGGGTACATCATCGTTGCTGTGGATTATTTCACCAAGTGGGCCGAAGCGATGCCTACATTGAACGAAGACGGTTACACAGCGGCACAATTTTTATTTAATCATGTCATTACTCGTTTCGGAGTCCCTCAGGCCATTGTCATGGATCACGGAAAGCATTTCCGTAATCACATGATGATGGAACTAACGACCCAACTAGGCTTGCGTCAAGATAGTTCGACACCGTACTATCCACAATCTAACGGTCAAGTCGAGGCCGTGAACAAAGTTTTGATCACTATGCTTCAACGCACTGTCAATACGCACAAGTCTAATTGGCATCTGATGTTGTTCCTAGCCTTGTGGGCCTACCGGACTTCTGTGAAGGACGCCACCGGTTTCACTCCGTTTCAGTTGGTTTACGGACTGGAGGCCACCCTTCCCGTCGAGTGTGAGATTCCTTCGTTGAAATTAGCTGTCGAGTTGCTTCCCAACACCACTCCGGTGGAGGAACGACTTCTTTACCTAGAACGATTAGACGAGACTCGTCGTTTAGCTTCTCTGGCTATCGAAGTGCAAAAGAAGAGAGTCAAGGCTCACTTTGACCAGAACATTCATCCTCGTTCCTTCGTTGAGGGAGATCTAGTACTGCTCTATGACCAAGCTAAAGATAAGCTGGGGGCAGGAAAACTCGAATCCATGTGGCTAGGTCCCTATATCGTGAAGAAAGTTTTACAAAAGGGTGCATATGAGTTGATTGATTACGAAGGAAATCCTCTTGACAAGCCCCACAACGGGCTGTATTTGAAGAAATATTATGCATGACTTCGTGCACTCAGTTTGTACATACGCGTGTTTAGTGTGTTTTGTGTGCATGATTTTCACGTTTTGCTTTGGTGTGAAGACGTGTTTGCCTCTTATTGTGCTTTCTCCTTCTTGTGCAGATGTCTAGTGCACCTTATGTTGGTTTCGCTGATGGCGCCTACCGTAGTACTTGCAATTTGTCCTCTGCAGCGTGGGCAATCTATGATCCTCACGGAGAGTTGCTAGATCTTCAAGGAGTCTGCCTCGGTTGTACCACTAATAACGTTGCCGAATACAGTGTCGTAATTGAGATACTAGCCGAAGGAATTGATCTCGGCATTCGTGCAATGATGGTAAACCTGGACTCCCAGCTTGTCGTTCATCAACTCAACGGGCGATATTCCGTCAGAGACCAACGTATCCTAAGGTTGTATCTACGTGTCAGATTGTTAGAAAGGAATTTTGACTATATTACATATCAACATATTCTGAGACGATTAAACACGTTGACTGATGCATTGGCAAATCATGTGTTAGACAGACATTTGCGAAATAGATAAACATCATACAAGAAAACGTAGAAAGCATAATAGAGTAAAGCATATGTAAATAAGATATTTCCCAAGCATAGTTTGCATGCGTGCCGTGTGTGCTTTTAAGCTTGCATTCAAAACATTAAAATACATGGGTCGTGTGTTGTGAAATTCATACATAAGATCACATTTGTACTGAACATTTGCATAGCATAAACAAAACATCATCACATGTTCAAAGATCCATCCAAAAATCAGTATGTATATATATATATATATATATATATATCGTGTGGCGCACTAAGGCGCTAAAAAATAAGTGTATATGTCAAAAATGGAGTCATTGTCATCAGTACATCCAAGACATATGTCTCTCAAAACATCAGTGGAAATAAACCTAGGCGACTACTGTGCTGGGTTATGCTCTCTGTAGTATACAGCCGCTCGTGCCACCCGCCTCAACAGGCGGTGCACCCTGGGTGCCACCCCCACTGTGTGGATCTGATGCTCTATAGGGACCTCCTCGACCCCCTGGTAATCTGGCACCCCCTCCAGTAAACCCTCAAGGTTGCGAGCTACGGTCTCCGACGTGTCGACTCCTGGAGGAACCAGGGCCAGGGCTCCAGCTCCTTGCCCCTCTCTCCGAGCCTCTGGGGCTAGGCCGATAGGTCTAACAGGTCCCACATCTGCATACCGTGACGTTTATCAAGACATGTACATGAAAAATAAAAAAACACTAAAAAATTAAAAAGAAATCAAGTGTCATACCTCCATCATCCCAATGCTCTCCCGCGGTCAGTGGCATGTCAGGATCGTTACGGAAGTCCATACCCGCATATGGCCAGTCCTCTACGAAAATGACCTGCTGGTCCAACCACTCTCGAAAGTACACTCCCCAAGCCATTGGGCGGCCACCACCCCCGTGCGGCATGATGCGAGCCCATCGAGTGGCCCTCGTCTCCCGAGGACCTCTAGCTGGATCCACGGCCATGGTCTGTAGCCGCATGGCTGGCACCCGCTCCAGAATGAGTGGGAGTAAGAGCGACCCATAGCCAAACTGTTTCGTCTCCCCGCGACGACAGTTGCTAAGTTGCCTCTTCATGTTGTTTGTCACCGCCGTTGCCCAGTTGAACACAGTAGGCTGTAAGCACTCGAGAGCTAGTAATAGATGGGTCTTCGAGGCCTCATGGTTGGCCAAGCTCCCCGCTGCCCGGGTTACCATAAAGAGTATGGTACGAAGGACCATATCAGTCACCGTGGGAATTGACACCTTTCCACTTCGCGATTTTACCGCCTCTGGACACACTCGAGCCATCAGCTGGTCAAGTGTCTCGCCGCTGGGCCGTTGCCCCTCTATGATAGGCATCACGCCCCGACGTGACAATCCAGTCAAAAAATAAATGTCCATATGGTCAAACTCAATGTCATGGCCTCGGATGGTGAATTTTCCATCTACTGGGTTCCATGCCCTGATCAGGAACTCAAGCAGGTCAGGCTGAGCTCTCAGACGTGGAGTGAGAAAGAATTTCATGAACCCGCACGCCCGCATGGCATTTCGGCAATCCGCATTTACAAAAGCAGCTATATCCTCGACATCATGGGCCCTCTCTTGCCACTGAAAGGCCATTGCGTCCTGCATAACCATGAAGAAACATTAGAATGCTGTTTGTGGAAATTTGTACGTTCATTTTATTAAAAATCAAATTTTTCCGCGCCAGCGCGACTGTTTTTAAAACAGTCGCGCTGAAAATGGCGCCTCTGTGTTTTTTCATTGGGTCAGAGCGGAAGAACACGTGTCTTCTGCGCTGACCCAAAAGGTGGTACGTGTAATTTTAAATCGATCATCGCTGTCCCGAGCGGGAAATCCGCGCTGACCGAGAGCGCACCAACGCTCAAAGAATTCGGCCAAATGGCCAATTCCCACCGTTAAAATGCTTTAAAAAGGACTCAAAATAGAGCGCATGGCAAGGGGAACCTACCTGGAGCAAGCCGTTCGATGAATGGTGTCCGCACGGGGAAGAATTCGCTCCGTCAACTTCACAGCTTCACAACGTTCTCAAAGGCTCAATATGGTAACAATGGTAAAAATGACTATTTACCCTTCTATTTATAGTAAAAATGGCTTAATTAACTATAGATTTTACAAATGTGGGTTTTTGTCATGCTTTTACCATGGATTTAGTGCTTCTGTCAATATCTTATGCCTTTATGCATGTTTTACTATATTTTTAAACATGTCGAACGGATTTATGCGGGTATTTTTACTGTGCAGGTCCTCAGAAACGGTGAAGTCATAACGGTCCTAAATACACTTGGTCCCAAAAAATGTCGTCTTTGAGCTCTTTTCCGACATGAAACAAGAAAATATGGCCGAGCTTCCTTTCAGCTCGTTAAAGGGAACGAGAGGCGGTCGTTTTAAGCTCTTTTTCCGACCATGTAACTTAAAAAGATTGTCGGTTGTTTGTCGTTTCGCACTCGTTATTGGCTCTAAAACGACGTGTTTTCAACCGCTTTTTTACTTTTTTGGGTCGAAGGCACTATTTACGAAAAGTACTCCTCGATCGTAATGGTCGGGCGGTTCTTTCGAGCATTATTTTATACTTTTTCGGGCTCGAGAGACACAACTTTACGAAAAAGGCCCCCCTGGAGTTTCCTTTTCTGCTGTCTTTTCAGACTCTCTAAATAAGAAAAAGACGCCGAGTTTTTCCTTTGTCATGCTCGTTAAACACTTGATGACATCGGGCATCATTGAAATGACACTCTTCAAGCATATGCTATCCCCGTCAAGCTTGTCATCCAAAAATAACCGGGGTACCTACCAGAAATGGTGGGGAAAATGGAACTGTGATTGTCGTGTCGGCAGTATGTCGCTCTTGAACATGGCACTGGTCTACATTCGTGTCGGGTGGGATTTTCTCATTTTGTTTCACAACTGACCTCCGTGGGTACGGGTTATCCTATTTGACCTCTCATTTGCTCATTGCCGTCGTCATTATACCCTCTGCTCATTTGATGTCAAATACTGCCAAATCCACTGTCGTGTCGCCGATATGTTCAAGAGAAGTTGACCTCTGCAATAATACAACCTCATCTGCTATCTCACACAAATCATTTTACCTCTGTCTCGTGTCGATGATGTGGGAAACATTATGGCCCACCTTCGATCAAGGTCACTTCCTGTCGATTTCAGCTCATTATTCGGGAAGGTGACTTAGAGACTCCCTTCAGGTGCCTTAGAGCCTGCATGCCTCAATGGCAGGTTCTTCGTGTTCGACGCGAGGTTTTCATCATTGGCCTCCGATCGAATGATTCTGTGGGTGTTCGACACCAGCTCATTGATTCACACGCTGCAGATTGTGCCTATAGTACCTTGAGGACCATTGTCATTATTGGTGGTACCTCTCGCGTCTGTTAACAGTTCTCATCATTGACTGGTAATCAGACGATGTCCATACATGTTCGACTTCAGCTCATGTATTCACATGCTTGGACTTGTACTTTGTTCGGGTTGGGACAGAGCGCAAGACCCTGGATCTCTATCTGTTATGGTCCAGGTTGCGATTTTGTGGATGATCATTATATGACTCATTGATGGATGGATGCGCCCATACCTGAGTCTTCATGGATGGCTGCGACCATACCTTATCATTATTCTGGTCTCTTTAGCTGGGTGGCTGCGTCCATTCCACAGACCTTTTCGCATGTCTTTCGGATGGCTGTGCCCATGCCTATACTGCATGTACTTGATTATCATAGATATTCGGTCCTTCCTGGTGGTGTTCCAGTTCGGCGAGCGTTGTAATGCATTTCACCCCTCCCACTCTCTCGGTCTTCATGCTTTAGGGGGCATCTGTTACACAGTAATTTGTCACTGTCTCCATGTCAGTCACCCTACTGTGTCAGGAGTTCACAATAATCAAGTTCATGCCTTCTGAACTGGCCAAAAACCCACTTTTCCAAAGTTTTCCTCATCAGCGCGTCTGTTTCCAAAATATTCGTGATGACTGGCACTTCATAACAGACCACGTGCGCTGCCAGCGCGGAAGCACACGACTTTCCCGCGTTGATCGAATTTCATGACCAGCGCAGCCTCTGTTTATATTTACCCGCGCTGACATGGCCCTTTCCATTATGTCATTGCGACGTCAGCGCGCCAGACCAGTTATGCACCCGCGCTGATCCAGTTTTGGCGAATTTGTTCCAACAGCCAGCCTTCCAGATAACTCCAGACCTGGTTGTTGGCCTTGTGAGTATCGCCTCCCTTCTATGGCATGTCTTTTCGACCCTTTGCAACTACTTCCCTTGAAGATAAGCTCATCCTTCCACCCTTTTAGGAGGCTCCTTCTCCTATATAAACTTCCACCATTACCATGAGCAGCTAGTTTTGGAATAGCTTGGATTGTGTGGAGCTTATAGTGCTCAGATTGCTGCTACTATAGGTAGTTGGTGTGATAAGTGTGGAAGTGCTTGATAGCTTAGGGAAGATTGTTTGGTGTTGCTTGTGTGTGAGAGAGAGTTTCTTGTCTTGGGAGAATCATTTCCAAAGGTGAATGCTTGAGACACTTGCTGACTGGCCCCTCCTGAGAAGGATACCGACGTCAGAACATTTGGTTGTACTCTTCTCTGCTTGATTAATAATAGATGACTACTATTATTGTTCCATTCTAATTTGTCTATGCAATGGTTTAATGTGAATTACATCCTTTCTGACTGATGTATAGTTGCTTTTATTAGATTTCACGCTTGTGTTTGTTTCCTCTTCGTGTGTGCAGGTGTCTATTCGCGGAGATCGCGGAGGATCGTGACCAGCCAGAGCGAAGGAGCGAAGGTGGAATCTCTTCATCAAACAACAGCGCTGGAATCCAAGTAGGTGCTCTTTACCTCTTGTTTAATTGCAATTAGGAACTTGCATAGTAGCATTGACTGATTGTTGCTAGACCCATTCTGGGCTAGTAGGGATCGCCTCTATCCGTAGAGGGGATTTACCTCTCCAACACTAGGCTCGCTAAAACATAGCGACAGGTTTGCCCGAAGGGAAAATTATAGAACAAGCATATATTATCCTCCTCAAGCTTGAAAAAAATAAAGAGGTACTGGTCAGCAATGACTAGGGAAAAAGGGAAGAAAACTTGAATAGCTTCATTGGTAGCAGGTCACTCTTGAACATGACACTTTCACTCCATCACCATGATTGAGTCGGGTTGGGTTATTCCGTTCACCGGTTTTATGACCATTGGTCCTACGTACCATCCATTTTGGGGTTAACGCTACCAATCCATCCCAGTGTCGCCAATATGTTCAAGAGAATTCGCTCAAGAATTCACCAACCCAGCTAACGCCTCATCCGCTGCAATACCTTCACTCTCCATTTTTCATGATCGCCACCCTGAACCTTGTATCATCAGATCATTTTCACCTCCACAAAATCATTTGCTCCATTTCGTGTCGTAGATGTGGGATTCATTAAGGCCCTCCTACGATGGGTCATTTGTCAATATCAACTCATTATCCAAGAAGTTGACTTAGGAACAACCCTTTCAATACTTTGAAGCTTGCATGCCTCAATGGCAAGTTGCTCACTTCCAGTGACAGGTTTACATCAATGGCCTTCGACCGAAATATTTTACGTGGTGTTTGACATCGACTCATGTATTCACACCATGTGAATTGTATTGCAGTACCTTGAGGGTCATCATCATTATCAGTGATTCCTCTCGTGCCTGTTAACAGCTTTCATCATTATTTGGTAATCAGGTGATGTCTTTCCATGTTCGACCTTAGAATATATTTTCAGATGGATCGACTTGTACTTCGGGCAAAATTTGAACGAGTTTGAAGACCGCAGATCTAGTTTCATCCATCCGGGCTACGATATATTCAAGAAAATAAAGACATCAAATGTACATCATAGCTGCAAAAATAATCATCCAAACTAAGGGATGATGGCTCTACCAAAATCATCATTCTACCACACAGACGACTGTCTGTCCTATGTACATGAAAATGAATTTATAAAGCTGAGCATGGGAATGCCCACCTCAACTAGATCATGAAAATATTATGAAGATAATGTATTGTATTGTATCTTATTACAGGTCACCTTCGAGTTCGAAAAACCTCGGATCCTCATGATAAAGCATTTCACTCGACATTAGAAGATTTACGACCTCATGCTTTAGGGGGCAACTATTATAGACATATTTGGGCACTGCAACCCCAATCACATATGTCCATAAAACAAGGGATTCTAAACCCCTAAAAGTGTTGTTTCATACCCTAAAGGAACAAGGTAAGCTGATTACATCATTTCCCAGAAGTTCTCCTGAAAAATTGCTCAGAACTGGTCAAAACTGGACCATACACACTGCTCCATGCTAATGGTGTGATGCATCTCACCTATTACACACGGGGGGTGCGATGCATACTGAAAAGGCCTTCTGTAGGGTGCGATGAGCGAGAGCAGACAAATGGCATGGGAAATTTGCTAGGTGGAAACTCAAAGAATCTCTTAGAAACTGCTCATATGACACTTGCCTCTTTGAATTCGCCTAGGCATGAGTAAGACATCATAAAATCTCCAAGTGGAACCAAAAACTATTAGTGAAATGACATTAATAAAAATAACAGAAGCTGACTCACTCTCTTGCAAATATCTATATATGGATACCTCATCCTAGAGATCAAAGGCTGGAATTCTGTAATTTGTAAGGAAGTGTTGTTGGTTTCTCTTTGAGACATTGTATTGTTGGGTGATCTTGCTTTTTTATGAGGTGAAGAGGGCTTTCATGCTGGGAGGATGATGCTGGATCAGACACCTTGGTTGTAATCCTCTCTTCTACTACTTCTATCAATAAAGCTATTTGAGTTTTCCTCCATATACTTGTGTATCTCTGAATCTTGTATTTATATATGCATTTGTATGGTTAATGTACATCTGATCCTATATTGTTTATGGTTATAGATCTCTATGCTTTGATGGTATTTTTCTACTTTGAATCTACAGGTGTACTTTGAAGTGGGACAAGTGAGAAAGGAATGGCAAAAGATCTATTAAGGGAGAGAGGAAACAAGCAAGGAGACTAGCAAAAGACTGAGGTTGGTACTCTCTGCTTCTCTCTCATCTATCTCTCATAAAGGAAAACACAAGTAACTTTGTTTTGTTTGTTTCTAAGATAGCTATCTATCTTAGTGGGACTAGCAGCTCTGAATGGACACTAGTTTTCCCAGTAACACCCACGTTTTGAAACAATGAAATGTATCATTTATGTTGGTTTATCAGATACAAAAGCAAAGTTAGTGGCATGGGATCATAATTCAGATAATGAATATAGGATGTCTGTGACTTTCATCCAAAGGGTTAGATTTATTCATAGTGAATTTCAAGAAAAATGTGGTGGGGATAGGATAAATGTTACTGCAGATTTCCGAAGGGAATGTTGTATGGAAATAGGTTATCGAATTGAAGAGAAACCCAATTCAAAAGGTGGAAAACACAACCTTCCTAGTGATATATTCAGAGGTGTTGATAACATTTTCCAATTGGCATTTAGAACTGGAGATGTTTGGAAGTTGATTGATGAGATTTTTAGCTTGTGGGAAAACATTGGCATTAAAAACCACAAGGTCAAAAGTTCTAAGCCATTGATATGTGGCGGCAGTAAATCAGGTCCTAAATTGAAGCAGCTTCCAGAAGATATGACTATCACACCTTAGAGAGCAATGCAAGGAGTGAAAGATGAAAAAATTATCAAAACAATATTATCTCGTGTGAATTTAGGGGAATTATCATTGGAGGAAATGTCTAAGGAATTTCAAAAGTAAGTTTGTTGAATTATTTTTATTTATTTCTAGATTATAAATTTCTTTTAAATAAAATATGATGTTCTTGGTAGTATTTGTTATACATATCATTATATTGACTTTTTGTTACTTTATCTATGTAGTCACAAAGTTTACATGAAAAATCAAGAACAAATGGTTAGATTGTTGAATGAAGATAGTTGGGATGATGTTGTACGCAACTATCCAGATTCAAGTTCTACATCAACATTAAAAACTTTTTATCTTGCATTTAAAAAGGTATCTTGATTTACACATTCATTTTTATTCATTTGTGTACTATTTTTAATTTATAACTTACACATATATTTGTTTATTTTATAAAAGATGAAGAAGGATGATAATGGAGCACCAACTAGCTTCAGAACCTTTATTGAAAAAAAAAGATCGAAATACTGAGGAAGCAACGTGTTAAGAATGTTGAACTTGATCCAACTCTTACTCATTTCATTTGGAATGGGCTAGACACTGTTCAATATCAAGTAATACAAGGTGACTGTGAAGACATTGCTAAACTCATACCTAAAAAGGAGTATGCCTAGTTATTGTAGATATTCCCCATGGTTTCAATATTCCGAACATTGACTATGATAGTGACCCTTATACTTATCAAGCTCTTAGTAAAGTGGTTGCGGGATTTGTAGAGGTCATGTCATCACCATCATGGAGATTTGTGACATTTCATTCAGACACACAATTGACAATGATATTTTCAAGCTTCAAAGGGAAAACAAATTCAAGGATGCAGCTTACATGGTAAGACGTTTAGAATGTATATTTGATTACTGTTGAAAAATTCATTTATGTACAAGTTGATTGAACTTTTATTGTTTCATGTTACGAGAAAAAGTCAAATATTCTTAACCATGAAGATCAAGTATTTATAACTGATTGTGAGTTCATTCATATTGATAGTTAGTCAAAAGATGATAGCTATATGTCTATGATTTTTAATCAGGTAGATGGAAAGAGTCATAGCCAAATACTGACTTATGATGCTGTTGTGAGAAAACTAACATACAAAGACAAAGAAGCAAAAGGAGAGATAACATTTATCAAAAACCACAATTATTGATTAACTATCTTATAGACATATGTTCAAATGAAGGAGATTGGGTTCTGGATTTATTTTCTGGCTCAGGTAAGTTTTATTATATAGAATTGAATTTCAATATGTTATTTTTTTAATTAATATGTCATTGTACTAATTTACTTCATTATTTCTTTTGTGCTTGATAATTATACAACACTAGCATGCTGCCTTCAAAAAGGAAGAAATCATTGCAATTTAACAAGATCCATTACAGTGAAATTTCATTTAGCAAAGAATTAATGCTCTTCAATTTCTTCCAGATGCAATGCAAGAAATTGGGTTGAAGAAAGGGGACTTTAGTGAATCACGTGTGGCAAAAAAGGCAAAGCAACCTCAACCACCATTACATGCGATATTTGGAAAGACATACATTAGGAGTTTCGCAGACATCAAAGATCCATTAGAGGACGAAACTGAGCAAAAGGAAGCAGAAAATATTGTGGAAGAAGACAATGATGAAACTCTAGAGGACGAAGAGTTTGGATTACGTGACATTGTTGATTAAATTTAAGTTATGCTTGGAAATCAAGCTCATTTTTTGTAACTATTAAGTAGTTATACTTGCAATGTTTTGACTTTGACATTTTATGAGAAGAATATACACTCAATTAAGGTTGTTATGTGTTCAATATTTGTAATGTGTGATTTTCGCACTAATTTTTAAGTCAATCATTATTTTTTGAAAAAAAATGATTATTATTATTTTTTTGACATGAAATTCATAAAAAACTATTATTTAACTATTTTTAGTTAAAATTTTCGTATAAAAATTGTGATTTTTGCATGTCAATTGTAGCAAAAAATTATCAAAATGTGTAGTTTTTAATTATATTTATGTTAAAAATGGCTATTTTTATGTCCATTGTTAAAAAATATTGTTTTTTAGAAACAATTATTTCTTGTAGATTGAAAAATTAATTAACAATGTATAAATATGTATAATATCGAAAATTCAAAATATCGACCTTCTTCTTTAAATATGCGGAACAATAAAAACCTCACTACAAAAAAAAATAAAATTAAAATAAAAACAAGAAAATATGAAGAAAAAAACCACTTAAAAAATTATTAAATTTACAAAATAAGTATTTACATTTCATACATTAGAAAAAAAAAAAAGAGCCTTTTAAAAAAAGGGCCTAGTGTAGAATTACCACATTTTAAAATCAGCATAAAAAACACTACCATTATAAAATGCAATGTACATAAAAAAAAAAAAAATTAGTGCCAAAAACTAAGCTCTAAAAAACACATGTGTGTTCTGCATCACCCATTTTCAAAATCGGGTCACTTTTTTGTTATCTCTACAAAACGGGTAACAGTATGGATTCCCGTTTCAAAGTCTACATTGTTTTGAGTCCAACCCATATTTTTTTGTCGATTTTGATGAGTCATTCTTTGGAAAGTTTGTGTTGTTGTTCTTGAAGTCTTCCTAAACCGCCTTATCTTCCCAAGAAGTTGCCTTTCCAACATTGTTCCTTGTGTTTTTTGGAGGGGATTCATTTTCCATGAGGGTTCGCTACTTTTCCACTTTCCATGAGTTTGGAGAATCTTCATTGGCATGCAAATTTTCCTAATTGGCTTTTGTGGCCTCTGATGCATTTTCTTTGGCAGTATCAGTTTCTAGTTTATCTTCTACTTTTTCTTATCTTAAGATGCTTCCTCTTTGTATACCATATAGTGATCGCCCTGAGATACTTCCCACCATTTATATCTTCAATATTTTTTCTGATATTTGTTGCTTTGACGTTTGGGGTAGTTTTTTATTACATGCCCCATTTCATAGCACACTCTAACACTGGAACAGAACATTTTCATAGTTGATATTGTGGACCTAGACATTATTTTGGGCTTTCAAATTTGATCTCAGGGGGAAAACCCTTATTGACATCCATCTCCACATAAATTTAAGCATAAGTAATTTTATAATAACTTTTTGTAATTGGGATGCAGAAACAAAACTTTATAAGAGCATTCCCAATAAAGGATAATGATTGGAGATTCCAAATATGCAAGGATAGGTTCAAAATCATTGCCAAAATTGGAGTTCTGGAGATTTATGTCATTACCGAATCAAAGGTGGGAGACCCGACCCAATGAAGAGACTGAAACTTCCCCAGAACCATGGGCCAAGCTTGCAAATTGCCTTCTTCTCCTCATTATTATTGAAAACAACAATGAAGAAACTCAAGACACGGGATAAATGTTTAGATCATCTGTTAAACGAGGTTTCTAAGTCTCAAATATCCATTTATGTAGATCCTTCAGCCAAAGCTAAAATCTGTTAAACTTGCAAACCAAACCTTACTCTAAAAAAATTTCTCATGGTTGAAATCTTCCTAATCTAAAGGAGCATTAAGGGAAGGAACTTCTTAAACTATCAGGAGGGCAGATCCAATATCATAATGGAACTATATGAAACTGAAGAAGATCTTTCTTGTCCAACAACCATTTCTGTAAAACAAACTGTCTTCATCACTGAATCACTAATCTTCACCATTGATCATATTTCCAAAAAGATATTCAGATAAATCCATGCAATCTAATCATAGATCGATCGCCTAGGGAAAGATCTTAGCCACCACAAGGGTTTTCACAGCTCCACCCATTTGCATTCCTCTCCAATTCTTACCAAGTGTGTCCATGGTTTATTATTATTATATGTTTATTATGTATTAATTTTTCTCTATTTTTTTCTAACAATGTGCAATAAAATATTGAATGCAAGAGAGGTACGGTGAACACCTCATGCATGTTGAAATCCATGGTCTAGATCCCAAAGTTGGCACCCTAATAATGAGCCCATGTTGTGGTTAATAGTGATGCAATAGAATGCATAAGGAGATGAATTATTATTAGCATTACTATTATTTTGGTGATCCAACCATTCTTCAAAAGTGCTTTCCAACTTTTGGGAGGATGCAAGGATAAAGGGGACGACATGCATAAGGACATTGTATATGTTGTCGATCCCCTAGAGAACCCCCTTGATAGGAGACATGGAAACAAGTACAAATCAAATTTACATATTTAAACTTTTGACCTCAAAATGGAGATATTTCACACCCCCTAGGGTTGTTATATATGAGACTGTTAAACCCCCACATGAGACAAAAATATTGGCCAACTAAAGGAATAGAATGAGCTGGAAAATATGGCCCTAAGCCAATGATGTGACGACCACTACATGGGGGTTTATTTGTCCTTGTATCTACAGGCTTCACAACTGTAATATGATACTATTACTTGATGAAACCATATCTATGTTTCTATATATAAACAAAATTTAGAACTAGTTGCTTGCACTTGTGAACCAACTTTCCAAGATTTGATCCATAATGTATATAGAGATATGAAGCACTGTTATAGTTTTGTTCCTAAAGTAGTAAAGGATTGAATACCCTTCTAAACAAATAAGCCATAAAGTCTCTAATGGTATTAAGGATCACTATCAAGGTATAAATTTGATGAGTATTCTTATATGTAAAGTAAATTTTCATGATGATTTTCTTTTCAAAAGTGTCTTTTGCATGACTTTTCATATCTATTTTTATGTATCGTTTAAATATCACATATCATATATGTTTTTTTAGTGAATATAAAAGCAATTTGTTAATAATATATTTTTTTGTGTTATGTCTATTTTTATAGTTCTATCTTTGATTATAAACTATAGTTTAAGTAATATCATGAATGTAAATCCTTTATATTACTTGAAATATCAAACATATTCAATCATGGTCATTCCTAATGGAAATCTAGACAATGATTTGGTACAATTATGTATAGTCACTATTTATATAATTTTAGAGATTTTATCAATCATTTTGAAAGTTCTAAAGTACTATGTCAAACTAATTAACTATAATGTATTTTTAAGAGGAATAATTGATCTCAACTTTCACAATGACGAGTTGGGAAAGATGACCTTATAAACAATAAAGCAAGTTTGAACCCATTTTTAAAAAGTAATTTGCGACGATTCAAATATTTCAAGCAATAACAATATATAGGGCATTAATTTTGAAGAAATTCACAATCTTCCAACAAGTAAAAATGATAGACTTCTCCCATCAGTGCCTAAGACCTAAAAGGCCCAAACCCTTCATGAATGAATGTATTGAGTGCATCATAGCGTTAGTAACCACAAGTTTGAGATTTCTATAGTCAACGATGAAATAGATTTATTTTCTAATAAAATTAATAAATAGGCTCTATAAAAATATAAATGTATCACCAATGTACAAACCCTAAAAAAATAACGTAAAAACTCTCAAAATGGCCCATGGGTGTGGGCATGGCTTAAGGATTAAGTGCACATAATGCAGGATTGCAAGATGTGAGTGGAGATGAAGGTTAAAAATGTTCTAACAAGTCCAAAGAGCCATTATGGGTGAGTTTATGCTTATCTTGGAATATCAACATTAAGAAGACATTATGTGCTCATATAGTCTCATATTAATGTCTTAGTATTGGGGGTGTGGAGATGGAGATAAGTTTTTTCTAGCAAGTCCAAAGAGTCGTTATGGGTGAGTTTATGCTTATATTAGAATCTCAACACTGGGGAGGCATTATGTGCTTATGACGTTGGGTAATGTGATGCTTACCTTAAAGTCTTAACCAATACAATTTTGTGGCTTTTATTGTTTTCTTTTAACAATTTTATTTAAAATTGATTAACCATTTTTAAAATTAAATAAAAATCATTACAAATATACATATTTTAAAATAATAAATAAGAAAAATAAATACAAACACCTATAAAATTTAGTCCATGATTGCTATAATTTTCATCCCAAAGTACTTAAATGTGGTTAAGGATTGACAACCATTTCAACCAACCAAAAAAATAAACAAAATACAAACACCTCTATCTTGAAAATGTGTCATGTATACCTCCACAGATTTTCCAACATGGAAATTACTCACTTGATTAGTGAAGGATTTGGTACTGGGTAGAGCATGTGCAAGAAGAATTTCATTCTCCATTTTCCACTGCAACCTCAAGTTTTGGTAGAACCATTTGAAACATAGGCCATAAAGAAATTGGAATAGTGGTTATGTACAAAGATAACAAACAAAATAATTGGTATATTGCACACAAAAGCATACAATTACATCAAGTATATATGGTTCTTGTGATATCCAAATTTTTTTAAACTAACAGATTGATTGTTGAGAAAATATCTCAACAACCAAGCCAATCAAAAAACCAAATCTTACATATTTACTAATGTAAGCATTATTTCCAAGTCCTCCCTAACACTTACATTATTACATAAATCCCAAATTACATATAGATCACATTTTTCTGATATGATCTTCATCAACAATTACATCCACTTTGGAATCTCGTAGACACTTCTCTTTCTTAACCACCTCACGAGCTACCACTTGACCTCCTTTCAAAACATAATTGTCTCTGACCATCATTGACGAACTTGTAAGATCAACAATATTGACAAACTTGGCTCATTGGGGCTTTCATTTGATAAGGGTTTTCAAGTAATGAACCACTCTATGCACCTACCACCATCTGTCATATATTTCACTTTAAACTATTTGTTAGTTTCTAGGAGGGAGGTATGGATATTGAATGTGTTCCAAAGTTGATCAAACAACTTGACCTGTCTCACACACATGGATCTCATAAAAATAATGTGTAACAGATGCTCTTGAAGCCTAAAGCACAAGAAGACCCATCATGATATAACTGACTGACATAATTAAATAGTGATATGTTCTCTCAGCAACGAAAAACATCGAGAACCACTAATTTAATTATACTATCTATTCTTTAATTGGTTCTACAACTTTTTACAAACAAAATGGAAAAATACACAAATATTACAATGAAATCAATAACCATGAAACTATCTATTATCATCCCAGATTTTCTCTTCTTCACGAGGAACTTTTTTGAATGTTAGTTCTAACAAAAAAAATCCCACTAACATATTGGGTTGACTAGACTCAATATGTTATACAAAATCCAAAGAATCCTCAAAAGCATTTTTTCCATTGTTACATTCCATGTTGTTGACGGCTTGGATTATGGTTCCAAAGCCCTAACATGAGGTTATAATAGAATGATAGTAGTTGTTCTGCATCCAGGAACACATGACCCATCTTGAAGCACATGGTGGCATCTTTCCCTACCATCTTTGGGTCATTCATCTCATGGAACCTAATGTCCTGCCCCACCGCTCCATAACTGTGAATCCAACTTAGTTGGATATGCCCATTCCCATAAGTCATGTGTTGGAACTCTGATCACAATAGTTTGACGAAAAATTTATCTCGTTGATGTAGCACAATTCTCCAATTTCATGCATTACATTAGTGAAGAAAGAAATGAGCTCTCTCTTTAGGATGTCGCTAAAATCGATGGTTCCAAATCCAGAATATGCATTGATAGTTGTGATGGAAATGTGGGATGTGTAGAATCCATTGCCCTCATAGGACCTATTAGCTCCATTTTTGAGGCCAAATGCACTCAATGTAACACCACTAAATTTCAATCCTTCAATCGATGGAAAGTATGTGCCCTCGGTGCATCTGAGCAGAATCTTCTCTGTGGGTACAAGTCCTAGCATGGAATAAATAATAAAACGACTTGAGCGCCACACATCATATGCACATGGGACAAAATATTCCATCACATGGGCTATATGTGAAGATATAGGATTTTATGTATTCCTATGTGTCAACAAATTAATTCAGCCAATCGGGAACAATGTATGTTGGATCAATGGTTTTACCTCCACACATAGGATGCGGGTCAACTCCACAACTTAAACCTTCGACTCAATATCATCAGATTTACACATTGACAACTCCACTCATGTATATACCTGAAAACCGATGTATGCGCAACAGAATTTTGGGACAGATTGGCGTTGAGCTCCTTTGAAAAACACCGAACACACTCAAAACAACTACTCACACAATATAATTTCTAACCAACACATACTCTACTCTATTATGTACACAACAGTGATTCAATTCTCAAAATTCCTCCATCTTATTAGGCCCTCCCTTGAGGGAGTTAGGCCCATATTGGCTTTAATACCAATAAAGAAAATGGAAGAGAAATCATGTACATAGATCACACACAAAATAATTGTTATATTGGACACAGAATCACACAATTACATCAAGTATATATCGTGCTTATGATATCCAACAATTTCTAAACTAAGAGATTGATTGTTGAGAAAATATCTCAACAACTAAACCAATCAAAAAACTATTGTAGTGGCTACAACCATCCTCCAAAATTTTACTTTAGCTTCGTTTTGGAGCCTCCCTACCGACCATCCTTAACAAGATGTATTGCATTGCCCAGGTATTAATGCTTTCAATTGAGTTTTTATGGTTTATTAGCTTGTGTTCGCTAACTTGTTTGCCTTTCACATGAAAGCTAACTTCTTGTGACTTGGTATTCAATTGGTTCTTGTGCTGGCTTGGAGAATTGTGTAGAATTGGAGTTCAACTAGCCTTGCTCTCCAGAACTGCGCAAAGCATCAAGGTAGACATTTTCTCTCCAAAATTGTAAAAAGCAGGCATGCCACCTTCCCCTTCAAAATTACGTAGAGTAGAGCCCATCACTGGGCTTACTGTCAGAATTTGCGCAGTTCTTGCTAGCAGCCTTGGCTTCAGTCCAAAAATTGTGTCGAGCTTGAGGGGTAGCCAGAGCCACTCAGCCCAAAAACTGTGAAAGTCATCCTGAGGCTTGTTGTCCGTTGCATGTGCTCACAGGTTGACTGGTTCCCTCCAGGACTGTGAAATATGTCCTTGCATGCATGGCAGATTCTTCTTGAAAAAGAAAATAAGAAAAAGCAAAAAAACATCCCTAGATTTTAGGGATCTATTTTTAGCAGTTGAGGATTACATGCAAAATCCAAGTTAGAAACCTCACGCCAAGTGTCGCCTTTTCCTAGATTTGTGGCATGCGCGTCATAAGCCTCGATCTTTTCAAAACTATTTATTTGACACCTCAGAGCTCATTCTTCACTTTTATCTTAGAGATCTGGCACTCCCGACGAATCTAGGAACTTTTGGCACACTCAACACTGTTTTTTCAGGTAAGTCCACTTTTCATGTCTTTTGCTGCTTTTCTGTTGCTTTTTGTATTCAGTTTGTGTGAGTGTTGTTTTTTTGGTTTTATTGAATGCTTGCTATCATTTTAATGCATATTATCTTGTAGAAGAATTATTTCAATTTTTCCATTGCATTTCCTTGAAGTCGCATGCATGACATTTTTTCTACATTGACGGTTGCCATTGCAGTGACTCGATTCACACACTTAGTTGTTTTCCCATATTACAGAATCCTGCACTCACTGATTGCATGCATGTTCATTCACTCATGTCTGCACCCATATTCGCACATGCATTCATTCCTTGCTATTTTCAACCACCCATCGATAGGTTTGCGCTGCCTTGGCCCGAACCTTGCCTTGCCCAGCTTACACAACACATTTTTGGGATGGAAGGATTTGCCTTGCTCTTAGAAATTGTGCAAAGCTTGCCTCACACTGGCCTCCCAGGATGTGCTATGTGAAATTCTGAGAGGTAGTGCCTTAGTTGGCCCCCAGAATTGTGCAATGCAATTTTCCCGGGTTGCAGTCATGCTAACTGAAACTGCACATTGCACAATTTCAGTCCTCAACATGCCAATATGGACTGTGATCTACGCAATTTTAGTAGTTAGTTAGCTCACTGTTAGTCTAAACTGTGCTCTAAACGTTTATGGTAGTCAATCTCCTAGCCTCCCAGTGAAAATTGTGCAAATTTCCCAGTCAGTCACCCAGGTGTGTTGCCTATCAGTCCTCTAGTTGATTTTGGTTTTCAACTGACAGTTTTCTTGCCATGAGTGTTTCTATGTATCCAGGTGTAATAGGTGTTCATCATTCTCTCAACAGTACAGGTACAATGGGTTCCAAGAGAGCAAGGTCAAAGGACACCATTGAGAGTGCAACTGGAGATATGGTCGACCAAGTGTCTATGAGCTTGCCCATCTATGAAGACACTAAGATGTTCATAGACAAGGATATTAAGATCAAATGGAAAGACATCAATGACATCTTTTCAAGCACCTTTGAGGATAATCTGGAGGACTACAGATTCTATGTCAACAGACACAATTCTGGCTTATACAGGGTTGCTTGAAGGTATCTCGCATTTCCATGCGTGAACATGATCCACTGGATTGTCTCGCATACTGATCCAGAGACAATGGTGTTGAGTAGTGTTAGTGGAACAAAACTTGCTACCTTTAGGGAAGAGGACTTTCAGGAGATGTATCACTTGCATCAGACGGTGAACATAATGGATGCACTCTTCACCAGTCCCAACAACAGTGCAAACTCCAGAAACATCTTGAAGAGCTGGGTGAGAGAGTTGTCTAAGTTCAGGACAACACCTAATCAAGTATATAGATGAAGAGCTTGCAGAAGGCTTATCAGTTCTTGGTCATCTTCGCATGTCTCTTATACAACCAAGAGAGCACAAAGACCTTCCTATAGATTTGGGTGATTGTGTTGTATCAGCTGGCGAATGAAGGAAGAACTTTCAATTGGTCCAACATGTTTGCTCTCTAGCTGAAGGGGCAAGTAGCAAATGCCTGACATTCGCCCAAAGGTTATCAAGAAAATATTTCCATGTCCTCTTACATACTTGATTCAATCTATGCCCATCAACAGTTCCCTGGCTTGGGTTGGGCATGAACGCATTTAGAAACCTTCATACACATCTATTCAAAGTTGTTTTCTGAGTGCAACTTCCGTGGAGTTATACTACAACTATCAGACCACTTTGTAACCCCAGTGTACAAGATGATCTTTGAACATGATCTTCTTTGCATGTCATAGGAGGCAATGGAGGCATTGGTAAACATAGAAGATTGGTATGCCTCATCCCTTGGCACCTTCATCTGAGTGTATAACATGGAGAAGGCTCAGCATGTGTTACCAAAGTTTCCATGGATAAGTTGTTCATGCAATAAGTTGCATACCACATCTTGACAAGGTTGTCAGCAAGACTTCACAAGAAGAAGAAGGCACCTTAGCCTACTCTTCCTTTGCAGATTAGGTTGTATGAGATCTAGAATCTCAAGCATGCTGAGGCTGAGAAAACGGAATTCAAGAGATTCACCTTCAGCACTAGAAATTTCAATCCATATGACCCGCATCACTCAGTGGAGGACCACTATGCAAGATTTTATCATCCTTGAATCCACGGGACATGTCATTGGCCTGAGGAAGACCCATGGAGATACTGCTATAACTAATCAAGGCTCAATGAACCAGTCAGAGTGGTCGTATAGTGGTTAGCAGTGCACAAAGTAGCAGCATCTCAGAGAGCAGCAACATCAACAACAGTAGAGGGTAGTAGACAGATGCATAACAAAGTCAAGAGGAAAGTTGCCAACAACGCAGAGGTGTGTTGAGTGATAAAAGGTGTCTTTTTAACTCCTAATTATCTTCACATTAATTGTCAACCCAAGGATGATTTTTTATTTCAAGAGTGTACTTAGTCTGAGGCAGTCACTTGCTCGAGAGTAATGTTTTGCAGTATAGTGCTTTAAAATGAAAAGGTAAATGAATGTTGGAAACAAAATCTAATTGGAACAGCAAGAAACTGAAATGTTATGAATTAAATCATTCACTCAAACAATCATCAATCGAGGACTCAGTAATGATAACTCTCTCCCCTGTAAACTGATGCAAATGAAAATCAATCATAGGCAAGATCTCCAATCTGAGAACTTAGACAACTATAGTCAATGTTCTTTACAATTGTTGATCTTTCAATCCACACTAAAGAAAATAACTGGAAATGGAAATTCAATTGGAAATTCTCACTAAAACGCACTTGCTTCAAATCGGTCAAAAGGTGAAATCAAATCCTTGCATGAAAGAGATAACAGCTAAACCTATTTGAACAACAACACTAAATTAATGGAAATGAAAAACAAAGCTAAATTAATGGAAATGAACAACAATCTAAAATATAATAGAACAATAAAGCTAATTAAGTGGAAACACACAGAAATTGTAAATTAAACTGAATCAATAATCTTATCCTAGTAGATTGAACAGCAATCGTACATACAGATGAACAACAATCACATTTATAATTGAATAATAATCGTAGCTATTAAATGAACAACAATCACAATTAAAAATGAACAACAGATTCTGAAATGGACAACACAATATTATATCAGAATTAACTACAGGACATTTCAAGTTATAACTAATAATTTTTTCACCAACGCAATCCAATTATGATTTTAATGTAACAGGGCGATTCAATGAAATGTTCAGAAACAAAAGATTACTGAATAAAACAAATTAAATAAATGAAAAGGAAATCAAACCATCACACGGAACTGTAAAATAATGATACAAGAAGCAAGTGGATCCACCAAGGCCGGGCTCTTAGCCGCTAGTGAAGCACCGTTGGATTACTTCAGAAGATGTGAAGGAACTGCAACTGTTTTTATATGTTAATCATTGCATAAACATTACAGTAGTTTCGTTCTCTGCTTCAGCAACGAGAGTCAACAATAACAGTTACAATTTCTCAATAGTAATTCTCCCATTCCTCCTATCCTACCCTATCTATCTCTAATCTAACAATCCATCTAATTCTCTTTCTAATCATCCATCATGAATCATGAATCCATTATTCCTCAATCCCTTTCTTTGATCTATGTTTTGATTTAAATACATAGAGAGTAGAGAGTAGTTACAATAGAGATGATTACAATCTGATTCTCATTACAAAATTAGATTGTTTACAAGAAATTGATAAGTAAGATCATATCTGAAATATCTTTCCATCAATCATTCAACAGGAACAGGTCGAATTTGGCATTGCAACTGGGATAATTTGGAAAATGGCCACAACAACGAATCTAAGAAAAACATATTCAGAGAACCTTCTATTTCTCTTAGTACGGGCTGAATTTGGGAAAACGGCTCACCCTAAAACTGATTTGGTCCGTTCTGAACAAAACCCATGTTTCGAATTTTCCAGATTATTCTCCATTTTCCCAAACCATTCAATATAAAATTGTCACTTCTTATTCTAGCGAGTTTTTGAGTTGGCACATTTAATGATCAAATATTCAATCTGGAAAATATCTTGGAGGTTAAAATGGTGAACAAATTTATTAATAAACCATCATTGGTAAAAACATGCATAATATCAATTTATTTAAAAATAGAGGAGAAGAAATAATATTTATCCATAAGAGCATAAATCATTATAAGATGGAATTATATGATAAACCATGATAAATGACATGATAAAGAAGAGTAGAGATGGGTGGAATATGCGTTCAAAAGTGATAATAATAATGACATATTAATGGCCCAAAATACCCCCAAACTGAATATATTGCATTTCCTCATGCAACAAAAACCGAATATATTGTATGTCCTCATGCAACCCAAAGACTCTGTATTAACCAAGAAATAAAGAATTGTTCTTCCCAGCTCATGAAATGGATAGAACAAATGAATTATTCCTCAATTAATGAATATTCAATTTTAGCAATCTTGATAAAGGCATAACAATTTTTATATTGACTTTCAAGGTATGTGTATATGAAGTTGCAGCAAAATATGATATAAGTAATAGCAAATTTCATTAACCATTTTCTCAAGAACTATAAACCAGATTTTGTTGAAATTTTGCAAGTAGATTTCTACTATATTAATACTTCTATGATCCAAAAATCAGATCGTTTTGATGCACGGATCATGCGATATAAACAAAATGGCTGTAGGTGATAGTGCATGATTTCCGAAATTGTATGAACTAATTTAACTTGAAATTATCTTGGTTTGTGCATTTTAATGATACGTTTTTGTTTTCCAGAAATCACAAGAATTGAGTTCATAGTTTTAAAAATATGTGCAAATCAATTTCTGCACTGTATAATAATGAAATTATATGCCTTAAATGAGAAAGAAAGTAGAAAGCATCCATCATGCATAGCAATTCCTCCCCCAAATTGAAGAATTAGCATGCCCTCATGCAATGCTAGAAAACAAATTGAGGTGGTCACTACCATCTGTTGAAATCAATGCTTGGTGTAACATAACATGGAATAAGGGAGGTGTTGAGAATGAATAAGAATAGCAATGGATGATAAAAAATATTAATGACATGGTCATAAGAAAGAAATGAATGAAAGCAACACTCCCCCAAATTGAAAGATGACATGTCTCTGAAAAATGGGAAGTGGTGAATATGTGGAATGAATGATGATAAATAATGCTCAATGGATTTCATGAAATTCTCCTAAATTCATAATAAATCAGAAAATTATGCTATTTTGCCTCAAGTTTTACCTCCAAAAAGAAAAATGTGGAATGACATATATGGAATAGCATTTGTTGAAGCTGATGTAGGCAGATTTGCTGGTGAAAGTGATGCAAAAGGTGGAATCCAAGCAAGCACATCATGTCTGAATAATTGTTTACGCTTGTGAGTTGCTCGAGCCTCTTCTGTTAGTTGCAATAGTCTAGGCATGCTGCGAATAAAGTTTCCCCCCCATACTCGTTTTTCTTCTGTAAACAAATCACTATATTTCATACAATGTTCTTGAATCTATAGTGTTAGTTTTGAATAGCAACAGATAAGACACATGCAAAAATTTCAATCAGAAAAACTTTTGTATACATGCAATACTAATATTTTTCAAATCAACAAGTTATGGCAAAGTGCAGTAATCATATCGCATGCTATCCCATAATGCATACATTCCACCCTCCAATTGGAAAAGGGATTCCATGACCATAAAGCATAAGAAAGGTGTTATGCTGATGGCAAGGCAAGGGAATGAATAATACAACAGTAAATGAAGCGGAATACACATATCAATGATAGGACAGCGAGAGTTATGGTTATAATGAGAGTAGAGTGTGTAAATATAGTTATGAATAAGAGGTAGGATGCTTTGGATTGATCAGATAAGTTATGTGAAAAAGAAAAAGGACAACAATATGCCAAAAAGATGCTTTGTTGACGGTATTCTAGTTGAAAATGATGTGATTGATCTAAAAATAATTTCTCATGCGTAAATGTTCAAAACAAGGAAAAAAATAAGGAAATAACTTTTCTGATAAAAATAAAGAATAAGAAAAGAGTATTATAGTAATAATTGACGATAAGATATAACTTCAATACCATGAGCATAGCCTCTGCTGCCAGCAGGCGTCCATAGCCTCGGTTGGGTTTCTTTTTAACCCATATAAGCTAGGATCCTCAATTTATAACTAGAGAGTTCTAGTGTTGTTCTATAGAAGAGATCAGTGTGCTGGCGTGGCAACCAAATATCCATACTGCCATTCACTAGGATGTAGCAAAAGTGATCAGGATGGCTCGTGATGAGACCTCCTATTCCAAAGATAATTTGGCTATCCAATCAATCATAACCCTAGTGTGGTGGCCATAATGGGAATGTCACTTCGCTACAACCTTATGAACATGGTAGGCTGGCTCGTAATGAGACCCCCTATCCTCCATATGCAAACAAAATTTTGTTGTTATTACACATTTTTATGATAAAAAGAGGAAGGCTCAATACTCCTTAAGAGTAGGGATGGTGGAAGAAGTTGAACATGTCAATAGGAAAAAAATATACCCATAATCTCATTTATTACAGACAGAGAAGATTATAACCAGGAAGGGAGGAACCAACATGGTATTAAGATGAACAATCAATATCATGTTCAATAGAAAACAATGCAGTAAAGTAGTATATAAATAATTGCGTCCCTTTTGAAAATAATCTATCATCAAGAAGTTGTCCTGTTAAAGATCATAACATGAATGATATTAACTCGCTTCAATATAATCCATGATTATTGTCCCCATAAAAGTAGTGTACTTCATGCCATGAAAGGGAATCAATAAAATTTGGTTGAGATGAACTAGGAATAATCCCATAAGAGGAAGGAAGGGTTGTTCTTGAAAATACTCCCAAAGTGTTTCTCCCTTGAAGGAACACCAAAAACACTCGAAAAAGTGTTGTCCCATGTAGGGATCAGCAAAGGAAATGCATGCCAACAGAAAAATACACGTGAAAAAGTGTTGTTCCCTGTAGGGAACAACGAAAAAATACACGTGAAAAAGTGTTGTTCCCTGTAGGGAACATCAAAAAAGTACACCCCAAAAATATTAAGGAACAACAAAAAAATGCATGTGAACAAGTGTTGTTTCTTAAAAGGAACAACAAAAAAACACCCAAAAAAACGTTGTTCCTTAAAAGGAACAACAAAAAATACATCCAAAAAAAGTGTTGTTTCTTTGAAAGGAACAACAAAAATGTGAAAGTGTCGTTCCTTCAGAAAGGAACAACAAAGATGCGGAAATACTATTCCTTCGAAAAGGAACAGCAAAATGCGAAAGTGTTGTTCCTTCGAAAATGAATAATAGAAATGTCAACATTGTTGTTCCTTCGAAAATGAACAACAAAAATGTGGAAATGCTATTCCTTCTTAAAGGAACAACAAAATACAAAAGTGTTGCTCCTTCAGAAAGGAATAGCAAAAATGCGGAAATGTTGTTCCTTCAGAAAGGAACAACAAAATACAACAGTGTTGTTCCTTCAAAAAGGAACAACAAAAAGGCCGAAATGTTGTTCCTTTGAAAAGGAATAGCAAAAATGCACAACCATAAAATGCAGGCACGCAAAAAAACGAATTAGTTGTTCACTGCATTGATGCTGAGGATGGGTTACAATTTGAAGGAAGCAACACTTGAAACACAAAAATATAAGAGAAATTGGAAAAGAAACATTTTATTTAAAAACAATTTGTAAATAAATAAATTAAGTTACAACAGCTATGATGTTATTTCTTAAGGTAAGGAAAAAATGATCTCTTTGAAAAATGTTTTGGCAGCAGAGACATGACATGAATCTTCAAATTGAGATCAATTCTTCATTTCTTCTGTTATGAATCCGTTGGACAATGAGTTGAATGAAATTCCCTTGTTTCGTTAAAATTTCATTCAAGAATCGCTTGTCCATAAATTGACCTTCTTTATTCTCCTAAGACCTGCAAAAAACGAGTGTCTACTTGCAATAAAACACTAAATCATGGAGAAAGAGAGGTGATCAGGCTCCCCTAATTCAAGAATTATGCAAGAAAACAACAAGTAGTTACTCTGTATAACAAATCCACTGATAAAATAACAAAGTAAAATTTATTTGTTACCTGCGGGAGAGCAGTGGTCGACCATACTAACCAGTAGTGTTTTAATCACGACTTCTTTGTTTTTTGTCCAAATTAAGTGATTCTAAAGCCAGATGAGATCTAATTCAAAGTTATATCTCCCATAGAAACAGGTTTTAAAAATTCAGTAATATGATATGTCAATTTCAGTTAGAACAACCTGCATAACAGAGTATTTTCGATTACCCCACTTGGAACAATAGTGGATATTTTAAGCATATATTTTTCATTTGATGTCGGATTCGAATGATTAAAATTGGAGATAAAAGTAGATTCATTTATTTATCTCTAATAGAAATAGGTTTTGAAGACAATAATAATTGATAAGTCAAATACTCTAAGGAACAGCCAGAAAGACAAAGTTTTAAGAGTGTTGATTTATGATAGACAGTCAGTATTTTGATCATAACTTCCTCATATGTTATCGAAAATGAGAGATTCCAATTGCCTTGTAAACTATATTCATAGGTGAATCTATCGTAGAAACAGGTTTTGAAAATATGGTCATTTATGCCTCCAAAAACTGACTGTCCCAACTTTGTTCCTGAGTTGCCTGCTAAACACCTTATCATAGAAAATTTTAGGGGCGAATGTTCGCCCTTTGGCGAAATTAAGGGGTTTTAAATTTTTAGTGGGCGAATATTTTGTATCATAGCACATTTTTACAAATCACCTCAAATAGCCCACCTTATTTTAAGGGAGAGGGTAAAAAAGGTAAATTTATCCCTTGAAACTAGGAGTTACAACCTTCCATTCACCCATTTTCAAGAATAGGTTTTATTTAAGTGAATCCATTCGCCCATTTTCAAGAATAGGTTTTATTTAAGTGAATCCATTCGCCCATTTTCAAGAATAGGTTTTATTTAAGTGAATCCTATGGGCCAAATACCATCTTTATAAAAGAGGTAAAGTAAATTAATAAAAATATAAATAAATGAGAGGAATGGTAAATAAATAAAACATTTTTTATATTTACTCCATCAGTCACCTTATATACATGCAAGGGTGTAAACAAATAAAAATATAAGTAAAGTGGAGGTATGGTAAATGAATAAAACGTCTTTTTATACTTACTCAAAAGGTATGGTAAATAAACAAAAATATAAATAAACTAGACGTATGGTAAATAAATAAAAATATAAATAAACTAGACGTATGGCAAATAAATAAAATTATAAATAAACTAGACGTATGGTAAATAAATAAAACCTTTTTTTATATTTAGTCCATAACCCTCGTTCTATTTATGAAGGCTCAAGAAAGAGGTTTTATTTAAGTGAATCCTATGGGCCAAATACCATATTTGTAAAATAGGTATGGTAAATTAATAAAAATATAAATAAACCAGAGGTACGGTAAACAAATAAAACATTTTTTTATATTTACTCCATAAGTCACCTTATATTTACGAACACTAAAAAAATGCGTTATATTTAGGTGAAACCTATGGGCAAAATACTATGGGACAAAAATCATGGACTAGATTGTTATTAATACCATGCAAAAAACATTATTAACCCTAATATTCGTATTAATAAAAATAAAAATGGCACATGGTATTGACCCATGGTATTCACTTGGAATGTAGCCTATTTAAATGGGGGAATTAAACCAGCATAGATCCATCTTTACTCTGGATCTACTAACCCGCGAGAGGTATCAAATATCGTGATATGCAAGCTAGCATAGAGTGAAAAAATATTTGATCCCTCTTGGGGCTTGGTGGATCAAGAGTAAAAATGGATGTTGTAATTTAATGTATGTTAAACATTTTAGCTTGGTTAAAATAAAAAATAAAATAAAATTCAACTATTAATTTTATTAATTTTTATAAATTACTAATAGTAATTTTTAAGCTCCAGGTTTATGATAACCCATGGTATTGACCCATGGTAATACCATGGTATTCATGTGAGCATAGACTATTTAAAGGGGAAATTCTATCATCTTATATCTATCTTAATTCTGGGTCTACCAAGTGCTCAGAGGGATAAATAGATTTCATCCCCTTAAGAGTGGTAGATGTGGAGTTAAGATGGATATAGGTTGGTTTTTATGATAATGAAGATATTAAATAGACTTAGGAAATTATATTGTAAAAACATCTTAAGGTGAATGGTTAAAGCATAGACATTGGACAAGTATATTTGTATACTTTTGTTTTAAACTGAAACAAATCCAGGGCTAAAAGGAATGGATTGATTGCACTAGTCATCCTTCTATAACTTTCCAACAGATGCTGGAGTAAACAGACTGTAATTTGGGTAATTTTTCTAACTGCAAACAGGAACATACTTGTGTATTGGCAGGGTGGTTACAAGGTCCCTAGAAGTGATGAATTTGAATTTTTCTTGGTTTTATATATAGTATTAGGTTTTTTCTCATGCTTTCTGTGAATGACACGGGTGAATTTTATCCTACACCCACTGGGTTATCGATATGTAATTTCAGTAATTTTGATTTCAATTTTTTTTTTAAGAAATGCAATGATTTCATTTGTGTATTCAATAAACACAATATTCTAATGGAATTCTACATTTGTGGTTTACCTATATAGATTCCATGGAGAAGTGTTAGTGGTATGACATCAATTGTCCTCAAGCAGAGGCTTTAGTTTTACTCTTTTTGGAAGCAAATACTTTCTTCCAACATTTTTGAGTTCCATGAAAAATTTGAAAGTCCTAATAGTATTCAATTATGGGTTCAAGAGAGACATAGTATTCAATTATGGTTTAAAGAGATCCACACTGAATGATCTATCAGCCTATCTTCACTTAGTTTAAGACTATTCACTTGGAGAGCCTACATGTGCCCCCACTTCAAGAGCATAGTAAATTCATGTAGAACTTAGAGAAGCTATCTTTAAGCTTTTAGTGAAGAATGTACAAATGTCTGGGTTCAATAACAACCGGTCGAGAATTAAGCTTCCAATGATGCTAGATTTTAACCTGGAGCACTTTTCTGATTTGGAGGAGATGCCCCCTTGTATTTGTGACACATCTTCAGTTGTGAATTGTACTATTACTAACTATCATTTCCTTCGAAAGTTACTTGATCACTTGGGGAACCTCAACTCTTTAAGAATGTTAAGGAAGGAAAGAAAGTACATTATGCTAAGTTCCCTTATGCTTTTCAAGTTTTTCTTGGATATCTACAATGTTTCAGGTAGGAAAGTACATTCTGTTAATGAAAATTTTTCTTGATAGAAAGGCCCAATTTCAAATTCTAATGCTTTCAAAAAACATTGTATAACTGTAATGTTTCTAAAAGGAAAGCATATTTTTTCAATTTAAGTATCATGATCCCATATTCCAACTTATTTTTCAGTAACTCATTAGGCTTTGTAGCTTTGAATAAATCCAGGTCTTTTGATAAGATCCTCTTCCAAATTAGAACGCAGTTTCCTTTTGGCAATAACCACATACAATGTCTTGATTTTGTTATTGAGAAAATAGAGGTTGTGAAACAAGCTTGTGCCATACAAGGACTTGATTCATTGATTATGTATCAATTATGGCTCTTGATGTAACAATCTCTTGATTTTGTTGCTTGAAAATAGAGGTTACGCTTTACTATTTCACAGAATTTCTTACAATCTTTCCATAAGTATTGATTTGTAATCTCAGTCACTGAGGGATGACAGTAATGACAAAGGTAATATTCCATGGTTTGAAGTTACCCTCTTACTAAATATTTAAATATATCACCACAATTTAACTGTTAGTTAAAGGAATTGTATTTGATTTGCAAACAATTCATTGCTTGATTTATAGATTTTTATTTTTTCCCTTTTTTATTTTTTCTCAAATTTGGTATGAGATATCTTCCAATATTTGGGTTCCCTAGTTTCCCCACCATAGCTATGAGGTTCAGATGCTATCATTAAATATTCTCAGAGCGTTACAACTTTTCTAGTAAGTGTACTTTGAAACATTGTTGTTGCTTTTCCATGGTGTTAATGCAAATAAGCACTACAACTAGTTCCATTATTTAGATTAAGTGCCGAAATTTAGGTGGTCTTGTAATGATGGAGTGATTATTTTCCAGCTACTAAGGCCATATGCATTTTTATCTCTTATGTTGTCCTGAGATATTCAAATTCAGAATAACAATTGAGGTCATATTTCCACTGTAGATTGCAGTCAGTTTCTTGAACATAATATATAGTAGATTATATATTACTAATCAACTGTGGATGTGATCCCTCGCAGGAAAGGAAATTCAAAGTGACTTTGATTTCACATTGATTTTTCAAAACATCCACACAGGAAAGGACATTCAAAATGACACTGATTTCACACTGATTTGTCAAAATAGAGGCAAGAGAAAAGGAAACTTTGTATTCAACAATGCTCTTAATTTCATATGTACATGCACAGACATATTAGTAGAAAATATTGAAGGGTTGCCTAAGTAATATTTTCCATTCCACTTCATTCTTTACAGCTTGTAAATAAATAACTCGGAACAATTCATTACACTACTTGTTATTCTTTATTAATCAGTGGTTAAGATTTTGATATTGAACTGGCTAAGATTTTTCCTCCTTCCGTGAAATTGTGTGTTATATAATGCTTCTTTTCCATTCACTATGTATAGCATATAAAATGTGTCTAATGGAGTAGGAATATGGGAAAGTCTTGTGATCCTTAAACTATGTTACAAGGCAAAAACCCAATGGGGCAGGGTAGGTGCATCCCCACAAAGGGGTCACAAATAGCAAAGTTGGTATTGGCTAGTGCCTTGAGCTAGAAAATTTCCTTTACCATTGTATTAACAGTGAATCCGGAGAGGATTCTAATATTATCTTTATAAGATTTATATTAGTTAAGGTTGATGAATAAAATTCATGAGACATGAGCTAGGATGTCCTTGCAAGGTGGTTGTTGATTATTGGAAGCTATGATGGCCATTATGTCAGGCTAGGTGGTCGCACTCCCTTGATTGTGATCAAGATGGAAGACTTCATAGTCTGGATTTATTGTTTAGCAGTGATAATTAGTGGGCTCATTCACAAAAGCTTCTATTTCACTAATCCTTTTTATAGATTTGTCACATTCAATTTCCAAAGGTTTTAGTTACACTATAGAGTTGAGTTCTGAGAGAGTTGTGATTCACAATGTTAAGTATAGTAGCTATGACACTTGAATGAAGACAAGCATAGTAGATGTATCAGACTCTGTTATAAGCTTACCTACATATTATAAGGGACTTGGTTGGCTTTTTTATAATTTTATAAACAAGTTCCATTTCGTGGAAATGTGAAAAAAACAGTGATATTGCCACCATGTGGCTCTTGTCATATATGGTTTTATACTTTTTCAAAAAATTCTCTAAGAGTTCACAATGCTAAGATTCACTAAGACCTTACAAATTTTTATTATTTAGTGAAAGACTCACCAAGATCTTACAAGATTTTATAATTGAGTAAAATATTCGCCATGCCTAGTGAGAGATTCGCCAAAAAATTATATATACATATTATATTATTGATAAAATCACCTTCCATTTTTCTTATATACCATGGAGATTCGCCCATTTATTATACATATAAATTTAGGTGGGGTTCTTAAAATTTTCCCTAGAAATAAAGCCTCTAAAATTGCACAATCCCTCAAGGGTCAGTTCCTGAATGCATGCACTATCAGTGCAACTTAGAAATATCTAAAACAAATAGTACATTGTCCCTGCACTCTATTCTCAATTGGTTCTTTCTCAAAATCGACAATTATGAGTTTCTAATGAGTAAATATTTAGTTAACTAGAGTAGCACTGGTGGAGTTCATTAGTGACACCACTGGCTATAACCAACTATTAGTTATCTCAATCAATTTGAGAACTAATTTAACTTAACTAACTCATGAAACTGAATCTTCTATTTTAAAACTCACAATTAACTCACACTGAACTCCTACAAAGTAGGGAGAACATACACATGATGAAAGAAAGACTTCCAACTCGAATTTCCTAAGTTAAGTAAGTTTATAAACTTAATTAACTAATTTTAAGTTGCTATGAGAATAGAATTCGAATTTAATTGACAATTTAACTCAAGGAAAAATTAAACTAGCATTTCTTGTTGCCATTTCTCAACACTCCCTCTAAACAAGAAAGGGATTATCAACTACCTCGACCCTATCTCTGTGAAACTTGAATTTACATCTTGATAATGCCCTTGTCAAGATGTCAACATCTTTCTCCTCTATGGGAATGTAATCTAACAACATGATCCAACTCAAACCACAATCTCTGAGATGATGATACCATATATCAATATGCTTGGACCGATCATGAAAAACTGGATTTTCATAGAGCTTGATACAACTATGATTATTAGAGTAAATCGTTGTCAGATCCATCTCCTGACCAAACAAACCAACCAAGATCTTCCTCATCTAGATAGCCTCACATGTTTCCTGACTTGCAACCATGTACTCTGCCTCTGTTAAACTGAGTGCAACCGATATTTGTTCCCTGTTGTACCAAGAAATTGTCGTTGACCCAATACTAAAGATCCCTCCTGATGTTCTCTTCCTGTCAGATGGACTCCCTGCCCAATCTGCATCAGTGAATCCTTCACTCCCTCTGTTCGTTTGTACCATAACCCAAACTGAGTAGTGCCTCTGAGGTATATTAATACATGCTTTTCCGCCTTCCAATACAGCTTGGTAGGTCTAACCATCGCTTAACTAAGCTAGTTAACTGCATAGCACATATCTGGTCATGTATTCACCAAGTACATGAGTGAACCCACAAGCTGCTTGTAAATAATATCTTCTACTACTCCCCCTGAAGTAGCATCCTCCTTCCTCCAGTTACCAGCTAGAGGAGTCTCCATGGGTTTACTACTCTCCATGAAAAATCTCTTGAGTATCTCGTTGGCATACTTTCCCTGAGATGAAAACAACTCCCCATCCCCCTCCATACCTCCATGCCAAGAAATTAATGAATAAGCCCCATGTCCTTCATCTCAAACTCTCTTTCAAGGTCCTCCTTGCAAGATTTGATGAGATTCTCATCGCCTATCAGTATAATATCATCTACATAAAGTACAATGATCAACAGCTTACCTTCCACCACTATGTTATACAAGTTCGCATCTACTTCACTCTTTGTGAAGACCAACCCAGTGAAGTAGTTATCTATCCTAGTGTACCAAGCACGAGGTGCTTGCTTCAGCCCATACAAAGCTCTCTTGAGTCAACACACATGCCACTCAAGGTCCAAGGTTTCAAAACCTTCTGGCTACTCTATGTACACCTCTTCCTCAATCATGCCATTGAGGAAGGCAGTCTTCACAATCATATGATGGATCTTCCAACCTATCTGTGATGATAGTGCCAAAATAGATATGATTGATGAGTACCTTGCAACAGGAGCAACAGTCTCATCATAGTCAATCCCCTCTAGCCGTGAAAAGCCACGGGCCACAAATTTGGCCTTATGCTTCTCCACACTAACATCTGCAGCTTGATTTACCTTGTAAAGCCAACAGGAGCTCACAACTGACTTGTCCTCCAGTCTCGGGACCATATCCCAAACATTGTTTTGAACTATGGAGTCATACTCCTCCACCATCACATCAACCCAAACTGGTTGCTGCACTGCTTCCTGAAAGGAAGATGGCTCTGTCTCAACACATGCACCCATAAGTTCCATGTATCCAATGTACTTCTATGGTGACCTCCTCTATCTGCGCTGAGAAGATGGTGCTCCCACATTCTCCCGTGCATCATACAACAATCTGTCAGCCTCTCTAGTATGCTTTCTTCCCTCTCTGGAAGACTTTTCTTGAGTGGATGTCTCCACTCTCTGAACCTCTACATGTGGTTGATCCACATCAATCTAAGGCCCCTTAACCTTAGGAGCTAAAAATCTCCTCATCTACATGTAGCTCAAGCTCCCTCTCAAAGGATACTCGCATGGCCTTCTCCTCATCGAACCTGATATCCCTGCGAACCACTATCATCCGATTGGTCGTCATGTACACCTGATAGTTGTGGGGGTATCAGTGCACCCCGCAAAGATCCCAACCTCTATTGTTGGCTCAAGATTCTTCCATGCACATTTGGTCGCATGGAAATAAACCAATGACCCAAAAATCCTGAAGTGACCAACATCTGGCCTCTTACATGAATAAGCCTCCTCTAGTGTCTTCATCGCAAGTATCCGATGTGGGCTACGATTCTAGACATAAACTGTTGTATTGCATGCCTCAACCCACAAGTGTAGTGGTAGGTCTGGATCATGCAACATCGCCCTTCCTGCCCCTACTTTGCTCCTATTCTTCCTCTTGGCAACCCCATTCTATTGAGGGTTATGGGGTGCCGTCAACTCTTGTTTAATCCCTTCCGCTGCACAAAAGTTCTTAAAACCATTGGAGACATACTCACCATCGTTATCAATTCATAGAGATTTAACCTTATTTTCATACTCTTTCTCTACCAATGCTTTGAACTCACAAAACTTTGTGAAAGTTTGATCCTTTTTCTGCATAAAAAATGCCTAGCATTTACGAGAATAGTCATCAACAAATATAACATAATACTTGTGTTTGGCTGTGGAGGCTGTCTAGAATGGTACACACACATCTGAATGGAATCTCTCCATAATAGACTCTGCTCGATTGTCTCTGTCTCCAAAGGAAGACTTGGTGTATTTTCCCAAAGTACAACCCTTGCATATATCAACTTGACCAAGCGTACCTTTCGGAAGACGGTAGTGATTTGTTGTAATATATTCAAAGCCCCATGATGCAAGTGGACCAATCGCCTGTGCCAAAACTCACCGACATCTCAGCTCAACATATTTTCAGCTTTTGAACTCAAAGTAACACAATCCTCTACCTCTATCTTATAGAGATTCTGAACTCAAATCCATATCTTCTTTACTTGACCTGTGGCTATGTGTCGAAGGAACACCTTTCCTTTTGAAAATATAACATCATAACCTCTATCCTCATGCATGAAAACGGATACCAAGTTCTTCATCAGTCCGGGTACATGAACAACATTCTTCAAGGTGAGTGGAGCTGCATGCTCCCTCTGAAAAGTAATAGTTTCCACACCAGTAACACTATACTTACCATCATCACCCATATCGATATGCATCTTGAGATCTTTCTCCTCCAGTGCACTGAATAACCCTTTGTCTCCAGTCATGTGGAAAGATAAGTACCAAACACTTCCCATCATTGAAGACACTAGGTATGCAATGAGGGAAAATTCCAATTCAAATTGGGAGGTCAAAGCCTCACCTATTGCTCCTCCTTATGACTTCTCCTTGGATTTATTCAATGGACAATTTGTAGCAAAGTGTCCCATCTTGTGACAATGAAATAATTTAACTTTCATCATGTTCTTCTTCTTACGTCCATGGTAAGAATCTGATTTGGAATGGGAAATTTTACCTTTCCTCTTCCTTGCCTTAATTTCTAAGGCACAATTATTTTCATCATCAGTCTTTTATGAAGAGCTATCCCTGGTGTTCCTCCTGATCTCATCTTGCATCAAATCTAACCATAGTTGTTCCCAATCTGGCAGCTTCTTCCGACCATTAACAGAGTCCTAATAACTATACCAACTCTTTGGGAGTCCAAGAAGAGCAAGGTTCACAATATCCTCCTCAGCAACTGTGATTCCAACACTTCCAAGTTCATCCCGACATTGAGTTAAGTTGGTCAAGTACTTTGGAATTGTCTTGCCTTTCTCCATATTGAATTTACGAAGTTTATCCAACTTCCTTTGATCACTACTATTCTGGTACAAGTCCATCAATGTTTTCCACATAGCATGAGGGGTTTCCTTTCCATGGAGGCTCAAACTCCCTCAAGTTTTATCCACCTTGCCTTCGCCACACATTTCTTCCACTCGGCCAAGTTCTGTACATCAGTAGTTTTTGGCTTAGGAATTGCTTGTTCAACAAATTCCTTCAAGACATTATCCTCTAGCATAGCCTCCATCCTGTCCCTCCAGGCTATGAAATTTGAATTTCCTTCCAAGGCATACTCAAGCCTCAGGAATGCCATCTGCAGGTCCTAAAGTGTGTATTGAAAATTCGACTTTCACTTGTAACCCAGAAACTCAAAACTTTTAAATCTCCTCTAGTATATTATTCTTATCTCCGACACCATGTAGAAAATCCTGTAGATTCATAAGCTAATGCAATTTTCTAAAGAAAGAGACAAGAATATACTTCTAATCTTTACAGTGGAAGCCCAAAAACATCGAGCAAACAATAATCAATAGAGGAAGAGAAGCAAAGGCACATAACACAATAAATATCTAAGGAAAACCACAGCTCAAAAACCCCACTATCTGTTTTGTATTAATCCGGAAAATCAAGATGAAATTACAATGCTTGTTCTCCCTAGAACAATCCCAATACTCAGCAAATTCAATCTCCAACTCATAAGAAAGCTCAAGGACAAGGCTTAGCCTCTTCACAAGCTCCCCAAGTATCTATTCCAATGCGTAATTCCTATGGAGGATAACTTGTATTTAAAGGAAAATAAAGCCTCTAAAAACTGCGCAATCCCTCAAGGGTCAGTTCCTGAATGCATGCACTATCAGTGCAACTTAGAAAAATCTAAAACAAATAGTACATTGTCCCTGCACTCTAGTCTCAACTGGGTCTTTCTCAGAATCGACATGCATGAGTTTCTGATAAGTAAATATTCAATTAACTAGAGTAGCATTGGTGGAGTTCATTAGTGACACCACTAACTGTTAACTCACTATTAGTTCTCTCAATTAGCTTGAGAAGTAATTTAACTGAACTAACTCATGAAACTGAGTCTTTTATTTTACAACTCACAATTAACTCACACTGGACTCCTACAAAGTAGGGAGAACATACACATGATGACAGAAAGACTTCCAACTCGAATTTCCTAAGTTAAGTAAGTTTAATAAACTTAATTAACTAATTTTAAGTTGCTATGAGAATATAATTCGAATTTAATTCACAGTTTAATTCAATGACAAATTAAACTGGAATTTCTTGTTTCGGTTTCTTAACAGAAAACCAATCAAAGAAACACAAAAGAATATTCAAATCTAAATGGAACACAAGATTTCCATGGGCTTATGTTGTCAAATATTGTAATGGTAATGAAAGGATAAAATGTTCTTGGTGTGTTACATTTAAAAGAGACACTCCATTTTCAAAAGAGAGAAGTACCACTCTTCAAGTTAGTGGCCATGCATAATCAAAAGCTTATAAATTATATTTACAACTTTTGGAGGGAGAAAGCGAACGAAGTAATATTCGAACCACTAAACATGTTGAACTAATGATAGATGTTGAGAATGAGAGAATTATATTAATGATTGAATACATGTATTTTGTTGCTATACATGATTTATCTTTAGAAATGTATAAGGAAATATGTGACTTGAATATGTATATATGCACAATGGCTCTAAGAGATGAGTCTTTTGCATACACAAATACAACATCAGGAAAAAAGTTTCTTCAAGTTACTAAATAGGTGTACTAGAACAAACTAAAATAGGAGATTTTACATAGCCCATTTTACTCAATTTTAGCTGATAAAAGCACTAATCAAACTATGGAACACCATTTGATTATTTATATTACATATTTGGCAAATAAAGGAAGGGGTCAATGTGTAACAAAGTATATATGTTTGCTTAAAATAAAGGATGGAACAACTTAGTATATGTATGATGTAATGAGAACTTTTTCCGTAGAAATGGGTCCATCTTTGATGAAGTTAGTTGGTTTTGACTTGGATGGTGCATCTTCCATGAGGGGTATTCATGAAGGTTTAGCTTCTAAGCTTCGTCGAAATTCTCCTCAATTATTAGATATCGATTTCATAGCTTATAGGGAAACATTAACATTTAATGATGCTTCATCTCATTTTCCAGAGTTTCAATATATTGACAAATTTGCAAACAAAGTTTATTCATGGCTTGGGAAATCAACTAAAATACATGGAAAACTAAAAGAAATAATGGAATCATTTCAAATCACTAAGTTACAGGTCTTACAAATTCATCAAAGTAGGTAGCTCTCTAAAGGCAAGGTCATGGAAATTCTTGTTAAACTCATGTCTTCTTTGTTAAAGGATTAGGAGTTAAAGGAGAAAAGATGTATGAGTTGGCAACAATATTTCAAGTGCAATTTTTCATCCATATACTTGTAGATGTGTTCATTGAATTAAATTAGTTAAATAAAAAGTTCCAAGAGGATAATGTTGATATTACATCTATTGGCACTACTTTATATGTTTCAATTGGCATGCTTTGCAAACGATATTTGGGAAACATTTTTGGGGTAGGTGCAATGCACATGTCCTCTGTTTTAGTTAAAGCACAAAGAGGAACCCTTGAATTTGTAAATAGCACAGGTATGGTACATTTACATCCATTGAGGTTCAAAAGTTTTCCAAAGATGCAAATATTAGGGACACTAGATGATTGTATTCTTTTGGGAAAATGTTTTGTTGTAAAGGTGATTGAATATTTAGATAGGAGATTCATAGATTTACCTATATTTAATGTTGCTAAAATTTTTCACTCGTCGACATTATTATGAAGAAGTGAATGATAAAGACTATCAAATAAAAAGATGAAATGTTTATGTGAAAAATTTAGTGTTGGGGAATCACTTATTGTGGATACTACTAGATGTTTGGGTGAAATGGATGAATTTATTTGTACTATTTCTAAATCATACCCCAAAAAGCATATGTATGGAGCATGGGATCTATGTGGAGATGAACCTGAATGGTTTGAAGGATTTCCATATTTGATGCAATTATGACAAGTTATTCTCGTTAGCATAGTAGTGTGTGAAAGAGGCTTCTCAAAATTAAGCATGATAAAAAATGATTTGATAGCTCAAGAATTTCTTTGGATACAATATATATTTTAATGTTTATGTCTCTTAGTGCACCTCATGCTCTAAATGCGATAGATTGGAATGTTATATATGAGATATGGAAACAATGAAAACTATAAACCCTTTTCCATTGTGAAAATAGATTTATATTTTCAATGATGTAAGATTTATATTTTCAATGAAGTAAGTCAAAATACTTTTGAAGATCATCAAATGAATAGAAGAAACATATGTTTATCTTTTTTTAATGGAATTTGAGAAAAAAAATTGCTTATTTACAAAGTTCTATTGAGATTCTATAGTGTTTCAAGATTTTAAAAATTTAGGACGCGATTTAATTTTTCCTTTTCTTTATGAAGGGTTTATTTAATATACATTTGTCAATAGAAGTGCAATTTTTTTTTATAACCTTAAAAGAGTTAGATAAATATATGTCATTATCAAAAATTAAGACCAAACTTTCAAAATTGAATGTTGCCCAATGGTCCATAAAGCTTTGGGTCTAGGAAAAGAGAAGGCACAATGTATTCCATCAAGCACAGTGTACTATCTTGGATACGATTTGTGCAATGATCAGATGCAAAGAACTCGTATAACCTAGAGTTGAAGGACTGTCTTGCAACCATTAGCCCCTGCTCAAGGCGATATTCTTAGCCAGTTGAAAATTTGGAACTAGAAAGTGTTGTGCTCCATGGGGTTTGTTTCTCTCATTATCAGTCCCCATCAACCAACTGCTTGTGCTTCAAGACCATCACATTTCCACCCGTTCATGTAGAAAGTCAAGTCTACTCTACACAATGGTTAAGCAATGCTCCATTTTTACCTTCATTTATTTCTATATCGTGCACCCCAAAAAGTAAGGTCATGCATAAAATATTTACTCATAATAGTATGTAAAATACACAGCACCGAGGGGGGGAGATTGAGACGTTAGATAGAACCAGCATTGATAAGATGTCACACTAGATTCAATGTTAGATTATGGCAGGAATACAAAACTAAACTGTCAACTTGAATTTTCCTAGTTAGTAGAATACGATATAAGAGAGCTTTAAACAAATATTTAAAAAAACGTTATTGTTGATTGTGTACTTGTTTTAGTACTTTTAATTGAATTTTCAACAAAACTTTTATTACATTTGGATATATATATTTTATAGAGTATATGATTCAAAAATATATTGACAAAAAAATAAAACATTAAATATATATACATAAAATAAAATTAACTTATATTATATATTTTAATTACGTCGTAAGGCGTTTCCCTCTGGGAAGAACTCCCTTATGTGCCACTGTGTCCTATTTTGGACCATTGATGCATTGTGTTAGACGATTAAAAGATTGTGCCGTTGGATCAGATCATTATAGTTGGAATTCTAATCAGCGCTGGTTGAACTCCCTTCGCAGACAATAGTGATGGCTTCGCTGGAGTTTCGATTTCCTTGGCATCTTCTTTTTTAGTGATGTCCTCCCGCCGCGGCATGCCAGCTACATCGCCGGAGGGCTGTTGTCACCTATGGTCTGTAATTATGATGTACCAGAGATCTGTGATCTAATGCCCAATTCGGTATGGCGCATTCAATCTCTCAATTTATGCAGCGTTTGCCCCGATATTGAGCCAACATCACTAGAATTTCAGGACCTTCTAATTCACTGCGTTGGGTATTTGTTCTAGGTCTGTAACTATTCTTTGTTTTCTCCCGAGGGTTCACGTGAGCGGTTTGATGCTGCCATACCTGAAGCAAAGAATGGAAGGGCATACAAACCCCAGGAAGCGCTGCAAATTAACGTCATCGTGGGACGTCCTTCCATCACAGTTTCAGGTTAGTTTTCTATTTTCGAATATCTTGATCTGTAACCAGTTTTTTTCTAGATCCACTTGTTAGCATTTAGAGCACTAGGTTTCCACTACCCTGGCATTCAAGCTTTCATGAAATATGTTTAAAGGGTTTTGTATCCTTCTGGGAAATGGAGAAACCGGTTTGCGTGTAGGTCCAGCCAACACTGATATTTACTGGGAAAGATTTTGGTATTAGAAGTACGACAGAGAGCTCCACCTCTGGTTCAGACAATAGTCAGTCTACGTCTTCCAATATAAAGCCCAAGGAAGAGGGCTCTCGAACTGGCTCACCACAATGGCAACTACATGTTCGAACTTGGAGAGAATTTGACGCCTCGATGTAAGAACACATCTTTCATCACGGTTTTGCTCGTTTGTGATGGGATTTTCCTTTTGGAGTCTTAGATCTAAAGGAGGGTTATGTTGCTGATATTAAAATGTAGTTTATAAATAGCCTTTTGACCTGATCTACTCTACTAATCTGGCAAAAATATCTTGTTGTTTTGTTGACAAAATACTTAGTAAAATGGGTGAAGTTAGGCATTTAGGACTCCAGATTTCTTGTTATTATTATATCTCAACATAGGTAACAGTATATAATTCGTGATCAAAATAAAAACAACAAAGTCTGGAAATCTTACCCATTTAACTCAGCCACCACTAAAGTTCCTGGGGTGAGTTCGATTCCCAAGCTCATGTACTGTTCTTGGCTTAATGGCTATCTGTAATTTGTAGGAAGAGATTGTAATAAATTGATACAATTATTAAAAATATTGATTTAAAATTTGACTGTCATTTGGCGTATGCATCTATACTGTATACTGCTACTAGTTTTATTTTTTCCATACGGCAATATTCAGTAGGAGCCAAGTAGCCTTGGCCCATGTAATTTCACTTGATTTCCTTCCCACGAGATATCATGGCTTATGCAAATAGCTTAAGAAATTTCTCTGGCAGGTTGACTAATAATAGTTCTGCAGGTAACTATTTGACTTTACCCAATGAGGTTGCAGGAGCTCCTCAGTCTCTTATGCCTTCCCAAAGTACAAATTCAACACAGAATGCATTTTCGGGAGGGATTGGGACTGGTAACTCTGTTCTCACCTTTGTTGTAGTTTCATTTGGATAAGAAGTTTTATTAGTATACGAGGTGTTCTGGCCCTATAAAGTCAACCAACATCTTGCAGTTGGATATATGGATTCTTGGTACAAGAAATCCAGAACCCATCTCCTCATTTTTTCTCATAGGTTTACCTTGAGAAATGCAAAATCTTGTGCCTGTTAAAGACGTTTTCATTTTTCTTCTACCCTATGTGTGGATTTTACTCAAAATCCATTGACTGACTATCATAACTATGAATTTCCCGGTGTAAGAAGTTCATAACCCATGGGCATTAGGCCTATTTGAATGATTTTCCATCCCATCTTGATTTAGTTGACAATTTTTACTTCCTTGGCTGCGAGTTACCATCATTTACCCATTACCCATCTGGGCCATCTCTAACTACGTTTCGTGGTGTGAGAAGTTCATAACAACCTATTGGCATTAAGACTTCTTGAATGATATATTATCCCATTTGCATTTAGACAACTGTTTCACTTCCTTGCCAGGCGAGTTACCATCATCTATTCATGATCATACTCAATAAACCCAATTTTATAGACATGATGGATTGGAGGATTTTGAATTTTTGTAATAATCCAAATATTTTACTGCCTCCTTTATGGGATTTGAGTATGGAATCACAAGAAATATGAACTATACTATTTTTTGAGTGCTTTGTTCATGGGTTTTTACCATTGATTTAGACCTAGAAATTGAGCAGACAATTCCACTAAAATTTGCTGCCTTGTTTTTGGGTTTATTACTGGGAATATGAAATCCACTCACGACATTTCCATCTTTCTGTACCATTAAAAATTGAAGAGCCTGTTTGTTTGTTTTTTTTTTTTGGCTTCTTTATTTTTATGTTTTTACTGTGAAACTCCCCTACTAATCTACTCTATCGTAGGCCTTTTGTCTGATCCACTTAGACACCCCTTGTATTTAAGAGTGCTGAAGGTAGTTAAGGTTTAATACATGTGGTTTTTTGTTGCAGATGTCAGTGATTCTCTTCTTTATGAAGAGATATGGCATGCATAAGGTTTAATACATGTGCTTTTTTGTTGCAGATGTCAGTGAATCTCTTCTTTATGAAGAGATATGGCATGCATGTGCTGGTCCACTTGTTACTTTACCTCGTATTGGGGAGAGAGCTTTTCACTTTCCTCAAGGCCACATAGAGCAGGTATGGTGAAATTAATGGAAATGTTGATATGTGTTTCAGGGAAACAACTCAAATTGCATAGGGTTTTGAAAATCTATTGCCAATGGATCTTTCAAAATATAAACAATCTAATCATATTTATTGATTGTGTACACCATAATAGGTTATGCATCAACAAACCAAGGGGTTGATAAGCATATGCCACTGTATAATTACGCCGTAAGGCGTTTCCCTCTGGGAAGAACTCCCTTATATGCCACCGTGTCCTATTTTCGACCATTGATCTGATGTGTTAGACGATTAAAAGAGATTGTGCCGTTGGATCAGATCATTATAGTTGGAATTTTAATCAGCGCTGGTTGAACTCCCTGTTTATCTCATGCTGGAGAGATTACCCGCTCGAAACCCTTCGCAGACAGTAGTGATGGCTTCGCTGGAGTTTCGATTTCCTTGGCATCTTCTGAATTTTCTATAGTTATCTGTAGACAAATTTCCTGGCTGCCTGCTCAGTTTGAAAATCCCAATTCAGTGCGGATAGACCGCTTCAATTTTCTGTCCGAGTGCAAAGATCTGCGGGCCCTGAGCGGAATTTTGGATTCCCTCAAATCTGAGGGTTTTGTTTTGCCATTCAGTACCCGCAAACAACTTTTCTCTCAGCTGCTTTGCCGAGCCCTTAACGCCAATTCCGTTGTCGAGGCCCAGAGTTTGGTGGATTACGCCAAATGCATTGTAGATTTCAGTTTTCATGCCCTCAGGGAAGAAATGTTCGAATTAGGGTTTGGCAAATCCTCCAATGAGAAGATGATTTATGCTGTGGAGGAGAAGATTGCAGCTCCATTTTCGACCAAGATCGTCTTTTAGAGGTATTTAATTTACCTCATTTAAGGTTCAGGATTGAATTTTAAAGTTCAGTAGAGATCGACCAGGTTCGTGATTCATATCTTAGAATTTAAACTGCAACGATAGGTTGGGGTTCATGATTTCGGTTTTAAGGATCCATTAACATTGTGTTTAGAGTATAAATGATGTATTTTAAACTGCATATCTGACTTAGGAGTCTAGGGTTTAGACTTGAGAATGCCAACAGCAAACGCCTCTGTTCTAGAGTGCAGGTTTTAGATTTTATAATTTGAAGGTAGCCGAGTGTTAACGTTTAGCATTTATTATTAAAAATGGGGGTTTAGGGTTTAGCGTTTAACGTTTATGTTCAGAAGTTAATGGTTATTTCATTTTGGTGATTTTTAGTATGTGCTGGAGAAATAGGCAAAGGAGGAGGAGGAAGATTTGATGAAGTCTAGACTAGCAATTTATCTTGGAAATGGATTGCAATCTAAAGATTCAGAGACCAGGTTGTTGGCACTTAAATTGGCATGCTCCTGCTGCTTCAATTCTAGACTCATTTTTTACAGGCTTCTACCTATATTTGAGACGACACTATATCATGAGGATTATTCCATCCGTGAATACATGCTGGCATGTCTGATGGATTTGATATTTATCCACCATTCAACTATTCGTTTACAAACTGTCTTCCATTTTATTTCCCCCTTCCTGTATGCTCCAACACCTACCCTTTAGCTTGCGGCTGTTATTGGTTGCGGTAAGTTCTGTTCATCTGTGTCTAGAATACATTTGTTTTGATGCCACATTTTTGTGCCTCTTTCTTCTACATACTTATTTTGTTTTTCTTGGGTTTGATAGCCTAGCTATAGGATCTGTTATGGCATCCTACTTGTTTTTATACTGATGTGCTTTTAAAGTCCGATTTACATGCTTTTATGTTCATTGGTTTCAGATTAATAAAATTATCAAATCTTATCTTTTTCCTCACGTTAGAATTTTTGTGAATTTCATTTAGTTATAATTTTGATGAAATTGATAGTGTTCATAATATTTCCAGGGCGCCTTCTCCTGTATGATTGCTTCCCAGGCGAAACAGAGTGCTTATTGAGTATAATGCTTCAGCGCCATGTTTATAGGCTCCTGGATTACTGTTCCCTGTGAGTATCTCCACTCTTAATTGAGAGCCACGAGAAATTGTTTGTCAACTTTGGATTCCTATCTGAGTGAAATCTGTTATGCATCAACACAAGTGCTAAGAATGAAGAGTAGACTGACAAAATAGTCAGCCTGCAAGCATGGAACAATTTCAACCAGTAGGTTTTTACTATTTCATTCATTTGACAGCTTGAGAATGGGCACCATAATGTAATCGGTAATAGGGCCTTGGAAGGATATTAAAGGTGACAGATGCCACAACCAAGTATACTGATAAAATCCTTGATGTATCTCGGGGCACTGTGTACATTATCTGTATCTTCATATACGTACAAAGGATTGCATTTGCACCATTTTCAAATTGTTTTATATTTTAGACCCGGTGCCATCTGAGAAATGGACCAAGCTGAGTATCATGATGTATATTTTGTATAACTACGACACATTTGGTGTGGGACTGGCTCTCTTTCCCAAGGGTAATAATCAAATTGTAAATCTCTCCTTGCAGAAAGTTTAAAGCCCTGGTTGCCCTTGTGTTGCACACAGATAGGGCACTCCTTAGACAATTTAATTACCTGCACCAACAGAATTCACAGAAATGGCAGCCTGAATCAGTTATATATGTTCTTTCAAAAATATATGGATTTAATAATGCAAATGAGTGCTTGGTTTATCTCACCTTTGGCACACATATGAAACAAAATAAGTGGCTACATGCTAATTGCTTCGGTTCCACAACGACATCTGCACATAGATTTATGGGTAGAAGTTTCAGATTTTGTTGCCTGTTGTTAGAATACAGATAAATCATTGAAATAACAATGTAAAAAAAACAAATATTCTAAGTACCCAGGCATATAGAACAAGTAAGTTCCTTATCGATAGCAGATTTTGATGATGCTTTTGTTAAAACTTTGGAAATAGTGGGCATATTCCCCATTGTTTTCTCTGTAGTATATAATACTGTTTTAATACCATTGGATCCATTAAGATTTGAAAATGGACTCTCTGGAAGGTTATGTCCATAGCTGTTGCAAGGAAAGAAACTCACTGATCATTACCTTTTTATAATAATCACCAAAACAAAACAAAGTAGCTTCTATTCAACTACTTCCAGGAACCCATTATTGACAGCTTGTTTTCTAAGTAAATATTTGTCATGTTCTTTATTTTACAGAACTGCAGACTATGGATGATGGTCTCTACTTTTCTTGATCATCATTGTCCCGCTTAGGCTTATCTTCGTTATTCTCCAGTACCTCAAGCAGGTACCCAAGATGATCGGTTGAAGGAAACTTGTTGAGATCTACATAAGAGGATGAATGAAATTACTTAAATGCAAAGTGACAGTCTCTAGAGAACAGATTGGAAAGTTATCCATATATCAGGAAATTAACAGCTTGACATATCCATCCCCAATAAGATTTTGTATGAATGAGTTAAATTTTACTCTCGATGGAAATACTGAAGCACTTGTGGCCAGTGGAATGTGTGTCCATGGAGGGTAAGATTTTAGTAACCGTTACCAAACTATTGTGAAATGTATTCCAAAATATCTAGTAAGGATTTGTGAGATTGTCTTTTCTAGTGATGGTCACAAATCATGACCACAACAATGCAATTCAGTCAGATATTTGAGGACCAATGTTCACAATCTATGTGAAACGCCATCTGTACAAATAAAAAATAAATGCCCAAAAGGGTTTAAAATGATATATTGAACGATAAATGGACTGCTGCAACGTTTTAATTTTGATGATAAAATGTAAAATATTTTAATTTCAATTACATATATATTATATATCATTTAACTTTTTTATAAATTTTTATGGTTAAAATATTTATTTTATTTTATATATACTTTTTTTGACATTCAAAGATACAATTTAAATTATGAAAATCAACACGTTCTATTTTTCACTCTAAAGAAGTTTGCAGGTGAAAAAATTTGAGATCCTTTTCCAGTGAAAAAAATTGAACTTTCTCGTTAGATCGCGTACTTAAAATGGATCTATACAATTTGATTTTTCTTGACTTAGGTTAGATCCGTACTTAAAATAAATCTATGTTAATTTTACAGATCAGACATATTTTTAATAATATAGTAATATTAAAAAAATTATATCCTCAACTTAATCTAAATCACTACAGCAAATTAACAATCCACTATCGTAAAAAATGTTAACCACATATTTTCAACCCAACCTAACTCAACTCAACTCAAATTTCAACAGGACAAGCAACTTAGGTTCATGGATGGGCGTTCAGATCTCTCAAATGCAACACATTTCGAGGCTAGGTCAGTTACGGTTCTGAAACCATGAGGAAATTTTTCACGTACTAAAACATGCGAATCTCTAATTGACTCCAAGTCATTCTCCTGAAATTTGAGATTGACCTATTTATACAGAGAAAAAATAATAATATCCGTCGGTCCATGGGAGTCAGAATTTAATGGCCATAATAGGTCGATCGGAGTCAAAAATTTTAATAGGAGCATCACTCTGAATTCCCTCCCTTTTATCTCACAAATAAAAAAAGACTTGTAAATAAAGTATTTAAGTGGTAGCAACCAAGTACACTGATGGATGCCACAACCAAGTATACTGATAAAATCCTTGATGTATCTCGGGGCACTCCTCAGACAATTTAATTACCTGCACCAACAGAATTCACAGAAATGGCAGCCTGAATCAGTTATATATGTTCTTTCAAAAATATATTGATTTAATAATGAAAAGGAGTGCTTGGTTTATCTCACCTTTTGCACACACTTGAAACAAAATAAGTGGCTACACGCTAATTGCTTCGGCTCCACAACGGCATCTGCACATAGATTTATGGGTAAAGTTTCAGATTTTGTTGTCTGTTGTTAGAATACAGATAAATCATTGAAATAACAATGTAAAACAAACGATTATTCTAAGTACCCAGGCATATAGAACAAGTAAGTTCCTTATCGATAGCAGATGTTGATGATGCTTGTGTTAAAACTTTGGAAATAGTGGGCATGTTCCCCATTGTTTTCTCTGTAGTATATAATATTGTTTTAATATCATTGGATCCATTAAGATTTGAAAATGGACTCTCTGGAAGGTTATGTCCATAGCTGTTGCAAGGAAAGAAACTCGCTGATCATTACCTTTTTATAATAATCACCAAAACAAAACAAAGTAGCTTCTATTCAACTACTTCCAGGAACCCATTATTGACAACTTGTTTTCTAAGTAAAATCTTTGTCATGTTCTTTATTTTACAGAACTGCAGACTGTGGATGAGGGTCTCTACCTTTCTTGATCATCATGGTCCCGCTTAGGCTCATCTTCGTTATTCTCTAGTACCTCAAGCAGGTACCCAAGATGATCGGTTGAAGGAAACTTGTTGAGATCTGCATAAGAGGATGAATGAAATTACTTAAATGCAAAGTGACAGTCTCTAGAGAACATGTCTTGAATAAGTGGGTATCCTAGGTTTACCTTTTGATGCCTTGGATTCTATTTCAAACTGTGGGAATCCATTAGTGAATCTATTCTCGAGGGGGTGAGAAACAATAATAGGTAGTGATGTTGTAGGTACATTTGGGTAAATATCCATTTCTTTCTTTACACCAGCTCTTTCCTTAGGAAAATAAATGTCATTTATAATCAAGCCTTCATAAAACTAGCTGCTATCATATTTCAGGTATCTGGCTCCAGAATATTTCATGTATGGCAAGGTTAATGAGAAGATGGACGTGTATTCCTTTGGAGTAGTTCTTCTAGAGCTAATAACTGGAAGAAAACCAATCAATGACAAGAATCGTAAAGGCCAAGAAAGCTTGGTTATGTGGGTAGGGCTCTAGTGTCCTTGCTTGTTTTGTATTTGATAATTTTGGATTCTTTTGGTTTCTTTGTCTTGGTTCAGAATCTTAATCTCTTGTAAATTTCAAAATTTAGGCAAGGCTGCTTGTTTTGTATTTGATAATTTTGGATTCTTTTGGTTTCTTTGTCTTGGTTCAAAATCTTAATCTCTTGTAAATTTCAAAATTTAGGCAAGGCCATTACTGGCAGCTGGCTCTGTAAAAGAACTTGCAGATCCACTTTTGGAAGATGCTTATGACATGAGGAAGAAGAAGAGAATCGTCATTGGTGTAGCATGTTGTCTGAGACAGGCAGCTTAGTTTCGACCTCGAATGAACAGAGTAATTACTCTTATTCTCATTAGTTGCATATATATGTTTCAGTTTCTGATCTTATGTCAAATTTAGTTGCTTGAAGACATTTCCTTTCCTGTGAGGAGTTAGTGCTAGAATTGTTTTTTCCCATAACGAAGAATGGCACATGAAATATCGAGTTGATATCCTTCTGACATAGAGTAAAGGGTGCTTAGACCTAGTTTTTAGGGTTGTAATCTAAACATTTGTTTAGTAGTTCAATTTGTAAAATCATCACCCTTAAACAGGTTAGCCCTAAATGCTGATGGTGGATTATGGCAAAATATTCAAAGCCTCAATTGCCAATAATATATTTTTCCATTAATGAAATATAATATTCTTTGAATATTAGCAAAAGAGATTACATCATATCTCAAACCAAAGCTTCAGTATGCAAATTACCCCTCCCTGAATAGGCAAGAAGAGCCAGCATATCTGCTTTCGCTCCAATATCAAGAGAGTATATAGCTTTCCTGAGAATCACTATCCTAGCTGAAATCTGGATTGCAATTTGAATTGAAAGCTTTGGTTTCCCCAAATAAAGTGGCTTACCTTTGCATTAAACTGACTTTGTGAAATTTCAAACAATGGATAAATGTTAATGTAAGAACGTGAACTTATTCTTCCTCATTGTTTGTCTGTAACTTATTATTGCAGACTTTGAAATTACTACGAGGAGAAGGAGATGACCTACCTTATTGGACCAAGAGGTAATTGACAATGTACATGGAATTAGATGAATTGATTGAGGATGAACTCCCTCTGGGAAGAACTCCCTTATATGCCACCGTGTCCTATTTTCGACCATTGATCTGATGTGTTAGACGATTAAAAGAGATTGTGTCATTGGATCAGATCATTATAGTTGGAATTTTAATCAGCGCTGGTTGAACTCCCTTTGCAGACAGTAGTGATGGCTTCGCTGGAGTTTCGATTTCCTTGGCATTTTCTTTTTTAGTGATGTCCTCCCGCGGCGGCATGCCAGCTACATCGCCGGAGGGCTGTTGTCACCTATGGTCTGTAATTATGATGCACCAGAGATCTGTGATCTAATGCCCAATTCGGTATGGCGCATTCAATCTCTCAATTTATGCAGCGTTTGCCCCGATATTGAGCCAACATCACTAGAATTTCAGGACCTTCTAATTCACTGCATTGGGTATTTGTTCTAGGTCTGTAACTATTCTTTGTTTTCTCCTGAGGGTTCACGTGAGCGGTTTGATGCTGCCATACCTGAAGCAAAGAATGGAAGGGCATACAAACCCCAGGAAGTGCTGCAAATTAACGTCATCATGGGACGTCCTTCCATCACAGTTTCAGGTTAGTTTTCTATTTTCGAATATCTTGATCTGTAACCAGTTTTTTTCTAGATCCACTTGTTAGCATTTAGAGCACTAGGTTTCCACTACCCTGGCATTCAAGCTTTCATGAAATATTTTTAAAGGGTTTTGTATCCTTCTGGGAAATGGAGAAACCGGTTTGTGTGTAGGTCCAGCCAACACTGATATTTACTGGGAAAGATTTTGGTATTAGAAGTATGACAGAGAGCTCCACCTCTGGTTCAGACAATAGTCAGTCTATGTCTTCCAGTATAAAGCCCAAGGAAGAGGGCTCTCGCATTGGCTCACCACCATGGAAACAACGAAAAGAATGGCAACTACATGTTCGAACTTGGAGAGAATTTGACACCTCGATGTAAGAACACATCTTTCATCACGGTTTTGCTCGTTTGTGATGGGATTTTCCTTTTGGAGTCTTAGATCTAAAGGAGGGTTATGTTGCTGATATTAAAATGTAGTTTATAAATAGCCTTTTGACCTGATCTACTCTACTAATCTGGCAAAAATATCTTGTTGTTTTGTTGACAAAATACTTAGTAAAATGGGTGAATTTAGGCATTTAGGACTCCAGATTTCTTGTTATTATTATATCTCAACATAGGTAACAGTATATAATTTGTGATCAAAATAAAAACAACAAAGTCTGGAAATCTTACCCATTTAACTCAGCCACCACTAAAGTTCCTGGGGTGAGTTCGATTCCCAAGCTCATGTACTGTTCTTGGCTTAATGGCTATCTGTAATTTGTAGGAAGAGATTGTAATAAATTGATACAATTATTAAAAATATTGATTTAAAATTTGACTGTCATTTGGCGTATGCATCTATACTGTATACTGCTACTAGTTTTATTTTTTCCATACGGCAATATTCAGTAGGAGCCAAGTAGCCTTGGCCCATGTAATTTCACTTGATTTCCTTCCCACGAGATATCATGGCTTATGCAAATAGCTTAAGAAATTTCTCTGGCAGGTTGACTAATAATAGTTCTGCAGGTAACTATTTGACTTTACCCAATGAGGTTGCAGGAGCTCCTCAGCCTCTTATGCCTTCCCAAAGTACAAATTCAACACAGAATGCATTTTCGGGAGGGATTGGGACTGGTAACTATGTTCTCACCTTTGTTGTAGTTTCATTTGGATAAGAAGTTTTATTAGTATACGAGGTGTTCTGGCCCTATAAATTCAACCAACATCTTGCAGTTGGATATATGGATTCTTGGTACAAGAAATCCAGAACCCATCTCCTCATTTTTTCTCATAGGTTTACCTTGAGAAATGCAAAATCTTGTGCATGTTAAAGACGTTTTCATTTTTCTTCTACCCTATGTGTGGATTTTACTCAAAATCCATTGACTGACTATCATAACTATGAATTTCCCGGTGTAAGAAGTTCATAACCCATGGGCATTAGGCCTATTTGAATGATTTTCCATCCCATCTTGATTTAGTTGACAATTTTTACTTCCTTGGCTGCGAGTTACCATCATTTACCAATTACCCATCTGGGCCATCTCTAACTACGTTTCATGGTGTGAGAAGTTCATAACAACCTATTGGCATTAAGACTTCTTGAATGATATATTATCCCATTTGCATTTAGACAACTGTTTCACTTCCTTGCCAGGCGAGTTACCATCATCTATTCATGATCATACTCAATAAACCCAATTTTATAGACATGATGGATTGGAGGATTTTGAATTTTTGTAATAATCCAAATATTTTACTGCCTCCTTTATGGGATTTGAGTATGGAATCACAAGAAATATGAACTATACTATTTTTTGAGTGCTTTGTTCATGGGTTTTTACCATTGATTTAGACCTAGAAATTGAGCAGACAATTCCACTAAAATTTTCTGCCCTGTTTTTGGGTTTATTACCGGGAATATGAAATCCACTCACGACATTTCCATCTTTCTGTACCATTAAAAATTGAAGAGCCTGTTTGTTTGTTTTTTTTTTTGGCTTCTTTCTTTTTATGTTTTTACTGTGAAACTCCCCTACTAATCTACTCTAGCGAAGGCCTTTTGTCTGATCCACTTACATACCCCTTGTATTTAAGAGTGCTGAAGGTAGTTAAGGTTTAATACATGTGTTTTTTTGTTGCAGATGTCAGTGAATCTCTTGTTTATGAAGAGATATGGCATGCATAAGGTTTAATACATGTGCTTTTTTGTTGCAGATGTCAGTGAATCTCTTCTTTATGAAGAGATATGGCATGCATGTGCTGGTCCACTTGTTACTTTGCCTCGTATTGGGGAGAGAGCTTTTCACTTTCCTCAAGGCCACATAGAGCAGGTATGGTGAAATTAATGGAAATGTTGATATGTGTTTCAGGGCAACAACTCAAATTGCATAGGGTTTTGAAAATCTATTGCCAATGGATCTTTCAAAATATAAACAATCTAATCATATTTATTGATTGTGTACACCATAATAGGTTATGCATCAACAAACCAAGGGGTTGATAAGCATATGCCACTGTATAATTATGCCGTAAGGCGTTTCCCTCTGGGAAGAACTCCCTTATATGCCACCGTGTCCTATTTTCGACCATTGATCTGATGTGTTAGACGATTAAAAGAGATTGTGCCGTTGGATCAGATCATTATAGTTGGAATTTTAATCAGCGCTGGTTGAACTCCCTGTTTATCTCATGCTGGAGAGATTACCCGCTCGAAACCCTTCGCAGACAGTAGTGATGGCTTCGCTGGAGTTTCGATTTCCTTGGCATCTTCTGAATTTTCTATAGTTATCTGTAGACAAATTTCCTGGCTGCCTGCTCAGTTTGAAAATCCCAATTCAGTGCGGATAGACCGCTTCAATTTTCTGTCCGAGTGCAAAGATCTGCGGGCCCTGAGCGGAATTTTGGATTCCCTCAAATCTGAGGGTTTTGTTTTGCCATTCAGTACCCGCAAACAACTTTGCTCTCAGCTGCTCCGCCGAGCCCTTAACGCCAATTCCGTTGTCGAGGCCCAGAGTTTGGTGGATTACGCCAAATGCATTGTAGATTTCAGTTTTCATGCCCTCAGGGAAGCAATGTTCGAATTAGGGTTTGGCAAATCCTCGAATGAGAAGATGCTTTATGTTGTGGAGGAGAAGATTTGTAGCTCCATTTTCGATCAAGATCGTCTTTTAGAGGTATTTAATTTACCTCATTTAAGGTTCAGGATTGAATTTTAAAGTTCAGTAGAGATCGACCAGGTTCGTGATTCATATCTTAGAATTTAAACTGCAACGATAGGTTGGGGTTCATGATTTCGGTTTTAAGGATCCATTAACATTGTGTTTAGAGTATAAATGATGTATTTTAAACTGCATATCTGACTTAGGAGTCTAGGGTTTAGACTTGAGAACGCCAACAACAAACGGCTCTGTTCTAGAGTGCAGGTTTTAGATTTTATAATTCAAAGGTAGCCGAGTTTTAACGTTTAGGATTTATTATTAAAAATGGGGGTTTAGGGTTTAGCGTTTAACGTTTATGTTCAGAAGTTAATGGTTATTTCATTTTGGTTATTTTTAGTATGTGCTGGAGAAAGAGGCAAAGGAGGAGGAGGAAGCTTTGATGAAGTCTAGACTAGCAATTTATCTTGGAAATGGATTGCAATCTAAAGATTCAGAGACCAGGTTGTTGGCATTAAATTGGCATGCTCATGCTGCTTCAATTCCAGACTCATTTTTTTCAGGCTTCTACCTATATTTGAGACGGCACTCTATCATGAGGATAGTTCCATGCGTGAATACGTGCTAGCATGTCTGATGGATTTGATCTTTATCCACCATTCAACTATTCGTTTACAAACTGTGTTCCATTTTATTTCCCCCTTCCTGTATGCTCCAACACCTACCCTTCAGCTTGCGGCTGTTATTGGTTGCGGTAAGTTCTGTTCATCTGTGTCTAGAATACATTTGTTTTGATGCCACATTTTTGTGCCTCTTTCTTCTACATACTTATTTTGTTTTTTTGGGTTTGATAGCCTAGGTATAGGATCTGCTTTGGCATCCTACTTGTTTTTATACTGATGTGCTTTTAAAGTCCGATTTACCTGCTTTTATGTTCATTGGTTTCAGATTAATAAAATTATCAAATCTTATCTTTTTCCTCACGTTAGAATTTTGGTGAATTTCATTTAGTTATAATTTTGATGAAATTGATAGTGTTCATAATATTTCCAGGGCGCCTTCTCCTGTATGATTGCTTCCCAGACGAAACAGAGTGCTTATTGAGTATAATGCTTCAGCGCCATGTTTATAGGCTCCCGGATTACTGTTCCCTGTGAGTATCTCCACTCTTAATTGAGAGCCACGAGAAATTGTTTGTCAACTTTGGATTCCTATCTGAGTGAAATCTGTTATGCATCAACACAAGTGCTAAGAATGAAGAGTAAACTGACAAAATAGTCAGCCTGCAAGCATGGAACAATTTCAACCAGTAGGTTTTTACTATTTCATTCATTTGACAGCTTGAGAATGGGCACCATAATGTAATCGGTAATAGGGCCTTGGAAGGGTATTAAAGGTGATAGATGCCACAACCAAGTATACTGATAAAATCCTTGATGTATCTCGGGGCACTGTGTACATTATCTGTATCTTCATATACGTACAAAGGATTGCATTTGCACCATTTTCAAATTGTTTTATATTTTAGACCCGGTGCCATCTGAGAAATGGACCAAGCTGAGTATCATGATGTATATTTTGTATAACTACGACACATTTGGTGTGGGACTGGCTCTCTTTCCCAAGGGTAATAATCAAATTGTAAATCTCTCCTTGCAGAAAGTTTAAAACCCTGGTTGCCCTTGTGTTGCACACAGATAGGGCACTCCTCAGACAATTTAATTACCTCCACCAACAGAATTCACAGAAATGGCAGTCTGAATCAGTTATATATGTTCTTTCAAAAATATATGGATTTAATAATGCAAATGAGTGCTTGGTTTATCTCACCTTTGGCACACATTTGAAACAAAATAAGTGGCTACATGGTAATTGCTTCGGCTCCACAACGGCATCTGCACATAGATTTATGGGTAGAAGTTTCATATTTTGTTGTCTGTTGTTAGAATACAGATAAATCATTGAAATAACAATGTAAAAAAAACGAATATTCTAAGTACCCAGGAATATAGAACAAGTAAGTTCCTTATCGATAGCAGATTTTGATGATGCTTGTGTTAAAACTTTGGAAATAGTGGGCATGTTCCCCATTGTTTTCTCTGTAGTATATAATACTGTTTTAATACCATTGGATCCATTAAGATTTGAAAATGGACTCTCTGGAAGGTTATGTCCATAGCTGTTGCAAGGAAAGAAACTCATTGATCATTACCTTTTTATAATAATCACCAAAACAAAGCAAAGTAGCTTCTATTCAACTACTTCCAGGAACCCATTATTGACAGCTTGTTTTCTAAGTAAATCTTTGTCATGTTCTTTATTTTACAGAACTGCAGACTGTGGATGATGGTCTCTACTTTTCTTGATCATCATTGTCCCGCTTAGGCTTATCTTCGTTATTCTCCAGTACCTCAAGCAGGTACCCAAGATGATTGGTTGAAGGAAACTTGTTGAGATCTGCATAAGAGGATGAATGAAATTACTTAAATGCAAAGTGACAGTCTCTAGAGAACAGATTGGAAAGTTATCCATATATCAGGAAATTAACAGCTTGACATATCCATCCCCAATAAGATTTTGTATGAATGAGTTAAATTTTACTCTCGATGGAAATACTGAAGCACTTGTGGCCAGTGGAATGTGTGTCCATGGAGGGTAAGATTTTAGTAACCGTTACCAAACTATTGTGAAATGTATTCCAAAATATCTAGTAAGGATTTGTGAGATTGTCTTTTCTAGAGATGGTCACAAATCATGACCACAAAAATGCAATTGTGTCAGATCTTTGAGGACCAATGTTCACAATCTATGTGAAACGCCATCTGTACAAATCAAAAATAAATGCCCAAAAGGGTTTAAAATGATATATTGAACGATAAATGGACTGCTGCAACGTTTTAATTTTGATGATAAAATGTAAAATATTTTAATTTCAATTACATATATATTATATATCATTTAACTTTTTTATAAATTTTTATGGTTAAAATATTTATTTCATTTTATATATACTTTTTTTGACATTCAAAGATACAATTTAAATTATGAAAATCAACACGTTCTATTTTTCACTCTAAAGAAGTTTGCAGGTGAAAAAATTTGAGATCCTTTTCCAGTGAAAAAAATTGATCTTTCTCGTTAGATCGCGTACTTAAAATGGATCTATACAATTTGATTTTTCTTGACTTAGGTTAGATCCGTACTTAAAATAAATCTATGTTAATTTTACAGATCAGATATATTTTTAATAATATAGTAATATTAAAAAAATTCTATCCTCAACTTAATCTAAATCACTACAGCAAATTAACAATCCACTATCGTAAAAAATGTTAACCACATATTTTCAACCCAACCTAACTCAACTCAACTCAAATTTCAACAGAACGAGCAACTTAGGTTCATGGATGGGCGTTCAGATCTCTCAAATGCAGCACATTTCGAGGCTAGGTCAGTTACGGTTCTGAAACCATGAGGAAATTTTTCACGTACTAAAACATGCGAATCTCTAATTGACTCCAAGTCATTCTCCTGAAATTTGAGATTGACCTATTTATACAGAGAAAAAATAATAATATCCGTCGGTCCATGGGAGTCAGAATTTAATGGCCATAATAGGTCGATCAGAGTCAAAAATTTTAATAGGAGCATCACTCTGAATTCCCTCCCTTTTATCTCAAAAATAAAAAAAGACTTGTAAATAAAGTATTTAAGTGGTAGCAAACAAGTATACTGATGGATGCCACAACCAAGTATACTGATAAAATCCTTGATGTATCTCGGGGCACTCCTCAGACAATTTAATTACCTGCACCAATAGAATTCACAGAAATGGTAGCCTGAATCAGTTATATATGTTCTTTCAAAAATATATTGATTTAATAATGAAAATGAGTGGTTGGTTTATCTCACCTTTGGCACACATTTGAAACAAAATAAGTGGCTACACGCTAATTGCTTCGGCTCCACAACGACATCTGCACAAAGATTTATGGGTAGAAGTTTCAGATTTTGTTGTCTGTTGTTAGAATACAGATAAATCATTGAAATAACAATGTAAAACAAACAATTATTCTAAGTACCCAGGCATATAGAACAAGTAAGTTCCTTATCGATAGCAGATGTTGATGATGCTTGTGTTAAAACTTTGGAAATAGTGGGTATGTTCCCCATTGTTTTCTCTGTAGTATATAATATTATTTTAATATCATTGGATCCATTAAGATTTGAAAATGGACTCTCTGGAAGGTTATGTCCATAGCTGTTGCAAGGAAAGAAACTCACTGATCATTACCTTTTTATAATAATCACCAAAACAAAACAAAGTAGCTTCTATTCAACTACTTCCAGGAACCCATTATTGACAGCTTGTTTTCTAAGTAAAATCTTTGTCATGTTCTTTATTTCACAGAACTGCAGACTGTGGATGAGGGTCTCTACCTTTCTTGATCATCATTGTCCCGCTTAGGCTCATCTTCGTTATTCTCCAATACCTCAAGTAGGTACCCAAGATGATCGGTTGAAGGAAACTTGTTGAGATCTGCATAAGAGGATGAATGAAATTACTTAAATGCAAAGTGACAGTCTCTAGAGAACATGTCTTGAATAAGTGGGTATCCTAGGTTTACCTTTTGATGCCTTGGATTCTATTTCAAACTGTGGGAATCCATTAGTGAATCTATTCTCGAGGGGGTGAGAAACAATAATAGATAGTGATGTTGTAGGTACATTTGGGTAAATATCCATTTCTTTCTTTACACCAGCTCTTTCCTTAGGAAAATAAATGTCATTTATAATCAAGCCTTCATAAAACTAGCTGCTATCATATTTCAGGTATCTGGCTCCAAAATATTTCATGTATGGCAAGGTTAATGAGAAGATGGACGTGTATTCCTTTGGAGTAGTTCTTCTAGAGCTAATAACTGGAAGAAAACCAATCAATGACAAGAATCCTAAAGGCCAAGAAAGCTTGGTTATGTGGGTAGGGCTCTAGTGTCCTTGCTTGTTATGTATTTGATAATTTTGGATTCTTTTGGTTTCTTTGTCTTGGTTCAGAATCTTAATCTCTTGTGAATTTCAAAATTTAGGCAAGGCTGCTTGTTTTGTATTTGATAATTTTGTATTCTTTTGGTTTCTTTTTCTTGGTTCAGAATCTTAATCTCTTGTAAATTTCAAAATTTAGGCAAGGCCAATACTGGCAGCTGGCTCTGTAAAAGAACTTGCAGATCCACTTTTGGAAGATGCTTATGACATGAGGAAGATGAAGAGAATCGTCATTGGTGCAGCATGTTGTCTGAGACAGGCAGCTTAGTTTCGACCTCGAATGAATAGAGTAATTACTCTTATTCTCATTAGTTGCATATATATGTTTCAGTTTCTGATCTTATGTCAAATTTAGTTGCTTGAAGACATTTCCTTTCCTGTGAGGAGTTAGTGCTAGAATTGTTTTTTCCCATAACGAAGAATGGCACATGAAATATCGAGTTGATATCCTTCTGACGTAGAGTAAAGGGTGTTTAGACCTAGTGTTTAGGGTTGTAATCTAAACATTTGTTTAGTAGTTCAATTTGTAAAATCATCACCCTTAAACAGGTTAGCCCTAAATGCTGATGGTGGATTATGGCAAAATATTCAAAGCCTCAATTGCCAATAATCTATTTTTCCATTAATGAAATATAATATTCTTTTAATATTAGCAAAAGAGATTACATCATATCTCAAACCAAAGCTTCAGTATGCAAATTACCCCTCCCTGAATAGGCAAGAAGAGCCAGCATATCTGCTTTCGCTCCAATATCAAGAGAGTATATAGCTTTCTTGAGAATCACTATCCTAGCTGAAATTTGGATTGCAAGATTTGAATTGAAAGCTTTGGTTTCCCCAAATAAAGTGGCTTACCTTTGCATTAAACTGACTTTGTGAAATTTCAAACAATCGATAAATGTTAATGTAAGAATGTGAACTTATTCTTCGTCATTATTTGTCTGTAACTTATTATTGCAGACTTTGAAATTACTACGAGGAGAAGGAGATGACCTACCTTATTGGACCAAGAGGTAATTGACAATGTCCATGGAATTAGATGAATTGATTGAGGATGAATCTGGAGAAAACTCTGGGATTTGTGACATCCAAACTCATCTATCACTTGCAATGCTTGGAGTTGATGATGATTTGGTATCAAACAGTTGTCCAGATCAAAGTGTAAATCTTGTACATGAGAGCAGAAAATTTGGAAGATTATTTCCATGGACATTATAGCCGTTCAACAAGCTTTGATTGATTTAAATCTACTTCTCTGAGCTTCATAATTTTTCTTACTCCTTGCTTCTGTAAAAGCTTAAATATTTTATACTTGGTGTATTACTGTGAGACAATGCCACTACTTAGCTATGCTCAATTTCAATCACTCTCCATATTGGCTGAAGCTGTGTATGAAGTTGAGTGGAGTCCATGTAAAGTCCCTTGCCAATTCCTTGTATAAATGTGAAAGCCATTGGTGGTCACTCGTTTTGGTGACCCACTGGTGCTCACTAGAGCTGAAAAATTTTCTTGTCCTTGACTTTGGAGCAATTGTATGTATGTGGAAGGAGAAGCAATTATGATATCGCTATTGATATGCAAAACCATTGTTATGTAATTTTTTAGGTCTGAAGATGTGTAACTTATGGTTTAGCTTGGTACATTCTCTTGTATACCAGTTTACTTTGAATTTGTCAATATCACAAGCCCAATAGCGATTTAAGTGTATGTTTGCATGGCAGAACTGCATTGCGGTTGAACTTTTTCTAAAATTAAGTTGTATTTAAAGAAATATGGTGTCTAAAAAGCATAGAACTCCAAACATCAAATCTCTTTGCTCCTTGTAGGCTTGAACCAACATCTCTTCTAGAGAAATTCAACAATTCTAATTTAATAATCCTATCGGCCTCTCTTTGTACCTTTTGAGACAATTGCTAGTTCTAGATGGGACATATAACTCCAATGTGCTTTGTCCTCGTTACAGAGAACACAAAAATATTAATGCAGGGTATAACAACTATACCACTAGCACTACAAATCATTTCTGCTCAAAAAGGGGGATTTAAATCATGCAGCAGCTTAAGAGGGGCAGGGTCCAGTTTCAAAAATAGCCTTACAATTGGACTAATCAAAATAAAATCTGATTCGCTTCATAGGCGTAGAGTAAACAGGTACCAATGAGGTAACGTGCAAGTGGACAATTAAATCATATTCAGCACAAGACCAGCCCTCGGCATACAATGCAATTAAAAGTATTGGGTTATGAGCTCTGAACAAGATCACAAATGATATATTATTCACCAAATTTTAATCTTCCACAAAGAGACAGATTGATCCTCTCTGATTTGTCAAACAAATAAAAAAATACCAAAATTATGCATAGAATCATCTTTGAACTGTAAACACTACAGTATATAGTAACCTGGGAAAGTGATGAAGCACTCAATACCATACAAAAATAAAATTCCTTAATAGAAGATTCCTTAATAGAAGAAAACACCACTGAAAATTGTGAAAAGTTGCCAAATGAACTTTGCCAATCTTTTAGATTTATAGAAACAAAGTCAAAAAACCTCTTCAAAGCTAAGTGCTTACTACCAGCCACATCCAATATGAAAGGTTTTATGGGGCCTGATAAGATCAGAACTTGCTTGACCACGGTAAGATAAGCACCGTACCTACCTAATGTATAAAAGAAGACTGGTAAGTTGGAGGAGGGGCAGGTAGTCTACTGCCAAAGTGATGGTTGTTGTAATTAGTAGAGGAATTGTAAGAATCGGAACCCAACAACGAAGGCCCCATGTTATCTGATGGATACATATATGGCCTTGAGAGCGAGACTGGAGTCCTATTTCCAACACCATAGCCTGCTCCATATAATCCTTGGTTTGATCTATCATATGCATTTTGGCCCTGTAGGTTGTAGGATGTAACACCTGGAGCTGCATCAGAATATTGTACTCTATCCAAAGACCTATAAAAGCTTCTGTCTGCACCATTGGAAGAAGCATAAAGAGTCGGAGTTCTTTCATCTGCACTTAATGGAGGCATATATACACCAGCATTTCCTCCATTGGCACGAGGACGCTTAGGTTGAGACTTAACAGCACCTGCAAACCTTTTTCTGTCAGCCTTAGCTTTCTCTAACTGAGCTACACGCTTTTGAAGAGGATCTGGTGAGAACTGTGATTCAAGTTTGTGCTCCTTAATGCACTTTTATAACAGCTCTGTAAGCAGAAAGCTCTTTTGTATTTACTTCAATCTGTAGCAGCAAATAAAAATATTGGTCAAAAAAGAAACTTCCGATATAACCAACAATACTAAGCCAAAATGATCATCACATAACAAGACATTTTGTATAACAATAATACAATCATACTTGTGCAACAGTAGAGTTATTCCCGCTTTTTAAACTTGCCTGAGAAGCTTTCTTAGCATCTTTCAGATATTCCTTCAACAAAGGAACAGGTGCAAACTTCTCTGTCAGCCCAAACGCATGAGCAAAGTTGGCTGCCTCAATTTGTTTTCAACAAAGGAACAGGTGCAAACTTCTCTGTTAGCCCAAATGCATGAGCAAAGTTGACTGCCTCAATTTGTTTTCCACTATTGACCAGGGTTTCTACAACATCTGCATGAAATTTTCACAAAATTTTCAGTTAATCTGAATATGTCACAAACATTTGAAATACCAAAAGACAGTTTACTGTGAAAGAAAAAACAATACAGACAACTTCAACGGATTTGTCAATAAAGATAATAGCTATGCCAGCTTGAGACCATTTTCATAAGTAAACAATTCCCCACTCATGAAAGGCCTTATGACACTTTACCATAGCTGATCATCTTCAGGTGCCTTTATTAATATCAAAAAAATAACTTACATACAACTTTCTACCTCATAAAAAGATGTCTACCTAGTAGAGGCCACTCAGTATCTGCCTTGCATATGAAATGTTGAGATCTAAAGAAAAGAATACCAACCCCGTCAACTTAGAAACCCGTTCACTGGACTAAACAAAAAACGTTGGGAAGGTTTACTACAGCCAAGATTACCAAACTTTATCTTCAACTCAATCAGCCACAACCAAGTATACTGATAAAATCCACCAGTCCCTCAAAAAAACCAAGCTAGCCATGAATGCCAGAAAAACAACAAAAAGCCTATCTACCAAGCTGGATGGAAATTTTGCCAGCCTAGCCACTGAGGCTAACATTACAGAACACCAGCCAACCAAGCTGGCATTTTTGATTCAAGTCCAAGGGAACGACAGAGTTCAGGTGTCTGCCTGCACCGTGCAAATGCAAGAACAAGCTTGCATAAGTCATCTTTATCAAACTCTGACGCAATTCCAAAAGTAGCTAGAAGTTGCAAGAAGGCCTGGGCCTCCAACGAATTGGCATTGACAACATCTCCTTCAAGGTTTATCTTTGACTTCCATTCATGTGCAATACTTTTGGCTTGCTCCTTTATATTTAAGGGCAGAACTGGATGTTCAACACCCAAAATAGGATCTGCCAAAACAGGTACAAGAGATTCCAGTGATAATGTACAGGCCCGGCGTAGAGCCGGGAGCCCAGACTCTTTCTTGTCACTTAACTTTTGTTCAAGAGAATAAAACTCCTCCAAGGACTCCAACACTAACCGTGGTGGGTCAGTTGCAGAGTTTAATGCAGAGGGAACCTAATTGCAAAGCCCTATTTCCAATTGCAAAAGTCATTAAGAATGGGAAGATAGGATTTAGGGATTATAATATCTGAAAATTTCTATTTTTAAAGTATTATAAAATGAGTTTAGATTTTTATATAACAATAATAAGTGGAAATCAGAAAAAGAAAAAGAAAAGAAAAGAAATTGATTGGAGATAAACTTTTTATAATTTTGTAAATGTTATTGAGTTCCAATGCTCAAACAAAATATTTATAGAAGGTAATTCACTGGTCTGTGGATGAAGCAAGCATTTGGGGGCTAATTCGTGAAGTATGACAATAAAAGAGGTGAAATTAGAATGAGTAATGATAAGACAGACATCCTTGTATAGAAATTTCAATGAGGTTCTTCTTAAAGGTGACTTAATTGTATCACATTGATTTTGACATGACAACATCAGCAAAATGATATAAAAGTCGTTGCAACTAGTACATCTGTGTTTGATGCATTAATCACTATATGAGATTGAAGGAATCTGGCGCATTCTCGATCAAAACTATTGCTTGATTGACAACAACATGAGTCTTGTGTTGTACAACAATTGTATAATTGGTGCATTAATCACTGTATGAGATTGAAGGAATCTGGTCGCATTCTCAATCAGAACTATTAACAACAGCATGGGCCTTGTGTTGTACAACAATTATATAATTTGATTGTGAAGGATTTAAGGAGAAGTAATGTTGTTTTCTCTGATCCTATCAAGGATTAGCAAATATACTATTTATTGGTCCCTGTGGTATACATTGTTTAGACCTTGTTTTCTCCCTTAATTGTAAGTGCATAAAAATATTAGATTCATAGGACAGGGTACCATTAATCATGTGATCCAATGATCTTGGACATTTTTTATTGAATTCTTCAAAACTTATTTCCATTTGATCTTCCAAAATGTGAAGATAGTTTTATTGGTTGGAACAATGCTACAACTTACAAGTTATAATAACAGAGATTCTGTTCTGCATAATGCTTTCCACCTTGCAATATTTTTGTGGATATCGTTAAGCAATATTCTCTTTGAGTAAAGAATAAATTATTGTGTGTAGAGTCATTGGGTTTACTATAGTAATGATCGTAACATTTTGTAGTATTTTGTTTGTTGTTATGTGGTTTAGTGGTTGAGACAGTGCATTACCATGTTAATGACCCAAAGTCAAACTTAGAGATCAGAGCCCTCAATTATAAGTTGGTTGAATTTTATGAGATTTATATGCAATATTAACTCAATAATTAAAAAAAAATATAGACTTAAGCACCCTAAATAAACTTCAATTTATACATCTTTAGAATCTCATTTATGCTACATATCTGCATCTTATGTACATTTTCCCATTCCCATGTCAGAATTGTTCCTCAATTTATGCCTTACGGCGTTTCCTTTGCAACATTTGGTGCAAATGCTAGTTATGTATAAATTCAAATTGGAAAATATATAGATAATATCATGACAAAACTAAAATATGACGGCCCAGATGACCAACTTATCGAATGATTGGGTCCTTCCTCTCGAAATGCGATGAAATATTTTTGGGAAAAAAAATAAAAATAAAAAACTCGAAAATATTGAAGATCAAAGTAATATTTATGAATATTTTTATGAAGAAAAAGAAGTTATGTGATCTGATTATAGAGTAAAGGTTAGATTATGACAATAGAATATAATTAAGCTATTAGATACCTAGATTTAATTGGAAATTAACAGTATAATGAAATATTTAAATATATATATATATATATATATTATAATGAGCCTCATAAATGGGTAATTGTATGGGCTCATTTTACCTCCTAACCTAGTCAAATCAACCATTCTCTTAGCTTATTGTATGATTTTTTGATTATGTTTATGCTTATAGGGTGAGTTGAGTTAGTTATCATGCCATGTGGTCTAACATGTATTTAATGCAGATTATTGATGGATTTCGAGGTGAAAGTTAAGGATCTAGTGGCCAAACTGCAGAAATAATTCGAAGTAGACAGAGAAGAAGACTTATAGGAGGGAATCCCCCTCATTTATTAATCCTCAGTTCGAATTCCCCTTCATTCAACTCGGAGTACAAGCAACCGAATCATGCACTAGAAGGCAGCCGAGTAAGTGCAAGATGATTGAGAGTTATCTCGAGTTTTGGAAGCCAAGCCTCCCTGATTTTAAGGAAGATGTTGGTAGTTTCAGATGTATAAGTAGAGAGGCCTAGGGCCTCACTAGGGTCGGATTTTTTTTGCTTGTGTAAACTCTACTCAAATTTCGAGCTTATTATTTTGTGACAGTTTCATGTAATCATGCTATTTTCTTTTATAATGAATACGGAATCCTTTTTGAGCTAGTACTGAGATACCTTAGAGGGCGGAAGCTCTTGGGTTAGGGTCCAATCCAAGCAGCCAAGCTTCTCTTTACTTGTATTTGTATGCTTTATTTCAGTTTGTAGATTAATTTGTTGTTAGAAGTATTTTCCTTATGGTTAAGAATAGGTTGCTTTTGTTGATTTAGTATTTTGCTTCCATTGGTACTTTCTGTAGTAGGTTAAGTAGTGATCAGAAAAGATTCAAAAGGCTGGCAATAGTGCCTTGGCCTCTCTTCCTCCCTCTGGGACCATGATTTGGGGCAAAGACTCTCTTGCTGCCCCAAAAACACATATTTTCCTCATTCATAGGACTTCTAGTGTTTTCAACGCTCTAGTAGATTGATAGTCCGGTTTTTCTTTGCTTTAGATATCCTTTATCATGTTCACTTCCTGATTTGCAATAGTCCTCTTTTGTGCTTTCCTTTCTTGCAACATTTCTCAGCATTTCCTTTCATACATCATAGTTTAGACCATTTTTATGCAAAACTCTGTTTTTCCTAGGATGCACTCATTTCCTTTGTTGCTTGATTTTCTTGGTTGACTGTCAGTTTCTATGCAGCAGATCTCTTCCAGTAGTAGGCCAACTTACCAGCAATCACACCCTCCATCTAATCCATGCCCTATAGTTCTACCAAACCTCACCTCAATTCTCCCCTAGTTTCCTTTATTTTCCATAGAACTTCTTCCTCTCTCCTTGAGCAATCCCAATCATCTTTCTCTCTCCTGGTGGTTCATGGTAGACCTTAAGGGCCCTAACACCTCATCCCAACCTTCATCCACCTTTTCCACCCACTCTCACACCTTCAAAGCAGTGAAAATTGCTCTCGGCCTCCTCTTGTAGGCCTCCTGTATTTTTCCTGTTTTCCTCCTATAGTTTCCCTATGTCCTCCCATAGTTTTTCCTGTAGGCTTTCTTTTGAAGGCCGAGTGTGGTAAAAGCCTTTAGAAGGCCACCTAAGACCTCCTAGGACCCATCCACACCATCCTACATCCTCCCAAGTTCCAAAACCGCCCTCTAACACCACTTGTTCACTGCCACACTCACACACAATAAATTAGATGCATGATTGAATTCACATAAAAACACATAAAAATCCAAAAATATTTTTTTCTGCTTATTTACTTCCAGAAATAGCATGGTTAGATGTTGTTTGCTTCCTTGAGTAGGTAATGGCATTTCTTCCATGATTTTCATAGTGTTTTTGGCAGAAGTAGAATTGGCTTGTTAATTAGGCTTTACTAGGTTTTGCTTTACATTCAAGTCTTTCTCCTTTTTGCAGTTAGAATAACATCTGTAGAGTAATATTTCTTTCCTTTCATCACACATAGAGCTTCTTCTGAAATCTATAGAAGTTGGCTTGAGCTCCTAGTGATCTTGCATCGGCTGACCAAGTGACAACCTACAATGAGAACTAGTACTTGTGCATACAGCATCGACGCTTCCAAGTTTGTTACGAACTACCGGGTTAATAAAAGTAAAGTTGGAAGCCCAGAAGTTGCAGCATCCTTGCTGCAACACTGGCACTCACCAACTCCTAAGAATCAAACAACCTCTACCACAAATGGAGCAGCCTTGTGGTTATCGCAAACAAAAAACACTCCCCTATTGGAGATTCCTCAAAAGAAAATAGGAGTGAAAATAGAACATATGTGGCGACGATATGCCATCACGTGAAAATTTATCAAAATTTTCCCATCAGAAAGGATGTTGATAGCTTGATATGTTGGATCAGAAAAAATTGGATGCTCAAAGGGGATCCAGAACTTAAACTAGGCTCAAAAGGGTTTTTCACTACAATATTCAATAACATAAACAACAAGGCCATAATCTTATAGGGAGGCCTGTATTTCATGAATTTAGAAGGTTTATTCATGAAACCCTCAATTCAAAAGTTCAACCCCAAGAAAGAGGATTTCTCCTTTGCACTATTTTGGATATGAATCTATTCTCTACCCAAAGAGTACTGGGACTACGACATCCTAGCTGGCATGAGAAATGTGATAGGAACATTTATGATGATATCTAACACCACCAAAACATGACTGATATACCTCCTATGTGCACCTTTATGCCTATCTAGATCTCTTGCAATCACCCTTAGCTAGCATATTCTTGAGCATCAAGTACAAAATATGGGAGCAACCAATCGATTATGAACAAATCATATTTTGTTGCCACATATGTCATGAATATGGTAATTTTTTTCGAGATTGTCTAGAAAATCACACTCAAAGTAGTGAAACGACAACCCCGAATCAAGATTAGGAAGTGTACACCAAATTTGCAGGAAATAAATAGTCAAGAATACAATGGCCACTCTGTCCTCCAAAAATGTGGAAGAGCACAATCGGCTTGCATTTCTACAATAGCTCTACGAACATGAACCATTGCAAAAGACAAAACAATAATAAGAGAGAGATACGGGGTAGACTAGTAAACCCCCACCAAAACACAGGTAGCAAACACATCCATTGCATTAACTAGAATCATATAAAATATCTAGAAATGGAAGAAACTATCCTAGATCAATTTTATGGTGAAGATGTTAAAGTCATGGAGTTGTAGGATATAGATTTGTAGTCACTAGTTAAATAATGACACAATAAGGACCTAACAACAATCTTGGAGGAAAAAGTGAAACTCATAGCCAAAGCCTACATTAAAATAGAAAGAATCACTTCTTCGTCGCACTCATGAATCAGGTGACATTACTCCCCTTCATCACGCTTTTTCGTCTCATGGAAAAAAAATGAAATTCCCCTAGGTACCAAGGGAAAATTATAAAGGAACAAAAAAGGAAGAAAAATAAATAGTAAAATCCTACTAGCTCTAGGTGACTTCTTAGTCAATTCCATATGGGTAGCAACCATGGATATTATTTTCCAACCCTCCTTCCATTATTCTCAAAGAAATTCATCACTTGGAACATTTGGTGTCTTAATGGTAAATCCAAGAACAAATTATTGAAACATAAAATCAAGCAAGAACATTCCAACATCCTCATGATCCAGGAAATCAAATGCTCCACAAAAAATCTTCACAAATTTCTTAAGATTATTTGTTGAGATAGTGAAAACATATCCCATAATTGTTTTAGTGCCTCATGAAGCTTTGCTATCATACATAACCCCTCAATCGTCACCCTCAAAAACTCCTTTCTTCCAAGAATCCTTACTACCATCTTCCAACCCATTGGTTCTGACACTCAATTCTTAATATCCAATATATATGGTCCAAATGGTGCATCAAATCATAGGGGTAATCTCTGGATCCTAGGGGAAGACTTCAATATGATAAAAACCTAAAATAAAAAAGGGAGGGATTCAAAAAGAAGATGCATAAAGTTTAATTTTTAATGACTTCATCAGCAAATGCAAACTAGCTAATCTTGGAACCCAAAATGCTATACATACTTGGAACAACAAAATATGGGGTAACTCATAAATCACTTTAAGGCTTGACAAATTTCTTATAGCAAAATCTCTCTTAATTTTCAACACAAATTTTGAAGCCATCATCTTTCCAAGTCATGGTTCTCACCATTGGCTTAGACAACTATCTACAATTGGTTGGGCATCCCTAGGAACAAACCCTTTAAATCTTAAGCCTTCTAGCTAAGTCACCTAAACTTTCTCCCTAATGTGGAAAATTGGTAGAGGGATTCAAGTTTTATAATATCTTCACAACAACAAAAAAATTAAGTTTTTTTGAAATAAAAATGACAAGTTTTGATTGGTTGAAATTAATTCCTTAAAGTTTGATTTGAGTTTATGTGACAAGATAATTAGTGAGGATGTTGACTAGATTCCCTATAGTAGCCCAATAGAATTGCAAAAGTTTATGGCTAAATTATGTAGCCATAACTACGAGGGGGAAATCTTCTACCCTTATTTTTTCTAGTTTAATTTATTTTCTTTAAAAGATTTGAAAACATGTCATAAGTTGAAGAAGTACAATATAGGCATGATAAAAATGTAAAAGATGAAGTAATGCAAATATGCATATTCACTAAAACGATATCAAATAATGAGACACTAGGTGCATACAATAATGGATGTGCATGCATAAATACTCCAAGGAGTGTATTTTCCTAACATAACTCAGATCACTAATATTTGATAATGGTAAACATGTGACCAGGGACATGTTCACATCCGGTTGGGAAGCCAACAAAATTGTTGTATGTAGTATTAAGGAAACAAGGCTATGAAAAATATGGCGCTACTGGGAGATTGGCACAAGTGAATCCTATACTTGTTTATATGCATGTTGTGCCAACATGATAAGTGCACTAGTTAGTAGTGTGCTACCAATCAGTTGTTCTCCAGATAAGTGTTCTAAACAAGTTCATTATGACTCTTTGATTGTAGGTGCATTTGAAGTATTGTTGAATGGTTAGTTAAGTGCATGAGATGAATATGTATAACTTAAGAGATTATACTAGGGAAAGATTATGTTTTAAGATAATTATACTGACATGATTTGGGTTGAGACAATTTATATGAGTGCAAGGGGGAAAGATTCCATGATTGTTGCACAAAGAAAAGTGTGTACAACATCTAGACACTTTAACCAACAATATGCAATATATAGAGGGATGGAAACTCTGGGAAGTGATTTTGGGGAAAATGTTTTGCATGATTTTGTCGATGCAATTTTCTTTTTTACTTTTGTTCATTTTTTAGCATGGTCATGTCGCTTCTTGTTTTTTCCTTTTGTATTTTATGATGGTTTCTTTTGTTTTTTCCTTTTGTGGTTTTGTCTTGATGGTTTATTGAGTGCAGGGAAGGAAAATGGAAAAGAGCTCTAGAAGAAGAGTTAAATAAGAAACCAAACTTGAGATGTAAAACCCTAATAAAAAATTATGCATAAAATAAATGGCAGAAAGGGAGTTGAAGAAAATGAAAGAATAATTAAAATGGACATGACTTAGTCCACTTTTACAAAAAAAGGAAATGATATAACAACCATGAAAGTTGCATAGAAAGGAAGTTTTCCTAAACTTTAATAGTGCATGGCTAATGTATATTTAATACTGTTAAAAAGAGAATGATGCTTCCTGATGTGACAGATCATTAGATGAGCCTAGTCATCGTAAATAGAAAAGCACACAGGATTCACTCAATGAACCTCTGACATAGCATGTTTTTTTTGTGGCATACTAAAAAATACCCTTTGTTTGACTAAATATTGGAAAATACCTTTAAAAATCACTTTATTTAACCCCCTATCAATACTAACACAATACGCCTTCCAAATTTTAAAAACCCTTAATTTCACTATATATTGTAGGTATCCATTTTTTCATTAACATTTTTTATACCCCTTTATATTTTCTCATTAACTTTGATCTCCATTTTTATACCTACTAATATAAAAAACCTTTACCCCCTATTATATGCAAAATATATTATGTCATTTTTTCCTCAATATATATCCTCCAATATGAACGCACGTGGTATGGTATTTCTCCCCCAGTGAAGTCCCCATGAAAGTAAGTAAATAATCCACACACACACAGTTATAGTAATATTATGATCATTGTGCGTGGTATAAAATGGAATGGATAGTTTCCATGTTTTGAGATTACATAGTGAAGCCATGTCTAATGGATTCCATGTCACTTGGAATATCTATTGTGTAGTGTACAAGTAACCTATTGCTATTAATTACTATTGATGATGTTCTTATATTGACATTTCTAACCGTTGTTGGGTGCATGAATGAAAATTGAAATCGTCTTCTTAGCATGTGTGAAGACATATTGGAATCAAATATGAATTTGAAATAGGAGTGGCCTTGACTCCATAATCAAACCATCGTTAGTTTAAAATTCTATGGAATCCTTTTAGCCTTGAGGAGGCTACCTAGGAAATGGAAGAAAAATGCAAGCACTTCATTAACTTTGCAAAAGTGATAACGACAGAAGAAACATCGAGGATGGTGTTTAATTCAAAAGGGGGGAAATGTGATACCCCTGGTGCAATTGCTTTTGCAAACATTATTATTTATATTTTTTGTAAATATTGTGGAAATGTTGGTTGTGGGGCCAAGACTGAAGTTGACTAACAAATGTAAATATTAATATATTGTTATGAATGAAATATTATCATCTCTACTTATTGTTTATTCAGAAATATAATAGGAGCCACCATGTGAGTAGTCAGGCTCTCAACTGTCAAGAAGTTGTTTGAATCAGTTGCAGTTCGAGAAAGGACAATTTTGAAGTGAAAGTTGTCATAATTAAGAAAATAAATCCTCCACCTTTAAAAAATAGTCCAGCCACCAGAATTATCATGATGGGAGAGAAAGGTCATGTGGTGAAAGGAAGGAAAAAAGTGTGGGAGAAAAAGGTAGTCTAAAACAAAAGTTCTAGTGGGAGAGAAAGAATGGATCAGGAAAAATATTAAAACCTTGAACTAGTGGTACATTTCTAGGGTTTGAAGAGGTGAACCATAAACAATATTGATCAAATTCCTGACAAAAGGTTTTCTTAAGGACCGGGGGGAATTGTGCAACATAAAACTTCGTTGGTTAAGTGGAGAGGGGTTTCTCCTATTATATTTTCAAGTACTCAGATAAGTAAATAAATTGGTGTTTCTTTGGCCTATGGAAAATCTATATTTCCAATTTATTTGTTTTTGGATATGTTTTGTGATAAGGTTGAGTGTAGGCATAATATTTAACATATGTTTTCTCGACAAAAGTTGTATTTTAGTTGGAAAGTTTATTTATGTTCGGGTGTTTTTTAATAAGATAGAAGAATCATTTATGGGTATTGTTTTAATTAAATAAAATATATATTTATGCCTAAATAGGGCTAGTACGGATAGAATAGTACTGAAGAAAAAATTCAATGCATTTTCTTGAACCCTTGTAGTCCCTATTTAACAAACCCCCCAAGGAAAAATTGATGAGGAACCCCAAAACTAGGAGTTTGACATCAAATTTTCTTAGGTCCAAGGGGACCATTTAACCAAATACATAATTAAGAGAAATGGGTATGAATACATTCAAATATATAAACAAATACTCAATGCACAAGCTTAACAATGTCCACCATATTATGAAAAGAACTACAAAGTAAACACAGCGAAAATAGTCATGTACAGGAATAGAAACAAGGTTAGCATAGTTGTTGAATGACAACAACATAAGACTTTCTTGTTAACCTGTGATTTCATATAGTCTTCGCTTATTGAATAAGAGGCCTTGTGGGATTCAAATGTAGAAATACAAATACAAGAATCATGCATCAGATGTCTCCCTGGCCAAGGATTATACAAAAGAATCAAGTAATCATGTAGACATCATTTGGAAAACATGTATGCATAAAGCATGAAAATAAGCTAGGTTGTAAACCATATTTGAAAATACATTTGTATATATTCACAAAGAAGGGTAAGAAATATTGTGTGAGAACAAGGAAAATAATAAAGTTAAAAGTAGATTTTCGATCCTTGTTCCAATTCATTTCTGAAAAAATATTTATCTATTAAAAAAATTCATTAATAAAGGAATACATAGAGAATGAAGCATTTACAACAAGTATTATGAATGAATAAATTTCCTCTTGTTGACATGGCTAATATTCGCATGGAAACAAGGGGGACTAACCTGATCGCAGACCCTAATTAGACTTGCTTTCATTTGGAATGGCTAGCTCCGACGGGTTTTAAGGGACCCCGTAAATTATTTAGACACGTTGAAAGATTGCTTCCGGGAGGAAGACTTTGATTATATCAACAAAATAAAACAAGATAACCTTTATGTATTAAATCCTATCTACACTACTTTGATCTAGTCCTAGCTATCCTAATCTATCCTACAGAAGCATAATACAAAGGTTTAAGCATCATATATATGTTTGGCAGGAGTGTGATAAAGAAGATTAAACATCATGGCCCTAATTAGACTTGCTTTCATTTGGAATGGCTAGCTCTGACAGGTTTTAAGGGACCCCGTAAACTATTTAGACACGTTGAAAGATTGCTTCCGGGAGGAAGACTTTGATTATATCAAAAAAATAAAACAAGATAACCTTTATGTATTAAATCCTATCTATACTACTTTGATCTAGTCCTAGCTATCGTAATCTATCCTACAGAAGCATAATACAAAGGTTTAAGCATCATATATATGTTTGGCAGGAGCGTGATAAAGAAGATTAAACATCATGTATAGATTCATGTCCAAATGAATCAATCACTGAATTCACAACTGAACAAGACTGTATTAAAGCTAAATTTCAATCCAATCACTCATATAGAAATCCACACTCTTTTATGGAATTAAACTTGCAACTGATGTTTAACTTAGTTTCAAATTATAGACCATTCACAAGTTAACCAAGAAACTGAATCACATTCAATTTAACAAGACTAATAGTGAACTATAAGTCATCAATGTGCATAAATACAAATCACATTTACATTCATGCCAGCAACAACACTCTGATCCAAAACATATAAAAGAACCATCAAATAATTCTGAAACTAAAGGCTCCTTCTTCCCCCAAAATAGTCCTTATTCACAATAAAGCAAAACTGTTCTTCTCGAAAATCAAAAGCCCTTTCTCCTCTTCGAAGGTAATACTTATGCAAATGCCCACAGACTCTAGGTCTACCCTGCCTCTTCATCTTCCCACTGTATCCAATCTGCAAATCGAGTACACAGAGATAGGATCATCAGCATGACCGTTGACACGTAGAAATCATAACAGCTAGATCGATTCATTTCCTAAGGAAGTGAACAGATGTTGGTAGAAAGGGTGACTATATGTTGCATTCCCATAATGAAGACTGGGATAGCTTTACTTTTGGAATGAACATGAAACGCATGGGGTTTCGACCCGGAATGCTTGCGGCTAGACCTTTAAACACAACGCTTCTGCATACATGGCTCTTCGAATCCCCTCTTGCGTCCTTTACTTCTCACCTGCAAGGATAACTATCATTAGCTTGATGATTGTGAACAATAAAACATAAATGTTCAATCAAATGTAAACATTGCCTTTATTCATTTTATAAACTACGAAACAAGTGTGAAAAGGATTTATGCCTGATACACAGTCAACATACAATTTCCCGCTCAACCCATAGCCTTGACACAGTTTTTTGAGGGCTTCTTTTAAATCACAATTGGGTATCGGCCCCTCCACGGGTTGCAGTACCATGCCTTCCACTTCCCCGATGTGCAATCACACTATCGCGACTCCACAGGCTCGCCTTTTACACTGAAAACTCGATCCCTTTGAAATTTCAGAAAATTTGGAAAACACATGAAAACACAGGAAATTCTGCCTCAATCGCTCAAGCCAGACCACAAATGTTATCTGTTGGAGTCTATAAATATTTCCGGGTCCGGCCCATCGCATATCGCAATGTGCACAAACCTGGCGCTCCACCGATCGCGATATGCGATAGGGCTTCGAACCCGAAAATATATATATCATATTTGATAGCTCAGCGGGTCTGCTATATCGTTGCACATATTGTGTATAAGGCCCGGGCTCCGCCGATACGTGATATGCGATTGGGGGCCGAACCCAACAATGTATACAATGTGATTCATAGTGTGGGCGGGTCCGGAGGTCAGGGGTGTGCCATATATACATAAACCTTGGACTTAGGCTGATTGCGATATGCGACGAGCTTTCGGACCCGAAAATATATATATTGTGGTTCATAACGCCATCAGGTCCGAGGCCTTATGGCATGCATTATGCACCCAGATTGAATGCGATAAGCAAAAGAGGGAGGATATATGTATTTTGCGAAGGGTTCCCTTTGTAAAGGGATTATAACGGGACAATGATGTGATGAAGGGTTTTGGAAGGTAGAGAAACCCTGTTGAGCATATGAATGAAGGGCTTAACAAGGTTATATGTGAGGGATTTGTTAAGGGGCTTTTATCATTTGTGAATGGAATATTTGGCTCTTCATAGAGTTAAAATCACTGGGATGAAAAGGATCATTCAGAGAGATGATAGATTAGACTTATAGGGGGCCCATTCAAAATTTTCTATCAGAGCATGTTTTAATAGGGTGGTAGTTGTGGCCACAACAAATGGTGAACCACTGGGCAAACCAGTTATCTATGTTTCCAAATAACCTTTAGATCAATAAAACATCAGGATGTTAAGATAAACTTGAAATGCAAACTATATAGATGGACAAGCATGGGTTCCACTTAAACATTAACTGCTTCAGGAGGGATAGAGACAAATAGCTTCTACTTACTGATATGATTTTGCTAGGAATTCTCCAATGGCGGTATTATGGGGTTTATTGACCTTCCTTTACCTATTTCCTGCTTTCAAAAATCCCTTTGGGGCCGTCACTGGTCTGTCCATACTTGTTTAGGTGTGTACCTCAGCTCTTTATTGCTCATCAAGCTTGATGTAGACATGTTTTTCTTGCACTTTATATGAGAATTTCAGTGCTATATTTTCATTGATTGAATGGGGCGCAGTCATGGATCATGCCATATTTTTAAACTGCTTAAGCAAGGTTGGGCTTGCTATTTCAATCGGCACTCTGAGCCTAGCAACATTCCTTACTCTAACTAGCTTCCCAAACAACCTGTCCTTCCAGATTGGCACAAGGACTTGACATTTCATTTCTTTTTAGATAAGTCCTTCCAGTTTCAGGCACAAGGACTAGAGCACAATTAGATTTGCCACAAGGTATGAGACAGTGAGCTTAGCCCATGAAAGGAGGTTTACTTGTGAGTAACAGGTATTGGACCATTTAGTGTGGTGGATGGGACCAATGGAGAATGATTGTAAACCTTACAAGCAAGTATAGGCTAGGTCTGAGTGGGATTTATTTAAATGCAACGTTCCTCCATTCCAGTCTAGCGGTAGTTACACATTTTTTTGTTTTATAAAGATGCCCCTACATGCTTCAGATATCCAAGTTATCAATAGATCTCACATAGTTCCCAACAGATGCCCATGAGGGGTTTCGATTTGCATTCCACTACTGATTCTCAAGTTCTCATGGGTTGATAGAAAATTTGTTTGATTTGAGGGGAAATGATGGATTCAGGAACAACAGAATCATCAGCAATTTAATGAGGAAGGGAATGGACAAGAGTAGTGAATGAGGGCGAATCTGAAAGGTAGAATGAGAATGGAGGACTACAATCAGCTGGCTGAAAAGGAATGTAATTCAAAACAACAAAAAAATAGACTTGGCGGAAAACAAAAGAAAGCACAGAAATACAACTAAACTAACAGCAAAATGAAATGAACTCTAACCTACTCAGGAGGTAACCTTCAGATGCTGGCCATTAACAGGGAGTTTTTTTGTTTCTCCCTATAAGGTTTTCAATCTTTAAGTTCCATGACCAATTTTTTCCACAACTTGGAATGGGCTCAGCCATGAGTGTTGTAAATTTGTGTGCTTACCTGTTGGCTCACTCATGAGAGATGAAAAGTAAATAAATTTCTCAATGAAAGATATCACCTCGTCTTCACTTATGTTTATACGTTTGTCATGCTCCTTTTTGTTAATTCCTGCATTTCTGAGTGTTTTTTGTAATGTGGGAACTCAAGGATTTGATTATCACCTTCGAACACCTACCAATTTGGGATGTTATCAGTCACGGATGATCTGAACATCAATTAAACATAAAATTTATTCTTGTTTAATCTAAGATTAGGCAAAAGTTTCGCAGGCATAGCAGCCATTGGATCGGCATCGTGGTTATACTTTCGAGGTATGTATGTGACATAGAAAGAATCAAAATTGTCAATTAAACTCCATACCTCATGTTGGTACCTCACCAGGTATGGCAGACTCCAGTGTATCTTTTTCTTTACCTGGTCCACCATTATCTCAAAAACTCTGAGATTTTTTATATTCCTTTCAATGGCTCTTCTCAGACCTTTCGGTAAGCCTTCATGTTCTGCTGTGTTACTGGTGCGCATACATTCCAACCGACTGGCCATCAGACGTTGGTTCCCTAGTGGGTCAATGAAAATGATCCCAGTGTTGCACTTTCAAGACAGTTAGAGTCATCAAAGTGGAGTGTCCTGAAAATAAACTCTAATGTTATGCTAAAAGAACTACTTCCTACGCAATTAGTCCTATCATCTACTATAATACAAGGTAATTCATCAGTTGGATTATGGGGGTGTTTAATTCTTTCTTCCAACTGTGTCTTTTTCAAAGCCTCCTTAACTGTTTCTGCATGGAATTCTCTGAAACAGGTTTCCATGGCATAAACATCGAAACTATAATTCCCAAAAATAGAGTTATAGAACATTACAGGTTCATTGGGGTTGTTTGGTTCCGTTACCACGTACTTCATGTATCTTTCCAAATCCACTCTCAGCATATCACTTTTTCCCCTTTGGGGCAACAAAATATGGGACCAATCAATTAAGAAATATCCATTTAGCTTTGATGACTAGTCCCTACTAAGCAGCATTCCATAAGCCTCGGGTATATCCACTACCACTATATCAATGACTTGAGTGTATTGAGGTTTGGAATCCATACGAATCAACACATCTTTCAGCTCCCCAATAACTCTCACATTCGTTCTGTCCAACTGCATAATTCGAGTTTCAGTTTTATCGAGTATTGCCTGAAGTCTCTTAGCAACAGCATAAGGCATAACAGTGGATGAGGCACCAGAGTCTACCAAGCAATTGTGCACATTCATGTTGAAGATTTCAAATGTGATAAGGAAGGGTGGAGTCATAGATTTTGATTTCCTCCCTATCATGGCTGCACTAACATCTCGGGGCTTTCGATTCATTTTAGACAGAGTGGCTTCCATAGCTGATGGTATTCGAGATGAGCTGGAGGTATTAACAGGTTTGGACACTGGTTTCTCGGTTTGGCCGCTGGAGGTGGTGGGGGTTTTGTAGTTCCACTCATTCATAGCTTTCAGCAGCAAATCTCTTTGCTACGTTAATTTTAACAAGTCAAAATATGTGATATTAGCCCTAGACTTCTTGAGATCATCCACAATATTGTAATCAATGTTATAAATAGCATATGGCAAAGTAAACATACCTATTCTGCCATTCTTAGATGGGATTTTACCATCTTAGGTAGCGTTCATTGCAGTGGGAGATGCATTTTCTTTCTCTGGGTGAGACTTGCAACAGGGACATTCTTGGACTGACCACTAGGTCTACTCTTCTCGATAGGAACTCTGGGAGCGGATGCTTTCACAGGGCGAACATCTTGCTTTGTTTGGTCTAAGGGCTTTGTCACATCTGGGAGAGGCCCTTTACTTCGCGTGTGGATTTCATTAGCGTTGATTTCTGCAGTGTTATCCCCTTTGTCGTCGTTCTTATTACTATGGAAATCCCACAGCACGTTAATTTTGGTTTCCTCATCCAAGGGTTCTTCTACTTTGTATCCTTCCTCGTCTTCTTTTTCTTGTTCGAGTTCCAGTACAGCTTCTTCTTTATTAAGGAGCAATCCAATAAGAGCCAACTCTTCTATGTTTAAAGCCCCTTCATTAGGTGGAGTAGGCAATGCAAGTTGACCATGACCACCTTCTATTTTCTTCCGATAGAAAGGTTTGAAGGGTTTTCTGTTATTATAATCTCCTCCATTCCCACTTGTACTCTCTCCAACATTTCTTTTCATATCGATGACTGTGTTTGTTAGTTTCTTAATGATCCGATGCAAACCCTCCACATCTGTGGTATCCTTTTCTTTGGTCTTAGCCACTTGGTTGCCACTCCCACTACTCTTCTTGGATGATTGAGAGGCTTTCTTCACTTCAGTTGTATAATGACATGCTATGAGGCTAATCATTTCATTTTCAACTTTCACTGCTTCATCGATAGCACCTTGTAAGGTTTTCACATTACTCCTTTTAACCCACATCGCATTGGGACAGGGAGAGCAGAGATATAGAATTCCATTAGCACCTCTTCAGTAGGTCTAGCGGTGGCTAGGATTCTGTTGAATAGAGTGTTGAATCGGATGTTAAAATCCTTGACTTTCTCGTTGGTTTCCATTTTCAGATGGGATAGTTCTAAAACTAAGGCCGCAGGTGTTTTGTCATCACCAAACTTGTCTAAAAAGGCCTGCTGAAAATCATCCCAAGAGGTAATCGACCCTATTCTCAAATTGAAATACCATGTGGAGGCTGCACCAGTCAAAGTAAAAGAGAATAGGTGACACACCACATCTTCATCGGCAACCCCCAACCTGCACAAGGCTAGGAAGAAAGAGCGAATATGGTTATCAGTGGTATCTCCCCGCTCAGGGTCGAAATTAGGTAACACTCTTTCTGCATTTTTGGGTAAGGGATGCTGCTGCCTGGGTACTGCTACAACATCCTGTGCAAGCCAGGGAGGGAGTGCTCCTGGAGGAGGTGGGGGTTGATTCCCACTCGGAGGAGGAGGTGGAGGTTGATTCCCACCCGAAGGAGGAACATTGGCCATACTATGGACAGGGAAGTTTTGGTTGGAGGCTTCTCTGTTAGGATTCTCAAAATAAAGTGAGGAGTTACCTTTAGAAGGGGAATCCTCATGAATTTCTTCCTAAGGGGTGTCAATACTTTGCAAGGATTCTAGCACAATATCTTCGAGAGAAGTGGCTGTAGATGTATCTTCGCTCAGGGTAAAGATCATTAGCTTTCTCTTAGTTGTCGGAGGTAAAGAGTGAAAGATGGGAAGTTGAGAGAGGGAATGAACGTAAGCCTGAGTAAGTGTTTTGACTAGTTGTTCCTGAGTGACTGGATACTCCCATAGTCTCTCTTCCTTGGGTGACCCGGAAACAGGACATAGAGGGGTCTCTGTTTCTTCAAAACGAGGCTCTTTCAAATGTGTGGCAGGATATCTATGACCTTTACAATCCATACATTAATCCTTTTGAATCTGTGCGTGGCACTTATAGATAAAATCTTGAAAAGTTGGGGATGGCAGTTCAGGCCCACTTTCTCGCACCAATTTGTTGACATGGCTAATGTTTGCTATGGAAACAAGGGGAACTAACCCGAACATAGACCCCAGTTAGATCTGCTTTCGTTTGGAATGGATAGCTCCGATGGGTTTTAAGTGACCCCGTAAACTGTTTAGACATGCTGAAAGATTGCTTCGGGGGGGAAGACTTCGATTATATCAACAAAATAAAACAGCTAACCTTTATGTATTAAATCCTATCTATACTACTTCTAACTACTCTGATCTAGTCCTAACTATCCTAATCTATCCTGCAAAAGCATAATACAGAGGTTTAAACATCATATATATGTTCGGTAGGAGCGTGATAAAGAAGATTAAACATCATGTATAGATTCAGGTCCAAATGAATCAATCACTGAATTCACAACTAAACAAGACTGTATTAAAGCTAAATTGCAATCCAATCACTCATATAGGAATCCACATTCTTTTATCGAATTAAACTTGCAACTGATGTTTAACTTAGTTTCAAATCAAAGACCATTCACAAGTTAACCATGAAACTGAATCACATTCAATTTAACAAGACTAATAGTGAACTGTAATTCATCAATGTGCATAAATACAAATCACATTTACATTCATGCCAACAACAATGCTCTGATCCAAAACGTATAAAAGAACCATCAAATAAGTCTAAAACTAAAGGCTCCTTCTTCCCCCAGAACAATCCTCCTTATTCACAATAAAGCAAAATTGTTCTTCTTGAAAATCAAAAGCCCTTTCTCCTCTTCGGAGGTAATACTTATGCAAACGCCCATGGACTCTAGGTCTACCCTGCCTCTTCATCTTCCCATTGTATCTGATATGCAAATCGAGTACACAAAGATAGGATCATCAACGTGACCGCTGACACGTAGAAAGCATAATGGCTAGATCGATTCATTTCCCAAGGAAGTGAACAGATGTTGGTAGAAAGGGTGACTATATGTTGCATTCCCATAATGAATACTCTGACAACTTTTCTTTCGGAATGTACAGGCAACGCATGGGGTTCCGACCCGGAATGCTTGCGGCCAGACCTTTAAACATAGTGCTTCTACATACATGGCTCTTCGAATCCCATCCTGCGTCCTTTACTTCTCACTTGCAAGGATAGCTATCATTAGCTTGGTGATTGTGAACAATAAAAATAAATGTTCAATCAAACGTAAACGCTGCATTTATTCATTTAATAAACTATGGAACAAGTGTGAAAAGGATTTATTCCTGATACACAGTCAACATACAATTTCCCTCTCAACACATAGGCTTGGCACAGTTTTTTGAGGGCTTATTTTAAATTGCAATTGGGTATTGGCCCCTCTACAGGTTGCAGTACCCATGCCTTCCACTTCTTCGATGCGCAATCATACTATCGGGACTGCATGGGCCCGCCTTTTACACTGAAAATCCGATCCCTTTGCAATTTCGGAAAATTTTGAAAACACATGAAAACATAAGAAATCCCGCCCTGATTGCTCAAGCCGAACCTCAAATGTTATATGTTGGAGTATATAAATATCATCGGTTCCAGCTTATCACATATCGCAATATGCACAAGCCTGGGGCTTCGCCGATCACGATATGCGATAGGGCTTTAGACTCGAAAATATATATATCGTATTTGATAGCTCGGCGGGTTCGCCATATCGTTGCGTGTATTGTGTATAAGGCCCGGGCTCCATCGATACATGATATACGATTGGGGGGCGGACTCGACAATGTATATAATGCAATTCGTAATGCAGGTGGGTCCGGAGGCTAGGGGCGCACCATATATACATAAACCTTGGACTTAGGCCGATTGCGATATGCGACGGGCTTTCAGACCCGAAATATATATATATATATATATATATATATATATATATATATATATATATATATATATATATATATATATATATATATATTGTGGTTCATAATGCAGTAAGGTTCGGGACCTTATGGCATGCATTATGCACTCATATTGAATGTGATAAGTGAAAGAGGGAGGATATATGTATTTTGTGAAGGGTTTCCTTTGTAAAGGGATTATAATGAGACAATGATGCGATGAAGGGTTTTGGAAGCTAGACAAACCCCAATGAGCATATGAATGAAGGGCTTAACAAGGTTATATGTGAGGGATTTGTTAAGGGGCTTTCACCATTTGTGAATGGAAGATTTGGCTCTTCATAGAGTTAAAATCACTGGGATGAAAAGGATCATTCAGAGAGATGATAGATCAGACTTATAGGGGGCCCATTCAAAATTTGCTATCAGAGCATGTTTTAATAGGGTGGTAGTTGTGGCCACAACACCTCCATAAATCCATAAGTTAGATTTTATAAAAAAAACATCAAAAACTACGACCATGTTCTACACGACCTTGGCTGAGAAATTTTTTTTGTAAATATAAATCTGAAATGATGTATATATATAGTTAAGCATACAAACATGTTCATGTTAAATAAAGCAATTACACATCACTGAGTAGTTGTAGTTTCATCTACTAGGGTTTTAGATAAAAACCTACTAAAATAAAAAGTGAAAAACATGTTATAAATTACTTGGCCTAAGTCTTGGAATAACCTCGAGAAGTAATGCCTTGCAATGGAGATAAAGAATAAGAATTGGACACCTAAGATAAGCTAGTAATTGAAAAAACCTTTAAACCCTTTCTCCTGTTGAACTCTAGAATGAAAAAATTGAACATGTTGATTTAAATAAAAGACTATTTTTTTGTTAGCAACAAAATCTAAGAGCAAAATCCAAATGAATTCCAAACAAAAAAATAACCAGAATAGGGGTTGAGGAATTACCTAGAAACAAAATTGAAGGTGGATGAAATCTTTCACTCTGGTAGCAGCAGGACGAGGGATTGCTTAATTATCCTTTTTGAAAAGAAAATAACCTTAAATATAAATGGGAAATGTATAGACAAAAATAAATTGAAAAGGGAAAAAACATTCTTGGGTAATTACTTAAGGAACCTAGGAGGAAGAAGTCAGAGCCATGACCCATGAGGCCTTGTCAATAACCAAAGGCGGGAGTTGTAACATAAAAGGGAAGAATCCTCTATGCATAATAGAAGTGCTAACTAGCCACTCGGTAATAGAACAATAAGAAATAAATCCTCAAAAAAAACAAAAATAGAAGCAACAACAAAGGAAGAATAAGGGTAAATAATTGTAGTTGGTAACTACGGTGCAAGTAACGATGCCACCTTTTTGAGCCATACCAATCTTAGTGTTAGTAACAAATAGAGGATAACCCAGTGGTTAAGGCATAAAATTACCATAATAACATGACTGAGAATCCCTTAGGAATGCAAGCAACCCTTAATCCTTTGCAAAGCATTTTTCACGAAAACTAGAGAAGTGAATAATGGGGGAGATAGAGGAGGGGGGAGGGTAGTTACCCTAACTTTGAGGAAAGAAACCCTCACCTTCATATCTTTGTGATTGATCCTCACCATTCACATCTTGTTAATCACATGATTAGGGTGAGTTGTCTCAAGTAAGCCAGGTCATGTAGCTACCTGTCACATGGTCATTGAGACAGTCAGGACCCACTACTCCTCATCCTTGTGGATGCACTATCTTAGTTTACATGATAACACATTTTGTAACTCACCAATTATCAAGGATTGATGTTACAAGGGCGATAAAAATGTGTACGGGGCTAAGTCATAGTGTTGATATGGCTATGGTACCCCAACTTAAATTAAAGAACCACATTTATAGTGCGCCAGCTTAGAGTTACCCCTTTTGTAACAATAGCACTATATGCATATGCATATTAAAGAAAAAAATAACGTGTTAAACATATAAGTGTGTCCTAACCTATGACATGATATCAATTATCTTAAACAAACCGCTTTTGGATATGGTGACTAAGGGGTGTAAAATCCTAAGAGACCTTGTAAATATATTAAGAAAACAAATGGAGATCTAAGGAAAATAAAATTGGGTGTGGGTCCCTTAGAAGAAGATTTACCTTACTTAACCATGGCAACCTAATAAATGTAAGAATGGAACCTGAAGATCCTAGTAGGTGAAAGACCGATGACTATGAAATAGAAATTGTGTGAATAAGAATAAGCGTCTGTGAGTCCTTAAATGACTTGCACAATTAATCTTTGGCTTAAGAAACCACGACCTAGGGGCACCTAAGTCGTCAAAATCACCTAGAGATCGAAACTAACTTGGACCACACCAACCCTTAACAATGGTTAGATTTTTTCCCATGAAATTTCGAACCTATAACCTTAACATCATAAAATATCTTAACAATACACCTCATCACCATCTATTCTACACTAAATAAACTTATATATATATATATATATATATATATATATATATATATATATAATTTTTTTATAAAAAAAACACACCTAAATATATTCCTTAATAAAAGAAATCATTTTCTAACTCTATGTATAAATAAAAGAATGGCATGCTCTAATAAAGAACATATTACATAATAAATTAAATTATTATATAATGAATAAATATATTTAGAATTAATATTATTAGTTAATTTTTTAACGTAAATAATCCTAAATTAAAGAAAAATGTAATGGTAATTCATTATATTATATTATAATTATATATATATATATATATATATATATATATATAATATTTTTCTAATAAATAAAAGTATTATATAATTAATTAATATGTTTAATATTAATATTTTTTATAATTATAAGTAGAAATATATATATATATATTTTTTTTTTATAAGGAAATTATAATTAATTAAATATATATAGCTTAATTTATAGATGAAATAGTTTTTTTCGCCCGAATTTATTAAAATTTGGCAATGTAATTTAAAAAAAAAATTGTTATTTAAAATATATTTTTGAATGGTAAATAGATTCAACAAACTTGTGGGGGACTCAAATTATGTAAACTAAACCATTTAAATTCATGTTTTTAAAAATATGATTGTATTTTGATTAAAATTAACTAGAAAAAATATTGTGAAAAAAATAATTTCGTCTATAAATATAAATATATATAAAAACAAATCAAACCACAACATTTGATTTATATATGTCATATGAATATACATTTAATAATAATGTTAAATTTATGGTGAAAATAATAAATCCAAATTATTTATATATTAGTAGAAATAATGTTACATTTACAGTGGAAATGAAGAATTTAAATTATCTTTATATTAATTGAACTACCTAGGTGATGTTAGTTCCATTTCAAAATCCTTTGATCACTCCTTTTTTTAATGCGAGAAAATTACCTAGTGGTTACACTTTCCTTCAGTGATTGTTTTCAGATTTGATGAATGACCACCTCATAAATAAAAATTGGGTAGTGCTCGTGTTATTAATTGCATCAGGATTCCTCTTTATATCAAATAAATAACTAGGCTATGCTTGTGCTCGTGCCGTACTTCGACTAATAGTGGGTTCTGCCTCCAAATCCCTAGCGTCAGATCTACTTCGACCATGCTAGTTCTCTCTCATGGGATGTCTTCAAAACACTATTAGGGTGGATTTAGTTTGACGGTTTTTATTAGTTTGTTTTTAACAAAATCTTTTCTTCTAATATTTTTATGATGCATTTCTAGTTTAATTTATTATTATGTTTGATTTAATCAAATGTAAAAAAAATTAAAAATAAATTATATATATATATATATATATGACTCATTCATCATATTTAATAAAATGTATTTAAAAGAGGCTTAATAAAGTAATACTAAATAATTTATAATATTTTTTAATATATAAAATCAGTACATAAACCTACAGAAGAGGGAAAAGGAAGTCAAACTTTAAAAAGTTAGAGCTAATTTTTTATAATAAATTAAGATTTTTGAAAGATAATATTCATAAATAAATAGATATAAAATATTAGGGTTTGAATTCAAGTGGTAAGAAATGAAGATTAGATTATAAAAAATTGAAACCTCAAATCAAGGAAAAAAATAGTAAATCTTTGATATAGAAAATGTTGATCTAAATAATAATATTAGAGAATTAGAAGAAAAGTTAAACAATAATTTGTCCTTAAATATTTTGAAATGTAGATGTGGTATCAAAAACATCAAATATTGTCTAGTAATAGAAAAGATGTTAGAAAAATAATTGAACACAAAGAAAGATTAATTCATGTTAACGTAATCTTTAATGACCATAAATATGACATACTTAGTGTGAATTGGATGTAGCTTAGGTGGTTGGGGGAAATTTTGTTATCCCACCTATCTAGGTTCAATTCTTGCATGTGACATGTTGATATCATAATAATTATATCCTTGTAATGGATTCAAGCCTTGTTGTCATGAAGGATGTGTCTTATGACTTAAGAATTTGGTACTGAGCTAATCAATCTCTAAATTCTCAAGATATAATAATTTGCAATGCTCTAATGAAGTGGATGAAGTGTAATTAAATTACTTGTATTCATGAGATAGGAAATGATGTCATATTATGTGATATTTTTCCACTTCAATAACATTCTCAAGATATAATAATTTGCAATGCTCTAATGAAGTGGATGAAATGCAATTAAATGACTTGTATTCATGGGATAGGAAATGATGCCATATTATGTGATATTTTCCCACTTCAGTAACTCGAATATGGGTTCTTATTATAGACCTTTAACCCTAAATATATTTTCTCCACCAAGAGCATATCTATGATTAGGTACATAATGCACAAAAATAAAATAAACAACATGGAACTAAAAAAAATCTAGGATTGCTTCAAACTTTAGTGATTTTGCAACTTAATCCTAGAATAAAGGAAATTATCTGACATTCTCCTTAAATATAGGTGTAATAATGTTTCTAATATTATTGTTGTTCTACGTAGTGACTTGTACATTTATTACTTAAAATTGAATAATGCACCTCAAACTTACATTGATCAGATTACATATATACATGAAGTGTTGTCTCAAGATAGGTAAACTAACTTGGACACACAATCACTTGGTTGAGAGAATATCTCAACCACACACCAATCTAGGAAACATCTAGATCTTAACAACTCCTAAGGAATAGGAATAGACTCCTTTACATAGTAAGAGTCACAACTAAGACAAGTAGGAATTAAATTTCCAAGTCGCCCCCTTAATGACTACTTGTCTCAATCTCAATATGCAAAGTCTAGTTGTGGTCAAACATGACAAAAGAATATGTCAACGTCCATATAAAGGAGCAACCATCCACCGGAATGCATGGGTACCCAACCGCTGCAATTTCTAGTCTATTAGGATGCTCTTCGCATACATGGTTCTGTCAACCATTATAACTACATACATGTACCTGTACCTGTAAATCCCCCCCATCATCATCATCGTGGGTTTTCTCATATTACCCATAACCACACTCTGGGTTTTATCAGCTTACCCTCAACCATGCCCAAGTTTTTCTCAGCTCGCCCTAAACCATGCCTAGGGTTTTCTCAGATCACCCTAAACCATGCCCATGTTTCTCTCAACTCACCCTAAACCATCCCAAGGGTTTTGTCGGCTGACACTAAACCATGCCTACTAGAATCCTTGTCCACCTGTTAACGGTGCTGGACCTGCCAACATGTCAGGGTATCTCCCCAATAAGAAGTCCTAACTAGACCTCATACTGTTTGGTGTAGGATTCCCAATAGTGGGTAGTAGGGTATCGCCCTGACCGCGGTTGCGCGCAGAGGTAAGCAAATTGTCCTTGTTGGTATCAAGGGTGTGCCCTTTGCAGAAATTCAAGGAAGGTGCATGAAAGGCTCTAACACATGGAATAGGTGATGAGTGTGCTCCTTAGAAACTTGTGATAGCACGCATCTTGAAAGGGAACACATGAGCATCAAGACATCACAAGATGGAAAGTAGGATACCCAGCGATCCAAAGTGATGGTTATACCAACAACACATTTCGATAAGATTCATACAAACATATAGAGAATAGTCCATACATACATGCGTAAATAACAACTACATATATCATTAGAGTAACCAGGATAATCGAACTACAATAACAACATATGCATGAAACGTGTTGCCTCTATTATATTAAAAGAGTGAAAAATCCAATCATACATACAACCATGACCAACCATTAGTCTCGACAGCAAAACACTACAGTCACTGCCACCTGCTCCTCCAAGGAGATTCACTAGCTCTGCACTGTGGAGAAGTCAAGGCTCATTACAATACACTCCATGCTTTCTCTAAGTTACACCTATAAGAAGCTTGTCTCCCAAAAGCATGTACAATGAGTTATGGGGTTCTATAAATAGCAAAGGGTGGGGTGACCCTTGACATTCCCCTTTGTGACTCTTCACCTACCCTCACGACTCTTCAACTACTACATTACTATTACATTCTACTATCAACACTTGGTCTTTCACTTTTACAACATGTTACATTACAATCTGCACATGTACCCATGTGTGGAAAAAATAGGCTTGAGTAAGCCATGCAAGGCATAACTAAAACTTGGACAACTATGGGAAAACCAACTCTACGACATCCTCACGATGATCGATTGTGGCGAACTGATGCCAAGGTTCGTAGTTTGTTATGGTGTTCGCGTGCTCTATGGTGACATCCTTCTGAAAGAAAACTCTTTCCTCTGTTTCATTTGGGTACATTGATTTGACACCTCTATCCAACTCGTCTCATAAAATCCCCATCATAGCCTTGAGTGTAGTCAGACCAGCAACATACTGATGCATAGTGTTTTCACTGATCTCCAAGTTTGTTCTGGTGGCTACACGCATTAACTCATCAATTTGCATGTCTAGCTCCAATCGGAATTGATTCTTTGTCTTTGCGTCGGTGAGTGTGCCAATGGATTGGATCATATGTGTGCGCACAATGACATTCATGCTCCTGAACACCCGTTCATGTGAAGCTTGCAAACTGGTGATGAACTACAGGAGTTCCTCATAGTTCCAGATATGACACTAGATTTGTGCCTTCAACTCTACCGCCTTTGGCTTCATCATCTTTGGCAAGTGCAATAGGGCTCCATTGTACCTCATTGTCCATGTTTGCATGTGATCGACAGGAATGTGTAGATCTTACAAGATGCATGCTCTCCTAGCACAACGTTGTTGCCAACCATTGAGATGGAAAACTGACTTATGCATGGTGATGAACCTGGAATACAACCTCTGCATGACTGTCTCAAGAGACGCTACATCATTCAATGTCTCTCTCCTCAACTCTACTATGGAAGATGTTGTAACTTGTTCTCCTCCCTGCTTGGACACTTGTAATTCCTTAGCCATGCGCTCATTCTCAACTATCAAGAATCTAACACTTGAGCTGGTGGCTTTGGCATATGCTTTGGTAGCATCGGCCAATGCAACTGGATGCTTGCGCACATCAAACATGATCACTCGTTCTTAAAACTACGTAGGGGATACATGGACATTTGAGGTAGGCACTTTGCACGACTGCACAACTCTGTGTTGTGACTCGTCAAAAGATATGTTGTGCATCTCCGCCTTTGAATTGTCTTCAAGGATTTATGTGTCTCCTTGATCACTTGGGACATGCTCTGCTTTCAGATCTGGCAAAGCCAGTGGGGTGACCTCTTGGTATTGAGGCATGAGGTCAATATCCTAATCTGACTCTCACTAAACCATATCCGTGCCCATCTACTCTAGCATCTATTCAATCTCTTGAGCAAGTTCCTACTCCTGCAACTGCTCACCCTGTCTACTTTGTGCCAGATGCTCGGATGAGTCTAAAACCTGTATGGGTGTAGTTTAATCAATCTGTGCATGTTGAGCCTCCTGTTGTACCTGTTCTTGTTGCACTTCCTTCTCTCTTCTGTGTAGCTCCTGTTAGTCCCTGAGTTGCCACTTGAACTCCTGCAACTCCTTTTTTGTTTCCTCCATCATCTATTTCTCTCTTTGCCTTTGCGTGATCCTCCTATCATGTTGTCGCCTCTTAACCTCAATCTCCAAAGCTGCTTTCAACACAAGTGGATCTGATTTGAACTTGCAGCTTTTCTCTACCTTTGCGATGTCAACAATCTTTCTCTTGCCTTTGTCACGCGCAGGTCTGCTACCCTCTGTTGTTGTTGATGATGCTGCTCTTTGAGATGTTGCTTTCTTCTACTTTTCTAAACACTCTATAGCTATGTTGATCAGTTCATTGAGCCTTGAGAAGTGATAGAAGTATCTCCATGGGTCTTCTTCAGTCCAACGACACACCCTGTGGATCCAAGGATGTTGCACTCTCACAGAGTGGTCCTTCACTAAACAATGTGGGTCATACGAATTGAAACTTCTAGTGTCAAAGGTAAATCTCTTGAACTCCTCCATCTCAGCCTCATCATGCTTGAGATTTCGTATCTCATACATCCCGATTTGCAAAGGAAGAGAAGGCCAAGGTGCCTTCTTCTTCCTATGCAGTCTCACCAACAACCCTATCGAGATGTGATATGACACTTCTTACATGATGATATTGTCCATGGAAAATTGCAGCAAAACATGTGAAGCCTTCTCCATGTTGTGCATCCGTATGAAGGTGTTGTGGGGTGAGTCATACCAATCTGCTATGTCAATCAATGCCTCCATCGTTGTGTGTGACATGCAAGGTGGATCCTGCTCAAATATCATCTTGTACACCAAGGTGACAAAGTGGTCTGATAACTATATGATAACTCCACGGAAGATGCATTCGGAGAAAAACTTGCAATAAATGTGCACAAAGCTTTCTGAAGGTGTCCATGCCCAACCCAAGCTTGGGAACTACTAACGGGCACATACTACATCCAGCATGTAAGAAGACATGTATATCTTCGCTTGTTGGCCCTTGGGCAGATGTCAGGCTTCTGTTACCTATTCCTTAACCCTAAAAGCCAACATGTTAGACCAGTTGCAAGGTATTCCTTCACTCGCCAATTGATCCAACACAATCACCCAACTTTGCGAAAAGGTTTACGTGCTCTCTTGGTCGTATAAGAGGCATGCAAGGATTATCAAGAGCTGATATGCCTTCCACAGTATCTTCGTCTTGTAAACCTGGATGACTGTTGTCGTGAACTTGGATGTCTCTTTGAACCAACTCTTCAAGATATCTCTTGAGTTTGCACTATTGTTAGGTTTGTTGAAGGGTTTATGCATCATGATCACCGGCTGCGATAAGTGATACATCTCCTGAAATTCCTTCACCCTCAAGGTCGCAAGTTGTGTTCCATTGACACTGCTCAACACCATTGTCTCTGGATCGATATGCAAGACAATCCAGTGGATCATTTTCATGCATGGAAATGCGAGATACCTGCATGCAATCCGATACAAGCCAGACTTGTGAATGTTAACATAGACCCTGCGATCTTCCAAATTTTCCTCAAATGTGCCTGAGAATGTATCATTGGTGTCTTGTCATTTCATCTTGATGTCTTTGTCTATGAACATCTTGGTGTCTTCATAGATAGGCAAGCTTATAGACACTTTCTCAACTGCATCTCCGGTTGCACTATCAACGGTGTCCTTTGACCCTGCTCTCTTGGAGGCCATTGTACCTATATTGCTGAGAGACAGATGAACACTTGTGATACCTAGAGATATAGCAACACTCATGGCAAGAAATATATCATTTGAAAACCAAAAGAAGCTTGAGGACTGACATGCAACATACCTGGGTGACTAACTAGAAAGATTGCGTAATTTTCACGGGGAGGCTAGGAGATTGACTGCCAAAACTGCGCAATTCACAATCCAGGTTTTCAGGAGGCCGACTGGTTGCTGAAACTTAGCACTGCATAGTCCAGTCTGGTCTGCTGAGGACTGAAACTGTGTAATCTGCAATTTCAGTCAACAAGGACTGCAAACCACCAATTGCATTTGCACAATTTCTCGGACTAGCAAGGCACTACCTCTCAAAATTGTGCAGAGCAAACCTGGAGGCCAATGTTGGGCCAACTTTGCACAATTTTTGGGAGGAAGGTAGACCCTTCACTCTAAAAAATGTGCATTTCCAACTACGCAAGGCAAGGTTCAGTCCAAGGAAGCCTAGACCCATTGACAGGTGACTGAAAACATGAAAAGTCTGAATGCATGGCGAACCTGAGTGAAAACAAGAGTGAATGATCATGCATGCAAACAGTGAGTGCAGGATTCATAAAATGGGAAAACAAGCATGTGTGTGAAGCGAGTTACCGCAACAACAACCGTCAGTGCAGAAAAAGTGCCATGCATGTGACAATAGTGAAATGCTATGAAAAACTTGAAACAATGCTTCTACAAGATAACATGCATTAAAATGACAGAAAGCCTTCAACAAAACCAAGCAAACAACACTCACATAAAGCGAAATACAAAAATCAATAGAAAAGCAGCAAAAGACATGAAAAATGGACATACCCGGAAAAAGCTGAGTTGAATGTGATGAATGCTCCTAGATGTGATGTGGGATATGAGAGATCAAAGATCAATGTGAGGAATGAGCTTTGAAGTGTCAAATAAATAAGTTTTGATAAGATCGAGGATTATTATGCACATGCCACAAATCTAGGAAAAAGAGACACTTGGTGGGAGGTTTCTAAAACGGCTTTTGCATGTAACCTCCAGCTACTAAAAATGGATCCCTAAAATCTAGGGATGCTTTTTGATTTTTTTCTTTTTTTTCGAGAAAAGCAACCCATGCATGCAAATCAAGATTGCTCAGTCCTGGAGGGAACTGGTCACCCTGGGAGCACATGCAATAGCCTGCAAGCCTAGGAATGACATTTGTGTAATTTCTAAGTTAAGAAAGTCTAGTTGTCCCTCATGCATTGTGCAATGTCTGGACTGAAGCTGGCTGGCTGTCAGTCAGAATTGCACAATTTTGAGATGAAGCCCAGCGTTGGGCTACATTGCGCATTTTTCAGAGGGAAGGCTTCCTGGCTGGATTGCGCATTTATGGAGCCCAATAGGCAACCCAGATGGATTGCACAATTTCTAGAGGGAAGGCTGGTTCCCCTCCAGAATTGTGTAATTTCCTAGGTGAGCATCACAACCAGAAAATGACTAAGTCCTGGAGTGTCATCCTGCTGGTGGGAGGCAAACAAGTTGAAAAGCATAGGTTGGTAAACCACTGAAACTCAACTGAAGCATTTGTACTTGGACAATGCAAAACATGCTGCTAAGGATGGCTAGTATGGAGGCTCTAAAATGAAGCTAAGGCAAAATTTTGGAGGGTGTTTGTAGGCGCTACAACACTTGGAAACACACTATTAGAACTCCAACTCTCTAAATGGACCTTGTTTCATGAAAATCAAGACTAACTCCTCTAGAAGTATTGTTCAATTCTTATATCATCTTCGTTTCCAAACTAGCTGGATTGAAAGATGTAGCACCTGCCATGTTCTTGGTCGGTCAACACACATTCCAAGCCAAGTCAACACAATTGTTTTGATTGGGGATGAGAGGTATATTGGTACACAAGCAATATGACAGTCAGAGTTTAAGTTTCATCTCTGGTGTTGGTCCGCTACCAACATGCCTAGACAGTACCCCGGTGGAGTCACGCAGGAACACAAGCATCACTCCACTACCAGTGAGCCTAGTCAGTACCCCGTCAGAGTTACTTGCATCACCTCTCTATGCAGGAAGCCTTTCTCTTCTTTTGCCTTATTCATTTTTTCAAAATTTTCACATTTTCATTATTTTTTTTCAATTTTTCAAGAACTGTGTATAGCACTTATTTATTTTAGAGGCGAAAGAGGGATCTTGACTTATTGAGAGCAGAAGAGGTTTTTCCTTCAGAGGATTATTTTGTATATACCTCTGACATACTTGTTAAGTTTTCCCCCATAACCTTACTCTACTTGATTGAGCTAACAAGGGTTAACCCAAAAAAACCGACTAGAGTAGGTGATACTAGTTATTGTGCAAGTGTTCTATTTTCACCAAGGTTCACTTCGAATAGAACATATTTTCCATTTCTGTATCATTGAATGAAGACAACAAGTTTGATCTGAGATCACCCATAAATAACCTCAGAGAATTAATGAAGGTATTACAGACTCCTGTGCTAGGGTGTGCCTATGTTATTTTATGCAATGGATCGATAAGCTTACAAAATACACATACATTGAAATAGTAAGAGAACACAGTAAGCAAACACATAAAACACAACAAGCTTAATAAGGAGTTCACCCAATCCTCCTGGGCTACGTCTCTTGGTCCAACCTTCAGTGGTGGCCTTTCTATTGTGTCTTAAAAGCAGAGTTTTTACAATGATGAGCTCAATTTGAGTCTCACTTAATAGATGATGATCAGTAGGATTGTACTTGGATCCCCCAAGTCTCTAGCGTACACAGACTCCCCTTACTAAATCTTGACCTCAACTGGTCTCAGTGGTATGAGTCCAATTTGGTACTCAATACATGATAGGCATACACAGAAGAGCTGCTTGAACCTCTCAAGCCTTTTCTGGAGTTCACAGACTCTCGAACTCTCTTTGTCTCTCTCTGCTCGATGCTGCCTTCACTCTGCAGGTTAGCTCAGCTTCTCTATTCTCTGCAGTTTGCTTCTCTCTCTTTCTGCCTCCTTCTGTCTTACTCTCTGTCTGTTCGTGGCTTAAAGCCAATCCGCTTCCTGATTGTTCGTTTCCGCTTCCCAGCTCTTTGGATCTCCTGCCTCTGTCTGCTTTAATTCCCCTGCTCTACGTCATCATCACTGTGTAACGCTTCACAGAGAGGTGGCCACCTGTTTCCTCACGAATTGAGTGTCAGTCCTTTTTGAATGGTCGTTATTTCCGTTGCTCCAAGATTTCCCGCGAAACTGATTCCTCTGCCAACTCATCAATCATACTGGACCTCAAATCTCATATGACTTAGCCTATTTCCCCATCGAATCTGGTCATCCATCGGATCATTTCTCTACCATTGATCTAAAGCCTCCAGATCCTACAATCTCCGTCCATATCGGGCGGGTAAGTAGCATGACCTTTACCCATCGACTAAGTGAGGGTATAACTATATCACTTGTCCAATCTCTATCCACTTTTCACTGCTTGGCTTTGAACCCTTGAGTCCAATCCTGAGGTACTCAACATCTCCCCTGTGCGTTGTCCTCACCTTCCTGTCCAGAACTGTGTCTTCCTGAAATTCATTGAGATATTTAGGTAACAGATCATCAATAGAAGGCAATTGACTCTGCTCTTCGGGATCTTCAATTAATGAAGGTTCAAATAGTCTCAAGTTGTCTACATTAATGATTGAGTAGATGTGCATGTAAGCTGGTAAATCAAGGCGAAAAGCATTCTCACCAATTTTCTCAAGTATCTTGAAAGGTCCATACCTTATTGGCTTTAGCTTTTTACCTTCACCTTGCATTCTGTCTTTTCTGATATACATCCAGACTTGATCACCGACTTGGAAACTATGCTCCATCCGATGCTTGTCATGCCTTGCCTTGTATTTGGCTTGGCTCTTTTCCACTTGTTCCTGTACTGCCTGGTGAATCTCTTGGATTTGTTCAATGAACTTGGTTGCCTTGCCCACATCACTATGTCCATCAACTGCTATGTCTTTACCAAAAACAAAATCCAAGGTAGACCTTGGGGTGAAACCAAAACAGGTCTCAAAAGGAGATCTCTACGTAGAAGAATGTTTTTCTTAGTTGTAAGCATGATGCACATAACACAAATGTTCATCCCAAAGTTTGGGATGTTGCTGCAATAGCCTCTGAGCAACTAGATCACTGTCCTGTTGACCACTTCTATCTGGCCATCTGTCTGTGGATGAAAGGTTGTGCTTTTCTTCAGTTTGGTGTCCATTAGTTCCCACAGACTTGACCAAAGCTTCCCAACAAATCAGGAATCTCAATCAAATACAATGGAAGTGGATAATCCAAAATGAACCCATACATGTTGAAAGAACAACTTTGCAGTTTGTTCAGCTGTAATCTGCTTATTACAAGGTATCAAAATACACATTTTTTTGAACCTATCCACAACAACTATAAATAGTCATGACCTTTCCTAGATTTAGGTAGTCTTTCGACAAAGTCCATGGAAACACTTTCCCAAGGATGAGAAGGAACTAGTAGTGGAGTGTACAAGCCTAGTTTTCTATTACTGGGCTTGCTTTTAGCACACAGGTACACCCTCTTACATATCTAGAAACTGTCTCATTCATTTTTGGCCAATAAAAAATCTTTGCAACTGTGCAACCGTTTTACTTACCCCAAAGTGACATGATATTAGAGAAGTGTGTGCTTCTAGAATTATCTTTACTCTTTCAGTTTGTGGAATGCATAGCTTCCCACAATGATACAAGAGTTGGTCCTTAATATGATAATCTAGTTCTTCTACTCGTTTGCCTTGACTTAAAGTTGCATATACATCTTTAAAATCTATATCTTGAGCATATTGTTCAATGTAGCTCTCATGCAATACTAAATTATGCTTAAGTAGAGTAGATGCATTTATAATTGGTCTAGATAACATATCTGCAACTTTATTGTGTATGCCCTTTTTATATCTGATGACTAAATGAAACTATTGTGGAAAACCCATCCATCTATAGTGTATTGATTGTTTCAACTTAGTTTGGGAGTGTAGATATTGAAGTGGTTGATGATTAGTATGTATAACTGTCTCTTTGCCCATTAGGTAATGTTTCCACTTTTTCACACTCTGTACTAATGCATACAATTCTTTATCATACGTGGGATAGTTAACTACTGCAGAATTAAATTTCTCATAATGATAACATATGGGTTTACCGTGTTGTATCAACACTACTCCCATGGCATAGTCACTGGCATCCATTTGGATCTCAAATGGTCTTTGAAGATCGGGTAGTGCTAGTACTGGTGCTATACTAATATTTTCTTTCAAGGTGTCAAAGGCTTTCTGCTATTTTCCTCCCCACTGAAACACCTTCTTCAATCCTATTAAAGCATGTAAGGGAGCTGCAATTAAGGAAAAGTTAGAAATGAACTTTCTCCAATATTGTGTTGCTCCTAAGAAGCTTCTAACTTCTGTAGTAGATTTGGGTTTAGGCAAGTTTACAATGACTGCAACCTTAGAGGGATCTATCTTCAATTCACCACCCCCTACTATATGTCCCAAATAATTCAAAGATGTTTTGTCAAATTCACATTTTGAGAGTATAACATAAAGATTTTCTCTATTCAAAACATCTAGGGTCGGCTTAACATGCTTTAAATGTTCTTTCCACGTTTTGCTAAATATAAGAATGTCATCCACATATACAATAACCAAATCATCAAGAAAAGGTCTGAGTACATCATTCATTACTCTCATGAAAGTAGCAGAAGCATTAGTTAAGCCAAAAGGCATAACCAGCCACTCATAAAATCCCTACTTTGTTTTGAAAGTAGTATTCCATGCATCTTGCTCTGCAACTCTGACCTGATGATATCCACTATGCAAGTCTAACTTAGAAAAATAAACAACTTCTTTCAATTGATCTAATAGATCATCTATACGAGGAAGGGGATAACAATTTTTGATCGTTATCTTATTCAGTGCTCGATAATCAATACACATTCTCCACGAGCCATCTTTCTCTTTTACCAAAACGATTGGAGACCCACATGGTGATGTGCTAGGTCTGATGAACCCCTTCTCGAGCAACTCCTGCACCTGCTTCTTGATTTCTGCATTCTCTAAAGTGGACAACCTATACATTCCGATATTAGGCAATGGAGCATCTTGATACAAATTAATATCATGCACTATTTCCTTTTTGGGTGGCAGACCTTTAGGTTCTTGAAACAAGATATCATGTTTTGAAACAACTTTTTCTAAATCAACTTGCAGTTTAGCATCACAGCCCTCAAACACATTGGTTTTATCAGGTTTCTTTTCCTTTACAATCATCAGTAAAAATTGTTTGCATGAATTTACAATTCGTTTCATCTGCCCTATGTTTATGAGAGTATAACTATTATTGAGCTTATGAGCCCTTACAATATATTCGATTCCATCTTGAACGAGTAGATACTTGTTCTCAGCTCTATAGAAAATAGCTTTTCTATCATACAAGTAAGGACTTCCTAAAACAATTCCACATATATCCAAAGGAACTATATCTAACTCAACGTCATCTACAAATGCTAACCCAAAAGAAAACTTAAGTTTACATTGTCTAGTCACTTGTAGTTGTGTTTTATCACATAACCAACCTAATGGGTATGGCTTCTTGTGAGGTGTCGTCAGTAATCCCAACTTTTTACAATTGCTTCAAAAATTAAATTTACTTGTGAGCCACTATCAAACAAAGTATCAATCTTTTGATGCTTGGAAATAACTCGAATATGGAAAAGCTCATGCCTTTTTCTCTCATTTTCTTCATTATCAGTAGATTGTGCAGAATTACTAGTAGATGCTTCAAAATTTTTACCTTTTATACCTGTGGCTGTAATGGTTGTTTCATCTCCTGAGTCTGACCCTAAATATTTCTAAATAGCTGCAACAATCTTCTTCTTCTTGCCCTCGAAATTCGTAGGTCTCAGCTCCAGATGAAGAATCCATCAATGCTCATCAATATGCCCATCCTTCTTATAGTGAGTGCATGAAGAATTTCTTTTCTGTACAATGTTTGTCTTCCTCTCTTTCCATTTCTGTTTTCTTTTCTCCTTATTTTTTCTTGTAGTGGGTTGGGTTGATCCTCCAACTTCTGGGTTCCCATTCTTACCTCTAGCTTCTAGATGTGTAGCCCGAATGGACACCTCATCTATACTAGTGGGATTAAACATGAGGATAGTGTGCCTCATGTAGCTGTGTAGACCACCTATGTACTTCAACAGAGTCTCAGGTGAATCTAATGAAATTCCTAGAATCAAAGATCTTTTCCTAAATTCTTTGGTGTAACCTTGTACACTTTGCCCTTTCAATCGACAAAGATTTTCCAGCTCATCATGGCTTGCTGCATGTAAGCTAGTGGATAGAACTGCTTTTTGATTGCGGAAACAAATTCACTCCAAACAGAAAGAATCTTACCATGCTTCTTCATGTCAGCTTATGTTTGACCTTCCCACCATACCAAGGTAGCTCCTCGAAGGCGTAGGCTGGCCAGCTGAATCTTACTTTTGTCTGAGTCAATGCTTTTCACTTTACAATAAACATCAATCTATCAGATCCAATTATGCATCTTCTCTGCATTCAACTCTCCATCATATATTGGTAAACAAATTTAACATCTAATTTAATCAAAGATGTCTTCTTTTTACTTTCAGGTCTATTAGGAGGCGTGAGGGATTTTTCTTCTTTCCCTTTGCCTTTAGATTTGTCATGGAGGAGAGATTATTCTACTCCTTTGTCTTCTTTGGAGCTTGATGAATCTTTATCTTTATGTTTCCTAAAGTCCCTATACATTTCCTCCACCATTGAATTCAAGGTCATAAAACTATCCATGAACTGGGAATCAGATTCCAAGGGATTTTCTTCTAACATTTTCTTCTTGGAATAAACTCTTAATAATGAGTTCACCCAATCCTTCTGGGCTACGCCTCCTGGTCCAGCCTTTAGTGGTGGTCTTTCTATTGTGTCTTAAGAGCATAGTTTTTACAATGATGAGCTCAATTTGAGTCTCACTTAACAGATGATGATCAGTAGGATTGTACTTGGATCCCGCAAGTCTCTAGAGTACACACACTCCCCTTACTGAATATCGACCTCAACTGGTCTCAGTGGTATGAGTCCAATTTGGTACTCAATACATGACAAGTATACACAGAAGAGCTGCTTGAACCTCTCAAGACTTTTCTGGAGTTCACAGACTCTCGGACTCTCTCTGTCTCTATCTACTCGGTGCTGCCTTCGCTCTATAGGTCAGCTTTGCTTCTCTGTTCTCTACAATTTGCTTCTCTCTCTTTCTGCCTCCTTCTACCTTACTCTCTTTCTGTTCGTGGCTTAAAGCCAATCCGCTCCCTGACTGTTTGTTTCCACTTCTAGCTCTCTAGATCTCCTGCCTCTGTCTACTTGAATTCCCCTGCTCTGCATCATCATCACTGTGTAATGCTTCACAGAGAGGTGGCCACCTGTTTCCTCACGAACTGAGTGTCAGTCCTCTTTGAACGGTTGTTATTTCTGTTGCTCCAAGATTTCCCGCGAAACTGATTCCTCTACCAACTCATCGATCATACTAGACCTCAAATATCATATGACTCAACCTATTTCCCCATCGAATGCGGTCATCCATCAGATCATTTCTCCGTCGTTGACCCGGAGCCTCCAGATCCTACGGTCTCCATCCATATCGGGCGAGTAAGTAACATTACCTTTACCCGTCCGATGTGAGCAGTTTTCTCTCTCATCCATGGGACGCGTGTCGCCCAGTGTATGGCATCGGGCAGGACTCAGTCGAACCCGATTACCACTTGAAGCCCTTCCAATATCCTATCGATTTTAGCGCGAGACCCGACTTTTGACAGAATCGACGATTTCTGTACGGTTTTATGCTTTCCTTGTGACCAAGCGCTTGGGGGCTTTCCTTCGCTGAGGGGGATGCCCTGCGATACGTGATTAGAAACTACCTCTGTTTCTGGTTTTGACCTCCCATTTGTCAATTTGTGCCAGCGCGCAGTTACCATGGGCCAATGGTCTACGCGGTTTGACCGAGGGTCCTCATTGCTCTGTGCTAACCACAAATTGCCATTGTTTAAAGGTTATTTCTGATAAGCTCGACATCCATAAGACTTTGAAACTTTGGCATGAGTTTTTACAGAGTTCGGGTAACTTTAAGAGAGTTTAAGGATCCAATTTGGATCAAAGTTCTACATAAAGATACAGGACAACAGATAACCAAGTATTGATAGTTGTACAAGTCCTCTTGTACTTTACCCTACTTGTTTTAAGAGTCGTGCACAATTTCATGTGAAACTAACCTAGGAATGTAAACACGAAAACAAACAAAAGAGTGAAGAGCAGAAGCAAATGTGAAAGAAAAGAAAGTAAAAAACTAAATAAGGTAAGCAAACAAACAAACCAAACAAGAAAGAAAACATGCATGCAAGCAAACCAAACATAAAGCAAACAATACTCCTACTCTTAAGCTAATGGTGCATGGGTTTGATCACGTGAAGTGATATTTCCAATGCAGCCACCGGTACATTACTTGACCCATGTTGGTGAAGGCATGATTTGCGAAGAGCACAGTCAGGTGAACCAGCAAACATGAAAGATATAACAATGAAGACAAACACACTCCGAGTTTAAATGCGTCTACAGAAAAGAAAAAAGTGAAAGCACGTGACATGCACTCTATGGAATTGCCATGATGTTGTGCTACACTGTGTGTAGATGTTAAGCATATTCATTCTCTTAAATGTGACATGCAAGAAAACATAAGAAAGATAGACAACTTGCGTCGCGCAAATGTTCTTACTGTGTAAGATTCCTCCAATGCATGAGCGACGGGATCATGTGGTTCGAGTGGAGGAAGAAAAATCTGCGTGTTGGATTGATCTTCAATGCATACATATAAGTGAAGAGGAGCCTTGGTTGTTTCAAAAATTTCTTGATCGGAAGTGAAACTAACCTAAGGATAGTGAGGGTCTCACATAACCATCAACTCGAGCTGAAGTGCCTCAATGGCTTGCGAGGTTTCGAATTCATCGACAGATAGATCATCATAAACATGTGGCTTTGAAATATAAACATTGATAGAATCAACATAGTGATCTAATATTGGAGTAAATGGATCACAATAAATACGATCAGAATCAATAAGTTCATCGGCATCCTCATGATCAAATAAATCAAATAGAGAGGTAGATGAGAAGCAAGAGTGTTCACCCTCTGTGTTTCTAGAAAAAGCAGATGAAAAATCAAGTGGATTTTCAATGAAGAATTTGTCCTCTTTTCTGTCGAATGATGGACTGATATTGGGTGTGTTCTGTGAATGATCATCAGTGGATGCATTCGTGGATGGATTTACACAAGGAAAATTAGAGATAGCTGAATCACCAAATATGTCATGAAAAAGCAGAGGATGCATAGACAGAAAGAGATCATCCTTCACCGTGGGTTGATGTTCAGGTTCCCAGTCATACTCATCATAAATGACAACGCATGTTGGTTGTGCACAACCATCTCTGTTGATAGCTTGATCCTCGTTCACAACAGGTGTAGGGTTCGGAACAAAAGAACACAAGACAGTGCAATCCGGAGGATCAACAAAACACGAAGGCAGAGGCTGAGGTAACAAAAGCATGTGACAACCCATGGGCTTCCCAACCAATTATGCGCAGAAATTGAGAGTAGTGATGATAGGAGGATGTGACAATTGAACATATGTGTGCATGTTCTCCCACATCACTCTGTTGGTGGTGGAGTTGTTTGATGAGGGGAAGGTGGACTGTCACTTGTGATTGTGCAGCTCCATCACCGAAGTATGCTGAGTGGGGTTTGAACTTCAACTTCATCTTTGGATAGAATGATTTGCGAAGGAAATATTCAAATATTTCCCAAAGATATTGAAATTTCATTTGGTTCTTCGGAGCTTCAAACTGAAGTACACGAAAGCGCTGCCAAAAATCCATAGGCGATTCATGCGGAGTCTTCTGTTGTTTTAACAGTTTTTTGTTAAGAGGTTCAGGATCAAAATGATGGAAAGTATATTCAATTAGATCACAGAAATACTTATGTGAGTGCACAAAATCATGAGGTAGGTTGTGGCACCATCATTTCGGGGATTCGCGAAGTGTGTGTGAAAGCAGCAAGCTGACCTCGACTTCATCGAATTCATCCGCATCCTCCAACAATGCAAGGAAGTCATGTAAGTACTTAGGCCAGGCCACTTTTCCTTCACCATCGTACATGAATTCCGACAAGAGATCATAAAACTCCTTCGTGATGTCGACGGTTGTGCATTAGAAAAAAATTGCGAAGGGAGGACACTAAATATATCCATGATAGATGTACGAAGATTCAAAATAGGATGTGAGGACTCATCTTGTCATATCGCCCTCCTTCTAGCACCAGAAATGTTGACAGTGCTGGACCCACTAACATGTGAGTGGATCTTCCCGGTAAGAAGCCACAAATAGACCTCAGACCGTTTGGTGTAGGATTCCCAGCAGTAGGTAGTATGGTATTGCCTTGACCAGGATTGCACGCAAAGGTAAGCAAGATGCCCTTGTTGGTAGTAAGGGTGTGACCTTTGTAGCAAGTCAAGGAAGGTGCATGAAAGGCTCTAACACAGAGAACGGGGAATGAGTGTGTCCCTTAGAAACCTGTGATAGCACGCAGCTTGAAAGGGAACACACGCACAAAAAGACATCACAAAATGGAAAGTAGGATAGCCAATGATCCAAAGTGATGGTTATACCAACAACACATTTCGATAAGATTCATACAAATATATATAGAATAGTCCATACATACATGCGTAAATAACAACTACATATATCATTAGAGTAACCAGGATAACTGAACTACAATAACAACATATGCATGAAATGTGTTGGCTCTGTTATATTAAAAGAGTGAAATATCTAATCATACATACAACTATGATCAACCACTAGTCCCAATAGTGGAACGTTACAGTCACTGCTGCCTACTCCTCCAAAGAGATATACTAGCTCTACACCGTGGAGAAGCCAAGGCTTGTTACAATACACTCCAACCTTTATCTAAGTTACACCTATAAGAAGCTTATATCCCAAAATCCTGTACAATGAGTTATGAGGTTCTATAAATAGAAAAGGGTGGGGTGACCCTTGACATTCCCCTTTGTGACTCTTCACCTACCCTCATGACTCTTCAACTACTACATGACTATTACATTCTACTATCGACACTTGGTCTTTCACTTTTACAACATGTTACATTACAATCTGCACATGTACCCATGTGAGACAAAAATAGTCTTGAGTAAGCCATGCAAGACATCACTAAGACTCAGATAACTGTGGGAAAACCAACTCTTCGACATCCTCATGATGATCGACGATGGCGAACTGATGCCAAGCTTGGTAGTTTGTTATGGTGTCTACATGCTCTATCGTGACATCCTTCTGAAAGTGAACTCTTACCTCCGTTGCAATCAGGTACACTGATTTTTCACCTCTGTCCAACTCATCTAATAACATGCACATCATAGTCTTGAGTGCAGCCAGACCAGAAACATACTGATGCATAGTATATGCATTGATCTCCAAGTTTGTGATGGTGGCTACGCGCATCAACTCATCAAAGTACATGTCCAACTCCAGTCAGACTTGATTATTTGTCTTTACCTCGGTGAGTGTTCCAATGGATCATGCGCACAATGACGTCCATGCTCTTGAACACCCGTGCATATGAAGCGTGCAAACTGTTGATGAATTGCAGGAGTTCCTCATAGTTCCAAATCTGACATCGGATGCGTGCCTTCAACTCTACCGCCTTTGGCTTCATCATCTTTAGCAAGTGCAATGGGGCTCCTTTGTACCTCATTGTCCATGTTTGCATGTGATTGACAGTAGTGTGCAAATCTGACAAGATGCGTGCTCTCCTAGCATAGCGTTGCTGCCAACCATTGAGATGGAAAACATACTTATGCATGGTGACAAATTTGTAATACAACCTCTGCATGACTATCTCAAGAGATGATACTTCATTCAGTATCACTCTCCTCAACTCTGCTTTGGAGGATGCTTTAACCTATTTTCCTCCCTGCTTGGCTACTTGTAATTCCTTAACCATGCGTTCATTCTCATTTATCAAGAATCTAACACTTGCGCTGGTAGCTTCGGCATATTCCTTGGTAGCATTTGCCAATACACCTAGATGCTTGCGCACACCGGACATGATCACTCGTTCTTCAAACTGCGTAGGGGATACATGGACATTTGAAGTAGGCACTCTGCGTGACTACACAACTCTATGTTGTGACTCGTCGAAATATATGTTGTGCATCTCCACCTCCAGATTGTCTTCAAGGATTTATGTGTCTGCTTGATTGGTTGGGACTTGCTCTGCTTCTGGATCTGGAGAAGCCAGTGGGGTGACCTCTTGGTCTTGAGGCATGAGTTCAATATCCTAATTTGAATTTGGTTGAACCATATCCATGTCCATATACTCTAACATATGTTCAGTCTCTTGAGCAAGGTCCTGCTCCTGCGACTGCTCACCCTGTCTACTTTGTGCCAGCTGCTCAGATGAGTCTATAACCTATATGGGTGAAGTTTCATCAATCTGTGAATGTTGCACCTCTTGTTGTACTTGTTCATGTTGCGCTTCCTTCTCTCTTCTAAGCAGATCCTATTCTTCCCTGAGTTTCCGATTCAACTCTTGCATCCTCTGTTTCTCTCTTTGCCTTTACGCGATCCTCCTTTCGCGTTGTCGCTGCTTAGACTCAATCTCCAAAGCTACTTTCAACACAAGTGGATCTTCTTTGAACTTGCAGCTTTTCTCCGCCTCTGCGTTGTCAACAATCCTTCTCTTGCCTTTGTCACGTGCAGGTCTACTACCCTCTGTTTCTGCTCTCTGAGATGCTGCTTCCTTCTACTTTTCTAAACACTCTATAGCTATTCTGATCGGTTCATTGAGCCTTGAGAAGTGATAGAAATATCTCCATGGGTCTTCTTCAGGCCAACGACATGCCCCATGGATCCAAGGATGTTTCACTCTCGCAGAGTGGTCCTTCACTAAACAATGTGGGTCATATGAATTGAAACTTCTGGTGCCAAAGGTAAATCTCTTGAACTCCTCCATCTCGACCTCAGCATGCTTGAGATTTCGTATTTCATACATATCAATCCGCAAAGGAAGAGAAGGCCAAGGTGCCTTCTTCTTCCTGTGCAGTGTCGCCAACAACCCTGTCGAGATGTGATATGACACTTCTTGCATGACGAGCTTATCCATGGAAAATTGTGGCAAAACATGTGAAGCCTTCTCCATGTTGTATATCTGTATGAAGGTGTCATGGGGTGAGGGATACTATTCTGCTATGTCGATCAATTCCTCCATCGTTGCGTGCGACATCCAAGGTGGATCCTGCTCAAATATCATCTTGTACACTGGCATGACGAAGTGGTCTAATAACTATATGATAACTCCACGAAAGTTGCATTAGAAGAACAACTTGCAATAAGTGTGCACAAAGCTTTCTGAAGGTGTCCATGCCCAACCCAAGCCTAGGAACTACTAACGGGCACATACTGCATCCAACATGTAAGATTACATGTATATCTTCACTTGCTGGCCCTTGGGTAGATGTCAGGCTTTTGTTACATGTTCCTTAACCCTGAGAGCCAACATGTTAGACCAGTTTCAAGGTCTTCCTTCGCTCGCCAGTTGATCCAACACAATCACCCAACTCTGTGGGAAGGTTTTCGTGCTCTCTTGGTCATATAAGAGGCATGCAAAGATTATCAAGAGCTGATATGCCTTCCACAGTATCTTCATCTTGTAAACCTGGATGGGTGTTGTCCTGAACTTGGATGTCTCTTTGAACCAACTCTTCAAGATATCTCTTGAGTTTGCACTACTGCTAGGTTTGCTGAAGGGTTTATCCATCATGATCACTGGTTGTGGTAAGTGGTACATCTCCTAAAATTCCTTCTCCCTGAAGATCACAAGTTGTGTTCCATTGACACTACTCAACACCATTGTCTCTGGATCGGTATGCAAGACAATCTAGTGGATCATGTTCGTGCATGGAAATGTGGGATACCTACATGCAATCCGGTACAAGCCAGACTTGTGAATGTTGACATAGACCCTGAGGTCTTCCAAATTTTCCTCAAATGTGCCTGAGAATGTATCATTGATGTCCTACCATTTCATCTTGATATCTCTATATATGAACAACTCAGTGTCTTCATAGATGGGGAAGCTCATAGACACTTGCTCAACTGCATCTCCAGTTTCACTCTCAACGGTGTCCTTTGACCCTGCTCTCTTGTAGACCATTGTACCTATACTGTTGAGAGACATATGAACACTTGTGATACCTGGATGCATAGCAACACTCGTGGCAAGAAATCTATCAGTTGAAAACCAAAAGAAGCTTGAGGACTAACATGCAACATACCTAGGTGACTGGCTGGAAAGATTGCTCAATTTTCACCGGGAGGCTGGGAGACTGATTGCAAGAACTACATAATTCACAATCCAGGTTGTCAGGAGGCTGACTGGCTACTAAAGCTGAGCAATGCACAGTCCATTCTAGCCTGTTGAGGACTGAAACTGTGTAATCCGCAATTTCAGTCAACAAGGACTACAAACCACCAACTGCATTTGCGCAATTTCTCGGGCTAGCAAGGCACTACCTCTCAGAATTGTGTAGAGCAAGCCTGGAGGATAGTGTTGGGCCAAATTTGCACAATTTTTGGGAGGAAGGCAGACCCTTCACTCTCAGAAATGCACATTTCTAGCTAGGCAAGGCAAGGTTTGGGCTAAGGAAGCCTAGACCCGCCGACGGGCAACTGAAAACATGAAAATTCTAAATGCATGGTGGACCTGAGTGAAAACAAGAGTGAATGATCATGCATGAAAACAATGAGTGTAGTATTCATAAAATGGGACAACAAGCATGTGTGTGAAGCGAGTCACTGCAATAGCAACGGTCAGTGCAGAAAAAATGTCATGCATGCGACAACAGTGAGATGCAATGAAAAAATTGAAATGATTCTTCTACAAGATAAGATGCATTAAAATGACATAAATAATTCAACAAAACCAAGCAAATAACACTCACACAAAGAGAAATACAAAAAGTGACAGAAAAGTAGCAAAAGACATGAAAAGTGGACTTACCTAGAAAAAGCTGAGTTGGATGTGACGAATGCTCCTAGATGCGATGTGGGATGTGAGAGCTCCAAGATAGATTTGAGGAATGATCTCTGAAGTGTCAAATAGATAAGTTTTGATAAGATCGAGGATTATTATGCACATGCCACAAATCTAGGAAAAAGCGACACTTGGTGGGAGGTTTCTAAAACGGCTTTTGCATGTAACCTCCAGCTGCTAAAAATGGATCCCTAAAATCTAGGGATGCTCTTTTTCTTTTTTCTTTTTTCTTTATCGTGAAAAGTAGCCCATGCATGAAAATCAAGATTGCTCAATCCTAGAGGGAACTGGTCACCCTAGGAGAACATGGAACAACTTGCAATCCTAGGAATGACATGTTCGCAGTTTCTAAGCTGAGCAAGTTTGGTTGTCCCTCATGCATTGCACAATTTCTAGACTGAAGCCCTGGCTGTCAATTAGAATTGTGCAATTTTTTAGATGAAGCCTAGTGTTGGGTTGCATTGCGCACTTTTCAGAGGGAAGGTTGTTTGGCTGGATTGCGCATTTCTAGAGCGCAGCAGGTAGCCCATATAGAATGCGCAATTTCCAGAGGAAAAGATAGTTCCCCTCCAGAATTGCACAATTTTTTAGGTGATCATCACAAACAGAAAATGATTAAGTCCCTGAGTGTCAGCCTACGAGTGGGAGGAAAACATGTTGACAAGCACAGGCTGGTAAGCCACTGAAACTCAACTAAAGCATTTGTACTTGGAAAGTGCAATACATGCTACTAAGTATGGCTAGTAGGGAGGCTCCAAAACGAAGCTAAGGGAAAATTTTGGAGGGTGGTTGTAGCCGCTACAACACCACCTCACTCTCATGCATGGTTTTTGGCTTACCAAAAACCTACAATCACAAAGTGGTTTTCATATTACCATGAACTTCATGGGGGTACACATGCCTCATTAAGCTTACATTACACACTCCAACTCTTGGAGTTACTAGGTACATACTTTAAAAAAGACCACTACAAAACATCCTAGACTTGCTTACTAATAAATTCATCTGACACATAATACACCATCATCATGAGTATATTCCACAAACCCACACAAACTTTAACTTAGTTGTCCATCATAATCGATGTTGTTGCTCCTTTACCTCATCTTTTGAAATTGTTCACATCATGGGCATCTTTGTCTTTGACAATTAAATCTTGGAACTCCTTGCTTAACCTATCATTTGTTAGAGTAGAAAATTCTAACAAAAATAACTTCATATTGAGCTCGCTAGTCTCAATATGTATATTGATTTTAATTCCAAGGTACTTTCACCACAAAATATCATTTACCCAAGCATGTACAAACAACCATGCTTTGAAACAAACAACTGACTTTATATAGCTTCATTGTTAGGTCCCTATACTACTAGTGTAACCCCTTATTGTTATTAGTGTAACCCCCTTATTGTATTATTGTACCCATATAGTCCCAATGTTGTTATTATTGTGCCCCATAGAAGCCCACAATTTTTATTTTTGTAACCCTGCAATATTATTGTTATGTAGGCTCTGATTTTTGGGATCCCTTATACTCCTTGTCAGACCAGGCAATAACTCCTCGAAATCAATTCACATTTATTCATTTAAGTTGATCTTTATTATATACATGAGGGAGAGACTGTTCACTTCATCTCCTGGTGACTATTCATATTTCTTATTATTTATTTACATCAGTTACACTTATTCACCCAATCCTGATGATTAAGTGTCAATATTCCCCCCTTTAATCTGAAGGGATTTTGGTGAGTCCAAGCATCATTCTGAATCGTTCAAGCTTTTCTCTTCCAAGCTCTTTGGTGAAGATGTCTGCAATATTCTCATTAGTGGAACAATGGTGGAGATGGATTGTTTTGGCCTCAACATGATGTCAAATCAGATGATATTTAGTATTGATGTGCTTTGTTTGATCATGGAACTTTGGGTTCTTGGCCAAATTTATTGCCGAGGTATCGTTAATCATGATTGGAGTCGATTGTTCTTATTTTACCTGCAAATCTTCAAGAATTTTCCTGAGCCATACAATTTGTTTTGTTGCCTCAGCTGCTGCCACATATTCTACTTTTGTTGTGGAATCTGTTGGAATTGATTGTTTGCGTGATCTCTAGGAGACAGCTCCTAATCCAATACTCATAGCATAACTTGAAGTAGATATCCCAGTTTCTTTGTCTCCATCGAAGTCTGAATCAGAGTATCCAATCAAGCTGAAGTCCTCCACCTGTGTATACTTGATTCCAAAGTCTTGAGTTCCCTTCAAGTACCTTAGAACTCTTTTTGTAGTAGACCAATGTCCCTCACAAGGCTTTTACATAGACCTAGAGAGGATTCCAACAACAAACGAAATGTCTAATCTGGTAGTAGTTAGGTAGTTGAGACTTCCTACAAGCTGTCTATACTTTGTTGCATCCTCAAATTCTTTTCCTTCAATAGATGTGAGCTTTAAGTTTTGTTCCATTGGAGTAGTAAGAGGATTGCATTCTATCATGCCAAACCTATTCAGCAGACCTCCAATGTACTTCTTTTGAGAAAGGAATATGGATTTTGGATGTTGAGTTACTTCAGTACCAAGATAGTAATGAACATAGCCCAAATCAGTCATTTCAAAACCTTTCCTCAATTCCTTCTTTATGGATGCAATGTAGCCTTCATAGTTCCCTGTCATCAAAATATCATCTACATATACCAAAAGATATACAACTGTTTTTCCAACTTTCTTGACAAATAAAGTTGCATCATCAAGATCATAATGTTTGAAATTGAGTTTCAGAATATGCTCAGTTAGTTTTTCATACCAAGCTTGCGGTGCTTATTTGAGGCCATAAAAGGATATCACAAGTTTGCATACTTTATGTTCATGTCCTTTCATAGAAAATCCTTCAGGCTGGGACATAAAAACATTCTCTTTTAGATCTCCATTCAAGAAAGCAGTTTTTACATCCATTTGATGGACTTTCCAACTGTTCTGAGCTGCTAGGGCAAAGAGTGTCCGGATGGTAGCCCATTTTTCTGTGGGGGCAAAAGTCTCCTCATAATCGACCCCTTCCTTCTATGCAAAACCTTTTGCCACAAGCCTAGCTTTGTGCTTGTCAAGTGAGCCATCAACTTTATACGTGTTCTTGTAGACCCACTTGCAGCCAATTGGTTTGGTTCCTAATGGAGGATCAACCAGCTTCCAAGTGCCATTCTTTATCAGGGCATCATACTCCTTTTGCATCGATTCTTTCCATTCATCATGAAAAGTAACTTCTTTGAAGGAATTTGGTTCGAAATCTGTAGACAAATTCAGTTCACAATCATAAGAAACATCTATATCAACAGGTGAATCAGAGTCATCTACATCACCTCCATTTTTCCGTTTTGCATTTCTAGTTCCTGTCTTTCCAACCTCATCAAGATGAACACTTTCAAGTGTCTTTATCAGCCACTTTGGAGGACCTTTCTTAGATGGTCCAGGCTGCTCCGTTGATTGAGTTGGGACTGAATCAAGATTGAGTCTCCCAATTCTATCAATCACATCACATAAAGCATCATATGTTGTTGGAGTTTCATGTAGGAGAGAGAGTTCTTCAGAAAAAGATTCCACATGTTGATCTAGTATAGGAATCCCCCCTTCAAGTTGTGGAATCTGATTATCAAATTCTTGAAATGATTTTTCATTTGCGAATCTATCCAAGTGATCAAGTTGCTGCTCAACAACATTGTCAGTTTTGGATGATTCAAGAAAGATTACATCTCTAGATACAACAAACTTTTTATTGACTTCATCATAGAGACGGTATGCTTTGGAGGTGTTTGAATACCCCAGGAAGATACACTTACGACTTCTTACACCAAGTTTGTTTTTATGTACCTTTGGTATCAAGGCATAACAGGTAGAACCAAAGACCCTAAGATGCTTTATCAAAGGAACGTGCCCATACCACATTTCATATGGAATCTTGTTTCTGATAACATTAGATGGACATATATTCTTTATATATACAGCACATAGAACTACATTAGCCCAAAACATCAACTTTACATTTTTTAAAAACATCATGGAGTGCACCATATTTAAGATTGTCCTATTCATTCTTTCAGCTACACCATTCTGTCGGGGATTATAAGGCACAATTGTTTGATGTTTCATCCCATGTTGGTGAAGATAGTTTTCAAATTCATTTGAAGTGTATTCTTTTCCATTATTAGTGCGAATAGAGCCAATATGAGATTGTGCATCATTTTCAATCCAAGTATGAAAGTTCTTAAATGTTTGAAAAGCATCAAATTTGTTCTTTAATAAATAAACCCAACACATTCTGGTGTAGTCCTCAATAAATGTCATCATATATTTATATCCATTTGCAGAAGGAATAGGCATTGGACCACATAAATCTGAATGAATGAGTTCACGTTTTTTATGTGCTCTTGAATGTGAATCATGAATATATTGTTTACTATGCTATCCTAGAATGCAAGCATTAGATTGCTTAAGTTTCCTAGGAATTGTAGGCAAACCAGCAACACCATTTTTCTTCAAAAAGCGAAGGTTGTCATAGTTCAAATGTCCAAATCTAGCATGCCATAATAAACTTGATGGAAGTGTACCTTCTTCATAATGAGAATTGTATGAGAAATGTTGTGCACCAGCAGAGGTACCTTGCAGTTTGAGAAGCATTTCTTCTTCTATTCCCCTCATGACAAGTGAGTGGTCAGATGCTTTTCTCACCTCAGGCTTGCCATCAAACATATGAATAGAGTGACCTTGCTGGTGGATGTGGACCAAGGACAACAAGTTTCTCTTCAGTTGTGGGAGATATAGAACATGATGCAGAAGGAAGTCTGGAAGACCAGGCAATTTGAGCCTGATTGTGCCAAGCCCTGATGGCTTGATTTTTGATTGGTCTGCAAAGTATACTGCTCCATCAACATTGTCAGTAAATTCTTCAAAAAAATATTTTCTATGAGTCATGTGGCAAGTTGCTCCTGAGTCAAGAAACCAATAATTTTTCCAAGAAGCAAGTGAAGCATTAAATAAGTCTTCATTTACTCCAATATTACATTGTGCCACAACATAATGAGCAGATTCAGGTGCTTTACGTTTTTTTGTGTCATTAGTTTTACCTTTTTGTTGGTTTCTTTGATGCTCAATTTTTTCCCAAGGTAACTTGCATGTGGAGGCATCATGTGATCCATTTCTTTTGTAGCATATGCAGTGCAAATCTAAATTTTCTCCTTGAGAGTGTCTGTCCCCCCTGCCTCTGAAATATCTTCCTCTTCCTCTTTGACCACCTCTTCCTCTGGAAGAATCTTGAGCAAGATTCTTTTCTTTATGAGCAAGGCACACAGCCTCTTCAGAAGATTCAAGGGTTGTCTTCTTTCCAAAAGCTTTCTCTCTTTCAGCAAATTTTTTCACAAGAGAGTTAATGGTAATATCTTTGAGATTTCCATTTGCTTGCAATGACTCAAGATAATTGGAGTAAGTAGGATAAAGCGCCTTGAGAAAAGCGATAAGAGGAATATCCAATTCAACCTTAGTGAATTTGATATCATGCATTATATATTTTACTTCGGATGCAAGAGCAAGAGGATCATTATTTTGCAATTCAAGAGTGAAGAGTTTAATCATGAGTTGAACAACTTCAAGTGTAGAATGTGAGTCATAGAGTTCTTTCAGCTTTTGTAAGGCTTCGAAAGCAGTTGAAAATGGAAAAATATGGCGACTCACCTCTTCACTTACAAATGTTGCAATTAATGCATAGGCTTTGTTGTTCTTATTTTCCCAAATGGAGAACTCTTTGTCTGAGGTAAGTTGTTCTGGCTCTTTGTCTCCGTCTCTAATACGCACTCCTTTCCACAACTCATTGAAAATGAGGGTGTGTTTTATCATCTGGGACCACTCAGGATAGTTCTCCTTGCCAGTGAGAACTATTCCCACAATAGATATGATTGAATGCATACTGTAAAAAGAATACTTCTGCTAGCAAAAAAATCTGTGTACTGTAAATAAATACTTATGCCGGCAAAGTGTACTTCAAAATAATACAACCTTATTCTTCCTTCTTGATTAGGTAAGAAATTGATTTAATATACAAAGAGCAAAACTGTATTCTATCCATATAGAATATCACCATTTTTTTTTTGCATTACAATATGGTTGCAATTCAAGAGAAATAAAAGATAAACAATATCAACTGCTCAAAATCATATGCTTTACAATCCTCTCACCATACAACGTTGTCTCAAATCCTATGCTTTATAATCCTCTCACCATACAATGTTGTCTTAGTTTATGCATTGTTTTCACATAACACTGCTCCAATTTCTAGATCAGGAGGGAGGGAGGACACCCAGTCAGAGGCATGAGTTGGTAAGAGCCCTAATGTATTTAGCTTCCAGATTCCTAGCAGTAGCACTGCTAAGTTCAAGGCAGTGTAAACCACTTTAGGTAGTAGGAGGTCTATTCGTGAATCTTGAAAAGGCTCAAAAACTTTCCCAACACCCTGAAGAGCACTGATAGGTAGCCAAAGAGCAGAGATACGCAACCAGAAAAATAGCGACAAGGTAAATAGAAGATGGAGCAGCGATTATGGATAGATAATCGGAGCAGTTATATCACCTTCGGATTCATGGAATTAAGTATGATGAGCCAGCGAGATACTAACGAGACGATGCTATTTTTGTGGCATTGTGAAGTTTGGAGAAGAGTTTTTATGTTGGAGCACAGGAGTAGATAAATTAGGCACTCAGTTATTACCAGCGTGGAGAGATCAGCAGCGTATAGGAGCAGTTAGCAGTGGAGCACTGTTATACCAGCATGGAGAGAGTAGCAGCATATGGAGAATTCAACGGAGTTTATGCAACAACGTTTATGGCCTCCTCACTCAAGCGTTACCCAGATTATCACGTAGAGGGCAGACCCTGATTATTACACAGAGGGTAGACCCAGATTTCTGAAAAATGGCATAAGGGAGTTACAATGGCAGTTAGAAGCCAAAAATGGCGCTGGCTCTGATACCATGTCAGACCAGGCAGTAACTCCTCGAAATCAATTCACATTTATTCATTCAGGTTGATCTTTATTATATACATGAGGGAGAGATTGTTCACTTCATCTCCCAGTGACTATTCATATTTCTTATTATTTATTTACATCAGTTACACTTATTCACCCAATCCTGATGATTAGGTGTCAACACTCCTATATATAGAAAGGAGGTCTTGTCATTTGTATCATCCAAGAATTGTTCATTTGTGTAATGTAAAGGAGGTTGCCACTTCGAAGAAGCTAATTTTAAAGTTGTTGATCTATATTTTCTATCTTTTTGTGCGTTGATTTCATAACACTCGCTATAAATACAAAGATGAGGAAGAGCGTCTTACAATCCATGCGGCCCATTAATTCTTTCACTTGAAACAACACCTTCAAACTGCTTCACACTGTAGTTGCACCAGTGAGGAAGACGCACAACCGACTTTCCAAAAATTGAAGCAGGCTTACAACAACGAAATCCCCAAAATACAAAATATTAGGGAAGGGGTGGTAATAATGATCTTTTGGATCCAAACAACGCTGGACAACTACATGCTCAACACGGTCAAACTGCAATGGAAAAATCTTACTGACTCCACACACCCTTGGCTCACTCACGCGAACTCCACATGCCCTCGACTCACTCATATTCGCACGATCAATAGTTTTTTCTCACAGGAAACTCCATCGAGACACGAGCTCCAACGTGGACAATGTCACAAAGACTCGGCTCTACCAGGTTATCATCTCAGACCTCTCCATCAATCTGTGGCTCTTCCAAAGTTGCACAAACCCAACCACATGCTTGCTTCAATGTTAACATTGATCTCATCTTTTAAATATTCACGCATCCGCGGTTGATGGTAATATAAATTCTCAGCGTTGATGTTGTTGTTGTTGCGACTATTGATGCAGTGGTTACCATCAATCTACATAAAAATTGATGGACCAAGTGCGTGCACCAATGAAATTTTAGTGACAATTCGATCACTCCATATGTAGGAATGGCTCCTCTAGACAGCTTTATCACACATTCTTCACTGCAACAGGTCTTCACATGGGTTTTCCATGACGCTTGCATGCAATCACCGTCCATAGCCTGCGATCTTCCTCTCTACATAGAGAAAACACTCCCTTCTCTTTCAAAACACAAGTTTTCTAATCAATCAAGCAACGATTGTTGCTTTCCAACCATTCTTCGCACCAGTTTTCATCCAACGAACACAAATCGATCAATCTAGAGACACCATCAGTCCTTCTCGAGAGCCTACAACTCTTCTCTAAGTCTGCAGGTTAGAGGCACTGTCACATGCTTCTCCGGTCAACTTCATTAACAGGTGGGCTGACGACCCTTCCAAAGTCGCAACAACAAAGTCAATAGAAAACTTCGAAATGGAAACACTTTTCCACACTACGGGTTTCTTTTCTATTTCCCTTGGCCCAACACTTCGAGTTCACCACAAAAGTCTCCACAACCCATACCAGTAGCATGCATAACACAATTTCCTTTGAATCAGCCGCACAGGAACTAAACAAACTGAAAACCGATGTACAAACAATACAAACAACAACATCATACAGAGCACTATTCTTATTTTCCCCCGGCCCGCTAGGGGCCAAGGCCCAAGCCCATATGGGCTCTAATACCAACTTAAAATTGAATAATGCACCTCAAATTTACATTGATTAGATTACGTATATACATGAAGTGTTGTCTCAAGATAGGTAAACTAAATTGGACACACGATCACTTGGTTGAGAAAATATCTCAATCACGCACCAATCTAGGAAACATCTAGATCTTAACAACTCCTAAGGAATAGGAACAGACTCCTTTACATAGTAAGAGTCACAACTGAGACAAGTAGGAATTAAATTTCCAAGTTTATTTCCAAATGATTTAGCAAATATTTGAGCTAATCAAGTTATCATAAGAAGGTGATCAACACTAATATAAAAGATGAAATATTTTTGTATTCCATGAATATATATATATATATATATATATATATATAAAGATAAACTTTCACAAGCTCCATAATTAAATAAAGTAAAACATTGTGTTGAATATGTAAGACCACCTTAAATTGCAATTTAAAAATAGTTATCACAATATCAATTTTTCTAACATTTTATTGAGCAAAACTACATACATAAATAAAAACAAAATTATAAATAATATATATCTTTAATTCAATAATACTTTTGAAAATGTAATTGCTACCTAATTTAATAAAAAATAATTAATTTATGAAAATGCATTCATAATACCACTAAGCTGAAAATATCTAATTTATAAACAAAAATATAATAAACCTAAATAAAATTAAAAATCTACCATGATGAAGTGAATAACAACTCGGGAGAAATACGTGTTTATATACATATGAATGAAGTACACAAAGGAATGTAGGGAAACCTAGGAAAATGAGAAGAAATAAAACAGTGCGATTGATTTAATTACCGAGAGGAAATGTTGCAGTCGGTAATTAATCTACGAAGGGGAAATGCTGTACGCGACAACGACAACACAAGAAAAAAGTTACCTAAACGACACCTTAAAGTTGAAATAGAAAGTGGAAGTGTTGAGAAATGTATGGAGGTGAAAGTCAATAATGAGATGGTAAGAAAGAGCGCTGAACTCAACTTGTTAGACGATAACATGTGGAACTTCTAGATGGCATAGTCAAAAGATCAAATCTCAGAGAAAGTTAGCACTGGTGCAGAAGCAAAAGTCGACCACCCAATCCATGAATGAACAACAATAGGTGATATCTCCGTAGTTGGTAACATTATTACTCTCTGTGGCAGGTATACGCCACTTATTTTCAGAGATGGATGTGAATTTTTCGTGAAGGACGTTGTCAATCATTAACAACTCCGGTGAAACTACATCTATGGAGACTTTCTGGCTTTTTGATGGAAAAAGTAGTCAAATCCTTAACCACTCTAAGATCAGAATATTGTATTACATGATATTTTTGTAAGCTTCGGTAAGGCATGTATATTCATGGGAAATTACTCGTAAAGGGTGGAGTTATATTTAAGTGATAGGGGCATGATAATGAATTATATTTTAGATGTAACTTTTGGGGAGTAGGGCATTAAGAGGGTAGGGAACATGTTGAATTATGTTCTAGATATAATTTTTAGGGGATTAGAGATTTAAGAGGGTTGGTATACTTGGGAGGTTTGGTAAATTTTGGTCAAGGAAACCCCAAATCAAGTTTTAAGGGGAGATTGTTACACAAAACTTTGACTACCTAAAAGAGTCAAAGTTACTAGTCTACAGTGGTGGTTTTGGGAACATGGCTTTGGTTTCCCATGAATTTGTACCCATGGAATGTATCTAATGAAGCCTTTAAAAGGCATGAGAAAATTTCATTATAACGGGACAGAGGAGGGTTGGGAAAACTTCATTATAATGGGCTAGGCAGTTAAGGCAATGAACTCATGCCCTCAGGCTAACAAGATCCCAAAAAAGAAAAATAGGCAATCAAACAGGCCAAAAGGATGATTGTTTAATGAGCCCCCCCCATTCGGAAGATGAGGAGGAGGACAACAAAGAGACACAACTTGAACAAACCATAGATAAAATGGAGAGGGATGTAGTGGCATAGGCTAGGTTTGTTTCTCCTCTTTTGAAGGTTCCTAAATCAGAAAATCATCAGTCTTCGGATGGGCATGGAGACTCAAAATGAACTCATGTTTGAGAGAGCTCATATTTAGACAAAGAAAATCCACATTTGAAAGAGAATTGAGAATTGACTTTGGTTTTGGTTTGAACCAAATCTTGATGGTGGGCAAAAGGTGCAAAAAATGAAGGGAAAATAAACAAGGAAAAATCAACACTAATTGTCATCCTTAACTTTCATTTCTTTGTTATTGATCATTTCTTGGCTTATGCTTAGTGTTTCTTTGCCATTTTAAGAACCATTATTTCTCTTTTCATCTCTCTATTGTTCAATCATGTATTTTCCATGTTTCTTTCAGGATACACAATATGTGTGCCTACATGATGTAATTTTTATTTCTCTTATAAAAATTATGGTTTTTTTTTCCTTCTCTTGCGAGAAAAAAATCAACATCATTACAAATAGAAAAATTATTTTCTAATTCTATGTGTATATAAAATAATGCCATACTCTAATAAAGAACATATTAATTAATAAATAAAATTATTATATAATTAATAAATATATTTAGATTTAACATTATTAATTAACGTTTTACATTTATAATTACAAAATAAAATAAACCAATTCCTTACTTTTATTTATATATAGATAGATATAATATTTTTCTAATAAATAAAATTATTATATAATTAATTATATATTTAATATTAATATTATTTAATATTTTGAATTAAATTTTTACATACACGCTTAAAAAATGTTGACACCTAATCTTCATGATTGGGGAATTTTGTAAATAAATAAATCAGGAATGTGAACAGTCATCGGAAGATGAACTGAACAATCACTCCTAATGTATATAACAATAACCTACCTATGGAATAATCAGACGAATCAATTTTTTCTGCCTTTGGAGAGTTACTGCCTGGCCTGACATGGTATCAGAGCCTGGTTCTAAAAATAGTTGTAACTCCCTTCATTTTTGCCACTGCCTCTGTCCTGAGCGCTGCTCTGCCTCTGTCGATGGCCTGACATGCCCAGAGATGCGTTGGTGCCTCTATGCAGACCTGTCCAAGCTCATTTCGCTCTCACCTGACCGAGTTGCTGTACGCTGAAGGCGTATGGTATTGGGATCTCAAGATCTCCTGTAACATTTACCTTTGCTATGAAAAGTGCCTCTTCATTTGCCCAAACCATTCTACTTTGCTGTAAAAACCGTCATTTCATTGCCCTGTTCGACCTGCATGATATGTGAACGCTATTCTATGGTAACTTTCAGCACTACTGTCGCTCTGAATGCCAGCTCTTTTTTTCCTGGAGCCGAGAAAGAGCACTACTGTGCGTTTGCATTAACGCTTGAATATTAATGCGCAGTCGTATTAACGTTTGAGTGCTGACGGCAAGTGGTATTATCGTTTTGAGTTTTGAATTCTCAGTGTTGACGGAAAGTGGTATTATCATTTTGAGTTTTGAATTCTCAGTGCTGACGGCAAGTGGTATTATCGTTTTGAATTTTGAATGCGTTTGCATTAAAGCTGGTATCTGCTATTGTGTTCAATTCTTTGACTCCGGTGAAAAGAGACTTCTTTGTAACGCTGATGACAAAGGCTTCTGAATTTAATCTTTTGCTTCATTGTGGACTTCTCGGTGAGGGCTTTTCTGAAATTTGCTGCCTTGAAATTTTTCACGAAGAGTAGCTGAAGATTGCTTCCTTGAACCTACTTCATTGTCGATTTCTGCATTAGGCAACGGATTCTTTGAAATGCTGATCGGCTATTTTATTCAATTCTCTGAACTCCGTGAAAGATAAAAGGCTCCTTTGAAAAGCTGAAGTCATATTAACATTTGAATGCGCTGTTGAATTAAAGCTGAAGTCGCATTGATGTTTGAATGCATTTGCATTAATGTTTGAATGTGTTTGCATTATTAACCCCGTTGAATTAAAGCTGAATCCGCTCACTATATTCAAGTATTGAATGTGTATTAAAGCTGAGCGCATCCGGGGAAAACACTGTGGGTATTAACGCTGAGCACTGTGGGTGTATATATATATATTGTCCAAGTCTGTGGTATATATATATATATATATATATATATAGATATATATATATATATATATATATATATATATATATATATATATATATATATTGAATGGTTTTCTTGTTTAAAAGAAAATGAAAGGGGAGGATATTTTATAAATTTTGGAGACATTTGAAGAAAACTTAGTGCATAAAGAATTTGAAATATGTTGCCCTTTTGAGTACAACTTCACTGTATATCAACAGAAAGTTTTTTTTATCAGCAGAAGTTATTTATCAGCAGAAGTTTTTTTTTTTTATCAGCAGAAGTATTTTTTACAGAATGCATTCAATCATCTCTATGGTAGGAATAGTTCTCACTGGCAAGGAGAACTATCCCAAATGGTCCCGGATGATAAAACACACCCTCATCTTCAATGAGTTGTGAAAAGGAGTGTGTGTCGGAGAAGGAGACAATGACCCAGTGCAGCCTACATCAGACAAAGAGCTCATCATTTGGGAAAACAAGAACAACAAAGCCTATGCATTAATCGCAGCATCTGTAAATGAAGAAGTAAGTCACCATATTTCATCATATTCAACTGCCTTTGAAGCTTTACAAAAGCTGAAAGAACTCTATGACTCACATTCTACACTTGAAGTTGTTCAGCTCATGATTAAACTCTTCACTCTTGAACTAAAAAATAATGATCCTCTTGCTCTTGCATCTGAAGTAAAGTCTATAATGCATGATATTAAATCCACTAAGGTTGAGCTGGATATCCCTCATATTGCTTTTCGCAAGGCACTCTATCCTACCTACTCCAATTATCTTGAGTCTTTACAAGAAAACGGAAATCTTAAAGATATAACCTTTGACTCTCTTGTGAAAAAGTTTGCTGAAAGAGAGAAAGCCTTTGGAAAGAAGACAGCTCCTGAATCTTCTTAAGAGACTGTGTGCCTTGCTCATAAAGAAAAGCATCCTGCTCAAGATTCTACAAGAGGAAGAGGTGGACGAAGAGGAAGAGGAAGATACTTCAGAGGCAGGGGGGGCAGACATTCTCAAGGAGAAAAGTCAGATCTGCATTGCATTCGCTGCAAACGAAATGGATCACATGATGCTTCTACATGCAAGCTACCATGGGACAAAATTGAGTAGAAAAGAAACCAGCAGAAAGGTAAAACTAATGATACAGACAAAGGTAAAGCACCTGTATCCACTCACTATATTGAGGCACAATGTAACATTGGAGTAAATGAAGATTTGTTTAATGCTTCACTTGCTTCTTCGAAAAATGATTGGTTGCTTGATTCAGGAGCAACCTGTCATATGACTCATAGAAAAGATTTTTTTGAAGATTTCACTGACAATGTTGATGGAGCAGTATATTTTGCAGATCAGTCAAAAATCAAGCCATCAGGGCTTGGCACAATCAGGCTTAAACTGCCTAGTCTTCCAGACTTTCTTCTGGATCATGTTCTATATCTCCCACAGCTCAAGAGAAACTTGTTGTCCTTGGTCCACATCCGCCAGCAAGGTCACTCCATTCATATGTTTGATGGCAAGCTTGAGGTAAGAAAAGCATCTGACCACTCACTTGTCATGAGGGGAATAGAAGAAGAAAGGCTTCTCAAACTACAAGGAACCTCTGCTTATGCACAACATTTCTCATATATTTCTCATCATGAAGAAGGTACACTTCCATCAAGTTTATTATGGAATGCTAGATTTGGACATTTAAACTATGACAGTCTCCGCTTATTGAAGAAAAATGGTGTTGTTGGTTTACCTACAATTCCTAGGAAACATAAGAAATGTGATGCTTGCATTCTAGGAAAGCATAGCAAACAGTCTTTTCATGATTCACATTCAAGAGCACATAGGAAGCTTGAACTCATTCATTCAGATTTATGTGGTCCAATGCATGTTCCTTCTGCAAATGGAAATAAATATATCATTTATTTATTGAAGAACAAATCTAATGCTTTTCAAACATTCAAGAATTTTCATAAACGGATTGAAAATGATGCACAATCTCATATTGGGTCTATTCGCACTGATAATGGAAAAGAATATACATCAAATGAATTTGAAAACTATCTTCGCCAACATGGGATTAAACATCAAACAAATGTGCCTTATAATCCCCAACAGAATGGTGTAGCTAAAAGAATGAATAGAACAATCTTGAATATGGTACGATCCATGCTTTTCTTCAAAAATGTAAAGATATTGTTTTGGGCTGATGCTGTTCTATGTGCTGCATATATAAAGAATAGATGTCCATCTAATGTTATAATAAACAAGACTCCTTATGAATTGTGGTATGGACATGTTCCTTCGGTAAAACATCTCAGGATCTTTGGTTCCACCTGTTATGCTTTGATACCAAAGGTACATAGAAACAAACTTGGTGCTAGAAGTCGTAAGTGTATCTTCCTTGGGTATTCAAACACCTCTAAAGCATACCGCCTCTATGATGAAGCAAATAAAAATTTTGTTGTATCTAGAGATGTCATTTTTCTTGAATCATCCAAATCTGACAATGTTGTAGAGCGGCAACTTGATCGCTTGGATAGATTCGCAAAAACGAAATCATTTCAAGAATTTGATAATCAGATTCCACATCTTGAAGGGGGGATTCCTATACTAGAACAACATGTGGAATCTTCTTCTGAAGAACAATCTCCTTTGCATGAAACTCCAACAACGGATGATGCTTTAAGTGATGTAATTGATAGAATTGGGAGACTCAATCTTGATTCAGTCCCAACTCAATCAACAGAGCAGCCTGGACCATCTCAGAAAGGTCCCCCAAAGTGGGTGACAAAGACCCTTGAAAGTGTTCATCCTGATGAAATTGGAAAAACAGGAACCAGAAATTCAAACCGACAAAATGGAGGTGATGTAGATGACTCTAATTCACCTGTTGATATGGTTGTTACTTATGATTGTGAATTGAACTTGTCTACAGATTTTGAACCAACTTCCTTCAAAGAAGCTGCTTCTCATGATGAATGGAAAGAAGCGATGCAAAAGGAGTATGATGCCCTCATAAAGAATGGCACTTGGAAGCTGGTTGATCCTCCATTTGGAACCAAACCAATTGGCTGCAAGTGGGTCTACAAGAACAAGTACAAAGTTGATGGCTCACTTGACAAGCACAAAGCTAGGCTTGTGGCAAAAGGTTTTGCACAGAAGGAAGGGGTCGATTATGAGGAAACTTTTGCCCCTACAGCAAAATGGGCCACCATCCGGACACTCTTTGCACTAGCAGCTCAGAACGGTTGGAAAGTCCATCAAATGGATGTAAAAACTGCATTCTTGAATGGAGATCTAAAAGAGAATGTTTTTATGTCCCAGCCTGAAGGATTTGCTGTGAAAGGACATGAACATAAAGTATGCAAACTTGTGAAGTCCTTGTATGGCCTCAAACAAGCACCGTGAGCCTGGTATGAAAAACTAACTAAGCATCTTCTGAAACTCAACTTCAATCATTTTGATCTTGATGATGCAACTTTATTTGTCAAGAAAGTTGGCAAAACAGTTGTGTATCTTGTGGTATATGTAGATGATCTTTTAATGACAGGGAACAATGAAAGCTACATTGCATCCATAAAGAAGGAATTGGGGAAAAGTTTTGAAATGACTGATTTGGGCTATGTTCATTACTATCTTGGCAGTGAAGTAACCCAACATCCAAAATCAATATTTCTTTCTCAAAAGAAATACATTGGAGATTTGTTAAACAGATTTGGCATGACAGAGTGCAATCCTCTTTCTACTCCAATGGAACAAAACTTAAAGCTCACATCTATTGAAGGAAAGGAATTTGAGGATGCAACAAAGTATAGACAGCTTGTAGGAAGTCTCATCTACCTCACTACTACTAGACCAGACATTTCATTTACTGTTGGAATCCTCTCCAAGTTCATGTAAAATCCTTGTGAGGCACATTGGTCTGCTGCAAAAAGAGTTCTAAGGTACTTGAAGGGAACGCAAGACCTTGGAATCAAGTATACACAGGTGGACAACTTCAGCTTGATTGGATACTCTGATTCAGACTTCGATGGAGACAAAGAAACTGGGGTATCTACTTCAGGATATGCTATGAGTCTTGGATCAGGAGCTGTCTCCTGGAGATCACGCAAAAAATCTGTTCCAGCAGATTCCACAACTGAAGCAGAATACATGGCAGCAGCTGAAGCAACGAAAGAAATTGTGTGGCTTAGGAAAATTCTTGAATATTTGCAGGTAAAACAAGTACAATCAACTCCACTCATGATTGATAACACCTCTGCAATAAAGTTGGCCAAGAATCCAAAGTTCCATGATCGAACAAAGCATATCAATACTAAATATCATCTGATTCGACATCATGTTGAGGCCAAAACAATCCATCTCCGTCATTATTCCACAAATGAGAAAATTGCAGACATCTTCGCCAAAGCACTTGGAAAGGAAAAGCTTGAACGATTCAGAATGATGCTTGGACTCACCAACATCCCTTCAGATTAAGGGGGGGAATGTTGACACCTAATCTTCATGATTGGGGAATTTGTAAATAAATAAATCAGGAATGTGAACAGTCATCAGAAGATGAACTGAACAATCACTCCTAATGTATATAACAATAACCTACCTATGGAATAATCAGACGAATCAGTTTTTTCTGCCTTTGGAGAGTTACTGCCTGGCCTGACAAAAAATTTAAACAAATGATATGTGAAAATAAGATATTTTATCTTTGATAATAAAATAAATTTTAAAAAATTCAATTCATAATATATATGTAAACAATTTAAATGACCTTTATACCAATGTGACATAATTCCACATGTACCATCTAAGTACATATCGATAAATCAAGCAACAACATTTGGTTTACATGTATCAAGTGAATATGCATTTTTGGAAGTCATGCAATAATGTCAGGTTTATGGTGAAAATAATGAATCCAAATTATTTGCCGATAGGCATCTCTACATCGACCCCTGGTGGATGTACCATCATTGACTTTAAAATTGTAATATATTTGTGAATTTATCGACTGCAACGATTCACTCTGTGATATCTTGAGAATATGCTTTGTCTGATTACATGATGAAAGGCAATGATTTATGGGAGTGCGAAGAGTTACAATTCAATTTCAATCGAAAAAGAATTTATTCTTCCATGTCGGAGATCCTACTGCTACCACAGTAATGTGGAGGATTTCATTACTATCTTGAAACGTCCTCCCACCATGTTCCATTGGCATTCACCTCCACCCTATGGGAACATACATACATTGCATACAGATTTGGAAGGTAACTTATGACACCTGTTGAGGAATTTGCATCGACAATAGTTGTTCTTGTTCGGCTCCTAGTGGTCCAATTACTTTCTTCTTTGCTCATGATTATGATTTGAAGAGTCCATAGGAAAACAAGCCTGTCTAATTTGAAGAGTCGAAAGGCGAACCTTTTGTCATTTTCATCTCATTAACAGGCGTTGTCGCTTTTTTGGCACCCATAGAGTAAGTGCTTTGAGAGACATAGAAAGCTTCCTAGGGACAGCCTCAGGGTTGATTGTAGACTAGTGCCTAGGACATATTAGATAGACGGGTGCATGGAAGGATATCAATGAGGGGTTTCGGTAGCCCTCCAATTGTCACTAAGTTTAAAAATATAATAAAAAGGGGGCTTGGTTCAATAGCCCTTCATCAAGGTAGACTCAAGCCAATACATGGATCCAAGTGTTCAGGGGGTAAATCAGGCCAACCTCAAAGAGAAATGTCTTGTTCTGGTGGCCGACGCAAAACAACAAGTAGTCTTAATATTGACGTTGTAGTAAAGTGAAGAGGAAGAAATGGAGGAGGGGATTCAATGTGTAGGGCTGATTGTAATACAAAATCCTAAGCAATGATGTCCCGACATAAATATGGAAGAAGGAGGAGATGAAAGGGAGGAAAGAGTGGAGCATGAATTAAGGTTTCATCCTATATAGATCATGGGTACATTTCTCACCAAAAGCATAAGTAAATATGTGCATATTAGAGGTACATGGGTAAATCTGTAGCTAACACAGGTACTATTACTACTTAATAACAAATATACAATCATGAACAAGGGTGAAACCTGCAGCTTCATCACACTATTTCAGAGAAAGAAAACATATATGAAATGAGATTTACATAGGAGAAACATATTGCGCATTTCCATGATTGGAATCACCAAAAAGTTTCATTAATATTAGAAATGAGTCCCATTCACCAATCCATTTACATTCGGCCATCTATAGTTTGAGTCCCCCATGAACAAGCTTCATAGAACCAAAGTGGAATCACAAAATTTGGACCAATCGGGGTGCTGAATTGTAGACTCTCTATTAAGTGTTTCTCGCCCTTATTTATACAGAGAAGGGGGGGATTTGAAAGAATAGTTACAAAATATCTCAGCCAAGGCCTAGTTGTCTTATTGACTAGTCGTCTCAGTGTGCGATAGCCCTACTGCAAACAATGATTTCCTTCAGATTTGATTCCATTCTTGGAAATATAGAAATTACAGAATAGTAGAAATTACAGGAAAATATAAACAAGGAAACTAAATGATGATGGAGGAAAATATCACTTTGCGGTTCCTATGAAGGCCCCTAATCAGGCCACATCTCTATGTTGATGTGCCTCTCCTTGCAGCTTAGCTGGTTCCCGTCACTTTCATCTTAACTTCTTGACTTCACCACTCTCTGGAGCTGATAGCGATCGACTATGGTTGCCTGTTACAGAGTAGAAGTGGAGAATGTCTTGGAATTCCTTCATTGTGTATCTAAGTGGAGCCCCATGTTGAGCCATTAAATCTTCCTGAGTCCCATGCTTCCCTTTACTATCTGAAGATGTGCAGTGAAGTAGTCGAATTCATTTATGCATCCTGTGTAGTCCTTGGTTCCTTGTTGCAGGGGATTCTACAAGGTTAGCCCATATCAATTTGCAACTGCTCCATACCTCTATTCAAAGTCTTAGCTGCCGACCCATCCGCCTTTAAACCTCTGTACCACACTCTCGGGGCATCGTTGTATTGGGAATTTTATGCTAATAGGCATTATGGAACAGCGAGTCCCGATCTCCTTTGGCCCCCTTTAGTTTAGCCCACTTTTTGCCTTTCTTCTCATATGACCAGAGGTTATGACTGGGTTCTTGGCCAAATATCGGAGCACCTCAATTGAAGGATTGCAATCGGGGGTTTTATATTGGAGCCACAACTTATTTTCGATCTCCGATTGTGATAGCCCTTGGTTCCTTGACCCTTTATGTGATCGCAGGCCAATCCCCTTATCGGAGCCCCTTTATCGAAGGTTCGCAATCGGTGATTCCTTTTTGATGCACGACACAACCATCGATTTCCGATCATCGATCACCCTCCATGCTTGGCCCCTAGTTCTTTTAGCTCTTTATGTGACTATGGTCTAGCCCTTATATCGGAGCCCCTTTATCACACTTTCCCATGTATGCACTACGTTAGAATGTGCCGATAAGCCTTAAACTATGATTTGCAATTGTTGATGTGACGTCATCACTGCCACAACACCTTGTTAGTGGTGACACCTGTCACCCTGTTTTGGCCCCTTATGACCCCTCGACATGTTGACTCTGCATGCACGTGTCTGCCATACTGCCATGTCAGTGCCATAGTGGATTTATCGAGACCAATGGTATTATGCCACATGGGTTTCTAGAGGAGAGAGAAAAGGCCCATTCGCCCTCGGTTTTTCGCTAATTTCCTTTATAAATCTCTTTCAGCCTTCTTGGTGCTTCAACACTAACATATCGCAACTCACGATATCGCAATATTTTAGAGTTTTCACCCTGTTGGCGCACCAATAAGCCATGCTACTTGGTCCTGCAATTTGCGATTTGCGATATATCCATGCTATTGTGATAGTCAATCACCAATTCACCTCACCGATATGCCTGATCTCTGCCTTGGACCTCTGACATTTGTGATCGCCGATATGCGGGATTGTTGGAACCTCCGATCCCCGACATCGATGATTGTTGATCGCTGGTTTTCTCTAACCTCCCCTGTTGTTGCTTTAAAAAAACTTTGATTGTGATTTGTGATCTGCTCCCAGACCTCCGATATGTGATTCTTTCCTCCTTTCAAAGGTGACAAAACCCCCATTTTTAACAGGCCATATCTTCTGATTCCAGGATCCATTTTAGGAGTTCCACATGCCGTTGGAAAGCTTATTCTGAGAACTATCCAATGGAGAGGGTCTGATTTATCTTTGAGAGCTTCTATGGTTTTGGAGATGGCTACAATGTTTCTACTCTTTTGCACCCTTTTGACAGCTGAAAACAAATTTTGCAGTGAGTGACAACATTGAATCAAATTGGGGACAATACCTTGCTGGTAAGGTGGTGAGAACCTAAAGACTAGTAGCCTTCACTATTGGGCATGGATTTAAAAATATAATGAACTTGTACAACCATAAAATCTCCATGAAACGTTTTTTTGCAGGTAGTCCTTTCCTCATCAAACCGAAATGTAGAAAAATAAATTCTAACAACTAGAAAGTGAATACTCAGCTAGTGAGCTTATTTATATACAACTCCTACCTACGTACAGGGCTAAATTCACCTAAGTGAGTTCAACCCTCCAATGGTTCGAGGCCAAAATTTGGGTGTTTGGACCTAATGCCTCACTGTTGCTAAACTTTAAAAATTAAACTAAGCATGCACCATGAAAAATCTTCAAACAAAAAACTTGATGCATACTCCAAAAACAAACTTTGATGTTGACCAAATAATGTTCTCATGTGATTTCTACAGGGTCATAGGACCGACAAGAAGAATTTGCAACTTCTTTATTTCCATGAAAAGTCTACTGACCGATATCTTCTTCGTTAGGGCAGCCGCAAATATTGTTAAGCTCCGCAGCCTTAGATTTTTCAAGAAAAAATTGTTGCTGGAAGCCTTCTCCCCGCTTTCTAGTAAACCACTCCCCTTGAACATCTGCGGTCATCTCATCCTCTTTTGAATAATATGAATCATAAATTGGAGGAGGTTCTTGAACTTGTTCTCGAGGTGAAGGATGTGCATCATGGACTGGAGCCTCTTTATTAACCTCCTAGTGGGCCTCTTCTTTCACAGTTTCCCGTGCCTGGGAGCATTGTGGCTCTGCATCACTTGACTCTCCATCAGATTCATATACATCATAAGAAGGAGAAACATCAAATTCCGCCGAATAATATCTCTGAGGGTTTATTTGCAACTCGATGATGTTTCCTTCTTTTCTTTCTTGGTCATTGGGTTATGCTTCTTGATGTGAGTAGATGTTTTCTTGGAGCAAAGCTCCACAAACATCTTCAGCACGGTCATCAACCTTGGGAATATCTTCAAAATTAAAAGGTGCACATCAATCTTCAAACATAGCATTCAGTGGATATAATCTTTTGCAATAATGATGGAATGCTATATGAAAACATTTTAATGAAGATATGTTGCCACGAGGTATTGTTCTGTACCAAATTCTAAAATCGTCTTCTAAAGAGTACATGAACAATTTCATTTGCGCATCTTCAAAAACAATACCTTGTTGATCCATGCATTCATGAAAATCCTTAAGGTGTTGGTCTGGCCTTCTATCTGTGTTTGCACTGAATCTAGGCAAATAGGTATTCCATTTATGAAACTAAGGGACATGATTGGGATAACCAACAACAAAAGAAAATTTCAGTGGGGAAAATTGGTTGGCCAGGACTACAGGGATGGACATTTTGAAAAATCCTTGGGTGAGTGATCTCAGTTTAAAAGGTAGGGAAATTTTCAATTGTTTAGCATTAGAGTGAGTATGAGGCTGCTTGAAAGCCAGGATGATCAAATAGAGATATGAACAGTGGAGTCGCTAGGATGTTTACCATAAAATTGAAACAGTGGAGTTACCAAGGTGAGAGATCTTCAACCCACACTTCCCTTGCTCACCTGACAGAGGGAATGTAAAAAATTTGTCGTACCCAGGGAAAAATATTCTATTATGTTCCCCAGAAATGACGCCAGAAAGATGTTGTCGCTTTTTTTGGAACCTGTAGCACAAGTGCTTTAGGAGACATAGAAAGCTTCCTAGAGACAACCTCTGGGTTGATTGTAGACCAATTCATAGGATATATTAGATAGATGAGTGTATGGAAGGATATCAATTAGGGGTTTCGGTAGCACTCCAATTGTCACGAAGTTTAAAAAGATAATAAAAAGGGGGCTTGGTTCAATAGCCCTTCATCAAGGTAGACTCAGGCCAATACATGGATCCAAGTGTTTGGGGGTAAATCAGGCCAACCTCAAAGAGAAATTTCTAGTTCTGGTGGCCGACACATAACAACAGGCAGTCTTAATATTGACGTTGTAGTAAAGTGAAGAGGAAGAAAGGGAGGAGGGGATTTAGTGTGTAGGGCTGATTGCAATACAAAATCTTAAGCAATGATGTCCCAACAGAAATATGGAAGAGGGAGGAGATGAAAGGGCGGAAAGAGTGGAGCGTGAATTAAGGTTTCATCCTATATAACTCATGGGTACATTTCTCACCAAAATCATAAGTAAATATGTGCACATTATAGGTACATGGGTAAATCTGTAGCTAACACATGTACTGTTACTACTTAATAACAAATATACAATAATGAAAAAGGGTGAAATCTTCGGCTTCATTACACTATTTCAGAGAAAGAAAACATATATTAAATGAGATTTACAGAGGAGAATCATATTGCGCATTGCCATGATTGGAATCACCAAAGAGTTTCATTAATCTTAGAAATGAGTCCCATTCACTATTCCATTTACATTCATCCATCTATAGCTCGAGTCCCCCATGAACAAGCTTCATAGAACTAAATTGGAATCACAGAATTTGGACCACTCCAGGTGCAGAATTCTGGACTCTTTATTAAGTATTTCTCCCCTTATTTATACAAATAAGGGGGAGCTTTGAAACAACAGTTACAAAATATCTCAACCAAGGACCATCTGTCTTATCGACTAGTCGTCTCAACGTGTGATAGCCCTACTGCCCACAATGATTTAATTCATATTTGATTTCATTCTTGGAAATATATAAATTACATAATAATAGAAATTACAGGAAAACAGAAACAATGAAACTAAATGATGATGGACGAAAATATCGCTTTGTGGTTCCTGTGAAGGCCACTGGTCAAGCCACATCTCTGTGCTGACATGCCTCTCCTTACAGCTCGGTTGGTTCCCGTCACTTTCATCTTAACTACCTGACTTCACCACTCTCTAGAGATAATAGCGATCAACTAGTGTTGCTTGTTACCGAGTAGAAGCGAAGAATGTTCTGACAGTCCTTCATTGTGTATTTGAGTGGAGCCCCACGTTGAGCCATTAAGTCCTCCTGAGTCCCATGCCTCCATTTATTGTTCGAAGATGTGCAACGAAGCAGTCGAATTCATTTCTGCGGCCCGTGTAGTCCTTGGTTCCTTGTTGCAAGGGCTTCTACAAGATTAGCCCATATCGATTTGCAACTGCTCCTTACCTCTATTCAAAGTCTCAGCTACCGACCCATCCGCCTTTAAAGCTCTCTACCATGCTATCGGGGCATTGTTGTATTAGGACTTTTATGCTAAGAGGTGTTACAAAATAGCGAGTCCCGATCTCCTTTGGCCCCCTTTGGTTTAGCCCCCTTTCTGCCTTTCTTCTCATATGACCAGAGGCTATGACTGGGTACTTGGCCAAATATCGGAGCTCCTCATTCGGTGGATCGCAATCGGGGGTTTTATATTGGAGCTGCAACTTGTTTGTGATCTCCAATTGCAATAGCCCCTTAGTGCTTAGCCCCTCGTTCCTCGGCCCTTTATGAAATCGCGAGCTAGCCCCTTTATCGAAGGTTCGTAATCGGCAATTCCTTTTTGATGCACAACACAACCGCAAATCGTCAATCACTAATCACCCTCCGTGCTTGGCCCCTAGTTCTTTTAGCTCTTTATGTGACTTTGGGCTAGCCCCTGTATCAGATCCCCTTTATCGCACTTTCCCATGTGTGCACCATGTTACAAAGTGTTGATAAGCCTCAACCTCTGATTTGCGATTGCCAATGTGAAGTCATCACTGTCATGTGGCAACTTGTGAGTGGTGACACGTGTCACCTTATTTTGGCCCCTTATGACCCCTTGACATGTTGAATCTGCATGCCACGTGTCCATTGTACTTCCACATCACGCTGAAATCAACGCCATTGTGGATTTATAGGGACCAATGGTATTCTGCCACATGGGGAGAGAGAAAAGGCCCATCCGCCCTTGATTTTTTGTTGATTTCTTTTGTAAATCGCTTTCAGCCTTCCCGATGCTTCAACACTAACATATCGCAATCTAAAATATTGCGATATCGCAACTCGCGATATCGCAATATTTTAGAGTTGTCACCCCACTGGTGCACCGATAAGCCATGCTGCCTGGTCCTCCGATTTTCGATTTGCAATATATCCATTGTTGTGATTGCCAATCGTTGATTCACCCTGTCGATATGTCTGATCGTTGCCTTGGACCTCTAACATTTGCGATCGCTGATATGCGGGATCGCCGGAACCTCTAATATCTGATATCGGTGATATGTGATCGTTGGTTTTCTCTGCCCTCCCTTGCTGCTGTTTTCATAAAACTCCAATTGTGATTTGCGATATGCTCTCGAATCTCCAATATGTGATTTTTTTTCCTCCTTTCAAAAGTGACAAAACCCCCATCTTTAACAGGGCATATCTTCTAATTCCTTGGCCCATTTGAGGAGTTCCATATACCGTTGGAAATATTATTCTAAGCACTATCCAATGGATAGGGTCCGATTTAGCTTTGAGATCTTTTGTGGTTTTGGAGATGGCTGCAACTTTTATTCTCTTTTGCACCCTTTTGACATATGAAAACAAGTTTTGCAGTGAGTGACAAGAACAAGGAAAATAAAATCTCCATTTTTGTCTGCAACAACTTCATGGATCCATTCATCCTTCCAAATCTTCAGTTTCATTTCAATTTTGGTTCCATTTGAAACAATTTCATTCTCAGGCTTCTATCCCCCAAGTTTGATTAATCAATTTCACGACTACCTATTCAAATTATCAAGACAAATGGTTCCATTCTCAAGTTTCAATTGTTCTAGTTAAGCAACTTCATTTTCAAAATTGGAGGTTTTATTTCTTCTTCAAAATACTCATCTTTGGATGGATTTTGAATTTTGTAGGTTTCGTGACATTGGATTCTCAAGTAAGTTCCTTTGATGGAGATGGTAAGCACCATCTGTACGTGGAATTGGATCATTTACTTATTCATCATATTCATCTGTGTCATGAGCATTTTGTGCGTGGAACTGGATCATCAACTTATTTATTCATCATGTCAAAATACTGCACCTCTCCGTCATCCCGAGACTACTGCACTCAATGTCTCTCTTGATTATCTTAAAGGTGTTGTAATTTTTGTCCCATTGGCTATGTTGGATAATTAGTTTTTCATTGCGCTCCTCCGAAGAGAACAACGAGGGTGCCAACCACTTAAACAATCCAAATTTGAAGATGAAAATTAAAAGTAGCCATACGAGAGATACATCATGCTCATAGTTGTTATTGTGCATCATTAAGTGTAAGAAAGTTATATATAGTGAAAATGGAAGATATTGTTGTGATGTGATGTTGTTATGACCAGAATTGTGATTTTCGTGGCAGTCGTGCCCAGGGCATATTATCAAAGTAGTTCCAAACTTTAAATATGATTCCTAATATCGTCATTTTTGTTTTACAAAACAATAATCAAAGTTTTCATTTCTATCTTACAAAAAGAATCATTGTGAAGCTTGGTTTAATTAGTCTTAATTAAATAATTTAACACATAATTTTCTTTTTTAATAAAAAAAATGATTCTCTTCTTGTGATATTTATATGTTTAAATTATATTTTTAAATGCGAGATGGATTCAATGGGTTGAAAATGTCAACAGGAACTTGAATTCTGTAACAACAATTATAATATGGGATATGTTTGGTTTGGTATTTGGCAACGAAAGTGAAAGTTATATGGATGAAAAAATCACAGACAATATGTTGATTTATATGTAAAAAAATTTAATTAATAAGAAATAGTTGGATGGATGGCAAGTAATATGGTCGATTTTGTTGCAAAATTAACAATTCAATGGAGGGCACGCTGGTTAACCATGTTGTGTCATAAGTAGACGGAGTAATCATTGATTCTCCACCTGCAATCACAACACCAAGCATGACCTTAAGCTCATTAATAAGTGTCTCCACACATTCTTATCTAGAATATTGTTCAATTAACACAACTTAATAGGTAATGATCATGATCAACATTATAATATAAGTGATAGATCAATGAATTAAAAATCAACCATAATCGATGACGAATGTACAAATAACCATAGGTATGCAACTTAATCATAAACACACGCACAACAATACTGAAAGCCGAACCATAAGAATGTATATAAACTCTTAAACAAATTATTATTTAATCAATAAAATAATTACAAAAGGATTTCTCAATTCCTCACATTCGCTCACACACTTCTACCTCATACATGCCTCATAGGCTCACCTTAATTTATACAAATGGATCTGAACCAAAAAGGGTTCTAGAGCCTCAAAAAACTCCCAAAATATCTCTCATGATCCCTAACATATCTCATCTAATCTCTTATCCCTATATAAGAGCTAACTAATCCATAATCTTATCAACTTTCCACAATACTCTCGAATCTTCCCCTATTTACAAGAATTGTCATATTCTCTTAAAAACTATAGGAAAATAAATAAATTAATTAAATCCTAAATTTACAAACTAACTCCTCTAATAAACAATTGACCCAGGTTAATGCGCCTGCATCAATCGCTAACAACACTGAGATGCAAAAGCAAATATAGAAGAGCATGGTGAATGTATACATTGATGTAGCGAATGCCAAGCTAAAGAAGATGTAAAAGGCCAACAATTAGGGCTTGCATCATGGTTGGTTATACAAATTAACCTTGCATGCTCAAAACAAACTGCCCTACCCCATCTTTGAGCTGTTAAACAATTGAAACGACTCTAATGAAAATTGATCGATCGATTATGCACCTGAGTGCACTGGTCACGTGGTGGGGGTTGTCGGCTTTCTTGCACCCCGCCCGTGATCGATTCTCTTCCCTGTGGCGCTGCGCGGCTATCATCAAGCAGTGATATATCGATGTGATGTGATTGATGTGATTGATGACGTTTGTAAATATGTTAAAAGATAGGCCTAATATAAAAGCTTCTTCAGGGGACTAACCCCCCTTACAATTATTCATCTATTCACACGCGACATCAAATAACAAATTAATTAAATATTGTAATGTGCAGGATGTGAAGCGGGGTGAAATCTCATCCCTCCGTTCAAAGATCAAACGAAGAATATTTGCTCATTGTTAAACCTTAGCCATTCATTTGAAAAAAATAAAAAGCGTACAAGCCCAATTCCACCTGTTGCTGAAATATATACACCTATCGCATAATTAACAAATTGCATTTCAAAAAAATTTGATCTCTATGAGTGTTACAAATATATTTATTAAGGTTTATTTTTCAAAGGTTATTAGTCCTTAAATTAATTATACTAATTATAATTTTTTATATTAGTCATAAGAATAATTCTTCTTTAGCTTAAATTTAATTTTAGAAAATGACATAATAAATTAAATGTTTCGAACGAGTCATGTAATAATTGTAATATTAAATTATAATAATTCTAATGAGTCATATATTAATTGTAATATTTTCAAAACTTATTGTTAAATCTAAATAATCTATTGAAAACCAAAAGAGATATAATTTGTTATATAGATTATAAACAATAATTTATTTATTTTATTAAATGAAGAACATATATATTCTTTGTATAAACATTTCTAATGAACAAAAAAGAATTAGATCAATAAACACATGAAATTATAAATATCGATAAACTTAAGGAATTAAAAATTCTAGATCGATAAACCTAAGGAATTATAAACGCAAGGGATTAACCAAGGTATATACACCCTAAGATAAATATTATAAACATGTTGACATGGCTAATGTTCGCTATGCCAACAAGGGGAACTAACCCGATCGCAGACCCCAATTAGACCTACTTTCGTTTGGAATGGCTGGCTTCGAAGGCTTTAATGGACGGCCGTAAACTGTTTAGACATGTTGAAAGATTGCTTCCGGGAGGAAGAATTCAATTATATCAACAAAATAAAACAGCTAACCTTTAAGTATTAAATCCTATCTATACTACTTCTAACTACTCTAATCTAGTCCTAGCTATCTTAATCTATCCTACAAAAGCATAATACAGAGGTTTAAACATCATATATATGTTCAGTAGGAGCGTGATAAAGAAGATTAAACATCATGTATAGATTCAGGTCCAAATGAATAAATCATTGAATTCACAGCTGAACAAGACTGTATTAAAGCTAAATTTCAATCCAATTACTCACATAGGAATCCACATTCTTTTATGGAATTAAACTTGCAACTGATGTTTAACTTAGTTTCAAATCAGAGACCATTCACAAGTTAACCATGAAACTGAATCACATTCAATTTAACAAGACTAATAGTGAACTGTAAGTCATCAATATGCATAAATACAAATCACATTTACGTTCATGCTAGCAACAACACTCTAATCCAAAACATATAAAAGAACAATCAAATAAGTCTGAAACTGAAGGCTCCTTCATCCCCCAAAACAGTCCTCCTTATTCACAATAAAGCAAAACTGTTCTTCTCGAAAATCAAAGCCCTTTCTCCTCTTCGAAGGTAATACTTATGCACACGCCCCTGAATCTAGGTCTACCCTGCCTCTTCATCTTCCCACTGTATCTGATATGAAAATCGAGTACACAGAGATAGGATCGTCAGCGTGACCGCTGACACGTAGAAAGCATAACAACCGGATTGATTCATTTCCTGAGGAAGTGAACAGATGTTGGTAACAAGGATGACTGTATGTTGTGCTCCCATAATGAAGACCGAGACAACCTTTCTTTCAGAATGTACAGGCCACGCGTGGGATCCCGACCCGGAATGCTTGAGGCCGGACCTTCAAACACAACGCTTTTTTATATATGGCTTTTCGAATCCATTCCTGCGTCCTTTACTTCTCACCTGCAAGGATAGCTATCATTAGCTTCATGATTGCGAACAATATAACAGAAATATTCACACATAACATAACGTTGCCTTCATTAACTTTTATAAAATATGGGAGTAAGCGCGAAAAGGATGAACACATAAAACACAGGCAACACATAATCTCTCACTCAATCCATAGGTTAGGCATGGTTTTCGAGGGCTTCCTTTAATTGCAATCGAGTATCGGCTCCTCCGCAGGTCACAGGACCCATGCCTTCCACCGTCTCGATGTGCGATTACACTATCAGGACTCCACAAGCCCGTCTTTTGCACTAAGACCTCGTTCCTTTGTTATATCGCGAATTTTGAAAAACATGGAAAAACACAGAAAATTTTGCCTCGATCACTTAGGCCAAACCTCACACTTTATATAATCGGGCATATAATCATCATCCGGTCTGGCTCTCGCCTCTCTGCTAACTGCATGACCCTGGGCTCCGCCGATATGCGATATGCGATGGGGCTGCCGGACCCGATATATATATATATATATATATATATATATATTAAGGTTCATAAATCCATTCGGGTCTGCAATGTTACCCTTCCCTTTGGAAGACCTCGACTTCAACGTTTTTCTGAAAACATAAGGATATAAGCGAAAAACCTGTGTATCCGGCCATAAGGCTGGACTTGAAAATTAATGCGCCCAGTTTTATAATCATCGGCGGGTCCGGGTGGTTATGGTGCGCCATATACATGGATTCTGGACCCCGCTGATAGCGATGAGCGATGGGTCCTGGACCCGAAACATAATATACCTCTGTTAATATGGCCGTTGGGTCTGGAATATTTATGCGCCCTTTATATATAGCTTTGGGGCTTGGCCGATTAGCAATTTGCGATGCGGTGGAGGACTTACTCGCATCGCTCTTATTCATTCATGATAAACCAGCCTTCGCCTTTGATCAAGGCAAAGTGCGATGAGTGAAAAGGGATGATTCATGTATGCTTTGCGAAGCACTTTGGCCATAAAGAGTTATGAAGGCGAATGAGGTGCGATAGAGGGTTTTGTGTGTTAAGTGCATGAACGGCCATAGTAAGGGTAGGGGAAATTATATATGCAGGCCTATTTTGCCAGAGACACTTATGAGGATTGAGGAAGGTCCAATGAGGGAACGAGAGTGCAGGTTATAAATAAATCATGCTGCAGAGATATTTTCAAGGGGAGGTCTTGACCATTAAGAATTGAAGGGTTAACCTGGCATGGAGTTAGAGTTTTTGAGATGAAAGCAGATCATTCGGGGAAGTGAAAAATCTAGCTTCAAGGGGACCCATTTAAAATTTTCCATCAGAGCATGTTTTAATGGGGTGATAGTTGTGGCCACAACAAATGGCGAACTGCTGGGTGAACCAGTTATCTCTATTTCCAAATAACTTCAGATCAATAAAACATCAAGATGTTAAGATAAAATTGAAATGCAAACTATATAGATGGACAAGCATGGGTTCCACTCAAGCATTAACTGCTTCAGGAGGGATAGAGACAAATAGCTTCTACTTACTAATATGATTTTGACAGGCATTCTCCAATGGTAGTATTATGGGGTTTATTGACCTTCCTTTACCTGTTTCCCACTTTCAAAAATCCCTTTGGGGCCATCACTAGTCTGTCCATACTTGTTTAGGTGTGTACCTCAGCTCTTTATTTCTCATCAAGCTTGATGTAGACATGTTTATCTTGCACTTTATATGAGAATTTCAGTGCTATATTTTCATTGATTGAATGGGGCGCAGTCATGGATCATGCCATATTTTTAAACCGCTTAAGCAAGGTTGGGCTTGTTGTGTCAACTGGTACTCTGAGCCCAGCAATAGTCCTTACTCTAACTAGCTTCCCAAACAACCTGTCCTTCTAGATTGGCACAAGGACTTGACATTTCATTTTTTTTTAGATAAGTCCTTCCAGTTTTAGGCACATGGACTAGAGCACAATTAGATTTTCCACAGGGTATGAGACAGTGAGCTTAGCCCATGAAAGGAGGCTTGCTTGTGAGTAACAGGTATTGGACCATTTAGTGTGGTGGATGGGACCAATGGAGAATGACTGTAAACCTTACAAGCAAGTATAGGCTAGGTCTGAGTGGGATTTATTTAAATGCAGTGTTCCTCCATGCTAGTCCAGCTGTAGTTACACATTTTTGTTTTATAAAGATGCCTCTACATGCTCCAGATGTCCAAGTTATCAACAGATCTCACATAGTTCCCAGCAGATGCCAATGAGGGGTTTCGGTTTGCATTCCACTGCTGATTCTCAAGTGCTCATGGGTTGATAGAAAGTTTGTTTGATTTGCGGGGAAATGATGGATTCAAGAACAGTAGAATCATCAGTAAGTTAATGAGGAAGGGAAAGGCCGAGAGTGATGAATGAGGGCAGATCTGAAAGGTAGAACGAGACTAGAGGACTACAATCAGCTGGCTGAAAAGGAATGTCATTCAAAACAACAGGAAAATAGACTTGGCAGAAAACAAAAGAAAGGATAGAAATACAACTAAACTAACGGCAAAATGAAATGAACTCTAACCTACTCAGGAGGCAACCACCAATGCAGTGGCTACTGGAAGTATCTCTTCAGATGCTGGCCATTAAAAGGGATCTTTTCCGTCTCTCCCTGTAACGTTTTCAACCTGTAAGTCCCTTGACCAATTTTTTCAATAACTTGGAACGGGCCCAACCATAGGTGTTGGAATTTTGTGTGCTTACCCTTTGGCTCACTCAGCTTGTCCCATTCCAGGACTAGCTCCCCTACTTCGAAATATTTATCTCCCTCCAGATGATGATCAAACCATTTTTTTACAATCATTTGGTGATTTTTGAACTTAATTTTGGCTCTATCCCTTAATTCCTCCAGCTTCATCAGTTGGTCGATCTTTTCTTGAAGCAGGGCTGAAGGGGTTCCTCTTGAAGCTTGGGAGAGCTGTAAGGAGGGGAGGGCAACGTTTGGGGGCAAGATGGCTTCCTGTCCATAGACAAGGAAGTATGGGGAGTTTCCTAAGGCCACTTTAGGGGTGACCCTATCGGCCCAAATGGAAGTTGTCAAGGCATTGTGCTAGTTCCTCTGGTTATCAATGACTGACTTGCAGATTATGTGGATAAGGTTTTAATTGGAAGAATTTGCAACTCCGTTTCCCTAGGGGTAATAGTTTTCTGCATACTTTATGTGGATTGACTTATCAATGGAAAACTTAGTCAGTCTCAGAGATGAAAAGTAAGAAGCGTTATAAAAAATGAGAGCGTCAGGGATGCCATACCTATTGATAATGAATTTCTCAATGAATGATATTACCTCATCTTCATTCACCTTCCGGAGTGGGATGGCTTTGGTCCATGTGGTGAAGTAATCAGTCGCTGTGAGTATATACTTGTGCTGCTGTGAGGGGTTTGGAGTGATCTCGCCTATGACGTCTAGGCCCCATTGCTGTAATGGTCAATAAATCATAACAGGGCTGAGGGGAACAACAGGATTTCTTTCTCGTCCTGCGGTGGTTTGACACACCTTGCATTTGAGAGCATAGGCATGCGAGTCTCTGAACACTGTGGGCCAATAATATCTGACTCTCAATATTTTATGAGCAGTGGTCTCCCCGCCATAGTGACCACCTACTAGGCCGTTGTGCATTTCTTTCAATACATGGTTGGCATCATCTTTCTCCAAACACCGCAGCCAAATTCCATCATAATTTTTTCTGTATAAGACGTTGTTGGCCAAATGATACAAATTAGACTTCAATCTGAGTTCTCTCCTCTGTGATGCATCCAGGTGTTCAGGACATGATCCCCGCACTAGATAGAAGCGTATGTCATAGTACCACGACTCGAGGTCCAAAAGGGCTTCTGATGCTTCTCGCTCATACATCAGCACTTCGTTACTCCATAAGGGCTCTTCCCTGAGCTCCATTTGTGCATATTGCATGCTTGACGTTCTTGATTCTTCGGATGCCTCCTTTTGGTCTGCTAAGGCTTCTACCGCTAGCCTGCAAAGTCCCTACCCTCGAACTATCTGTGCCGGCTTTATCTCTAGGTCGAACTCTTGAAGGGTGGTTATCCAGTTCCCTCTTCGTTCACCCATTTCTTTCTGCACGAAGAGGGCTCTTACAGCAGGATGGGGCATGATGACTTTGGTCTTGGCCTTTAGTAAGTAAGGGTGAAAATGTTTAACGGAACTGCATAGCCCTGTTTCTCCACGTCTGGGTAATTCAGTTCCGCTCCTTGGAGATTTGAACTCATGTAGGAAATGGGGACTTCATTGCCATCATCATTTTTTTGAGTGAGAATTGTGGCATATGAAAGGTTGGAAGCAAAGGTGTATAAGAAGAATCCTTTGCCAAAATCAGGGTTGACCAGTGTAGGAGCTTCAGCAATGGCTTCCTTGATTCGCCGAAACACTTCCTTGGCTTCATCGCTCCATTTATACACAACGTCTTTCTTCATCATCAGCTGCAAGGGGCGTACTATTTCTGTGAAGCCTGAGATGAATTTTCTAATGAAATTAATCCTCCCGAAGAAAGATTGCATGGCTTTTTTATTGGCAGGGGGTTGTATTCTCATGATGGTTTGTATTCTTTCAGGATCAATCATAATCCCGTCTTTAGAAAGGATATGACCCAATAGTTTCCCCTCTATGGCTACAAAGATGCTCTCCTTGGGATTCAAAGAAATTCCATACCTATGGCATCTTTCGAAAATCTGCCTCAGGTGATAAATATGATCCCATCTGCGATATGAATACACAGTGATGTCATCCATGTACACCACTACTAATCTGTTCATCAACCCTCGGAAGGCTATGTCCATAGCTCTCTAGAATGTGACACCCGCATTAATAAGCCCAAAATGCATTTTACGGTATGCGTAGGTGCCCCATTTGGTGTTGAAAGTTGTCTTAAGCTGATCCCCATGAGATACTAGTACCTGATTATATCCTGAAAACCCATCTAATAGGGACAACATTTCAGACCCAGAAATGCACTAAAGGATGTGTTCCATAGAAGGGACAGGATAGTTATCCTTTTGAGACGCTCTGTTCAGGTTTCTGAAATCAATACACAGCCTGATGTCTCCATTTTTCTTTCTCACTAGCACGAGATTGGCTACCCAGTGGGTGTGTCTGACCGGGAAGATGATTTTAGCATCCAGCATCTTGTTCAGTTCTTTCTTCACCAATGGTTCTAGGCTTGGATGCATCTTATGCAGCTTTTGTTGGTAGGGCTTGGCCTCCTTTTCCAAAGGGATCACATGTTGCATAACACTGGTATCAAAGGTCTTTAGGTCTTCATATGTCCATGCAAAGACATCCTTGTATTCTTTAAATAGTTTGACAAATGCAGCCTTTTCTTGCGGAGAGCACCCCAAGCCTAGATTGACATTTTTTGGGTCTTCTTCGGTCCCAAGGTTGACCATTTCATACTTCATGGATGAGCTGTGTGTTTCGTAGTTAGTTGGTTTCTTTAATTTATCATGCAAGTCATACAAGTGCTCCATCCTAACCACTGATTTTGGAATCACATTGGGCTGATCCTTTTCCTCATCTTCCCTTTCATTCATAAGCTTGTCATGCTCCTTTTCGTCAATGACTACACTCTTGAATGTCTTCTCACAGTGCAAGAACTCAAGGATTTTCTCATCATCTTTGAAAACCTTCCAATTCAAGATGTTATCAGGCACGGATGGTTTGAAAATCAATTCAACAGAACATTTATTTTTCTTCAATCTAAAATCGGGTAAAAGTTTAGCAGCCAGATTAGCCATCAGATCAGCATCTTGGTTTTGGCCTCGAGGTATGTATGTAATATTAAAGGATTCAAAACTATCAATTAAGTCCCATACATCATGCTGGTACCTCACCAAATGTGGAGAATTTCATTGTATCCTTTTCCTTACCTGATCTACGATTATCTGTGAGTCATCAAAAACTAGCAGGCCTTCATATTCCATTGTGTTGTTAGTGCATGCGAACTCCAACTAGCTGGCCATTAGATGTTGGTTCCCTTGCGGGTCAATGAGAATACTTCCAGCACCTGCACCTTCAAGGAAATTAGAGCCATCAAAATAGAGTGTCCATAATATAGCATCTAATGTTACATCAATTGAACTACTATCTAGGGATTAATCCTATCATATACTATAATAAAGGATAGCTCATCATTTGGATTATGGGAGGGAATTTCCAACTGTGTGTGTGTCAAAGTTTCTTCAACGGTTTCTGCATGAAACTCTCCAAAACAAGTTTCTGTAGCATAAACATTGAAACTATAGTTCCCAAGGATGGAGTTGGTAAACATTACAGGTTCATTGGGACCATTTAGTTCCATTACCACATACTTCATGTATCTTTCCCTATCAACTCTCAGCATATCACCTTTTCCCTTCTGAGGCAACAAGAGATGGGACCAATCAGTCAAGAAGTATCCATTCAATTTCGCTGACCAGTCCCTACTAAGCAGCATTCCATAGGCCTCGGGTATATCGACTACCACTATATCAATGACTTGTGTGTACTGTGGTTTAGCAGCCATCCGAATCAACACATCCTTCAATTCTCCAATTACTTTCACATTTGTCCTATCTAATTGCATGATTCGAGTTCTAGTTTTTTCAGGTATGGCCTGAAGTCTTTTAGCAATAGCATAAGGCATAACAGTGGATGAGGCGCCAGAATCTACCAAGCAATTGTGGACGTTCATGTTGAAAATTTCAAACGTGATGAGGAATGGTGGAGTCATAGATTTCGATTTCCTCCCTATCATGGCTGTGCTGACATCTTCAGGTTTTCGATTGATTTTAGATAACGTGGCCTCCATAGCTGATGGTATTTGGGCTGCACTAGTGGTACTAATAGGTTTGGACATTGGCTTCTTGGTTTGGGTGCTTGAGGTGGTGGGGGTTTTGCAGTTCTGCTCATTCATAGCTTTCAGCAACAAATCTCTTTGCTACATTAATTTTAACAAGTCAAAATATGTGATATTAGCCCTAGAATTCTTGAGATCATCCACAATATTGTAATCAATGTTATAAACAAGATAGGGTAGAGTAAACATACCTGTTTTTCCATTCTTAGGTGGGAGTTTACCATCTTGAGTAGCCTTCATTGTAGTGGGAGATGCATTTTCTTTCTCTGGGTGACTTGCAACAGGGGTATTCTTGGATTGACCACCAGGCCTACTCTTCTCAACAGGAACTCTAGGAGCGGATGCTTTCATAGGGCAAACATATTGCTTTGTTCGGTCTAAGGGCTTTGTCGCACCTAGGAGTGGCCCTTTACTCCGCGTGTGGATTTCATTAGCGTTGATTTCTGCAGTGTTATCTCCTTCATCGTCATTCTCATCACTATGGAAATCCCATAGCACATTAATTTGGGTTTCCTCATCCGAGGGTTCTTCTACTTGGTATTCCTCCTCGTCTCCTTGTTCTAGTTCGAGCTCCAGTATAGGTTCTTCTTTGTTAAGGAGTGATCCAATAAGAGCCAACTCTTCTGTGTTTAAAGCCCCTTCATTAGGTGGAGCAGGCAATGCAAGTTGACCATGACCACCTTCTATTTTCTTCCGATAGAAAGGTTTGAAGGGTTTTCTATTATTATAATCTCCTCCCTTCCCACTTGTACTCTCTCCAACATTTCTTTTCATATCGATGACTGTGTTTGTTAGTTTCTTAATGATTCAATGCAAACCTTCCACATCTGTGGCATCCTTTTCTTTGGTCTCAACCACTTTGTTGCCACTCCCACTACTCTTCTTGGATGATTGGGAGGCTTTCTTCACTTCAGTTGTATAATGACATGTTGTGAGGTTGATCATTTCATTTTCAACTTTCACCGCTTCATCGATAGCACCTTGTAAGGTTCGCACATTACTCCTTTTCACCCGCATCACTGTAGGAACAGGGAGAGCAGAGACATAGAACTCCATGAGCACTTTGTTAGTAGGTCTAGTGGTGGCTGGGATTCTGTTGAATTGAATGTTAAAATCCTTGACTTTCTCGTTGGTTTCCATTTTCAGACGGGATAGTTCTAAAACTAAGGCCGCATGTGTTTTGTCATCACCAAACTTGTCTAAAAAGGCATGTTGAAAAGCATCCCAAGAGGTGATTGACCCTATTCTCAAGCTGAAATACGGCTGCACCAGTCAAATTAAAAGAGAATAGGTAGCATAGCACATCTTCATCGGCGACCCCCAACCTGCGCAAGGCTAGGAAGAAAGATCGAATATGGTTATCAGCAGTATCTCCCCTCTCAGGGTCGAAATTAGGTAACACTCTTTCTGCATTTTTGGGTAAGGGATGTTGCTGCCCAGGTACTGCTACAAAATCCTATGTAAGCTAGGGAGGGAGTGCTCCCAGAGGAGGTGGGGGTTGATTCCCACCCGGAGGAGGAGGTGGAGGTTGATTCCCACCCAGAGGAGGAGGTGGAGGCTGATTCCCACCTAGAGGAGGAACGTTGGCCATATTATGGACAAGGAAGTTTTGGTTGGAGGCTTCTCCATTAGGATTCTCAAAATCAAGCGAGGAGTTGCCTTTAGAAGGGGAATCCTTAGGAATTTCTTCCCAAGGGGTGTCGATACTTTGCAAGGATTCTAGCACAATATCTTTGAGAGAAGTGGTTGCAGATGTATCTTTGCTCAGGGTAAAGATCCTTGGCTTTCTCTTAGTTGTCGGAGGTAAAGAGTGAAAGATGGGAAGCTGAGAGAGGGAACGAGCGTAAGCCCGAGTAAGTGTTCTGACTGGTTGTTCCTGAGTGACAGGATACTCCCACAGTCTCTCTTCCTTGGGTGACCCGGAAACAGGACTTAGAGGGGTCTCTGTTTCTTCAAAATGAGGCTCTTTCAAATGTGTGGTAGGATCTCTCCAACCTTTACGATCCATACATTAATCCTTTTGAATCCATGTGTGGCACTTATAGATGAAATCTTGAAAAGTTGGGGATGGCGGTTCAGCCCCTCCCTCTAGCGCCATTTTGTTGACATGGCTAATGTTTGCTATGCCAACAAGGGGAACTAACCTGATCGCAGAACCCAATTAGACCTGCTTTCGTTTGGAATGGTTGGTTCCAACGGGTTTTAAGGGACTGTTTAGACACATTAAAAGATTGCTTCCAGGAGGAAGACTTCGATTATATCAACAAAATAAAACAACTAACCTTTATGTATTAAATCCTATCTATACTACTTCTAACTACTCTAATCTAGTCCTAGCTATCCTAATCTATCCTGTAGAAGCATAATACAGAGGCTTAAACATCATATATATGTTCGACAGGAGCATGATAAAGAAGATTAAACATCATGTATAGATTCATATTCAAATGAATCAATCACTAAATTCACAGCTGAACAAGATAGTATTAAAGCTAAATTGCAATCCAATCACTCATATAGGAATCCACATTCTTTTATGGAATTAAACTTGCAACTGATGTTTAACTTAGTTTCAAATCAGAGACCATTCACAAGTTAACCATGAAACTGAATGACATTCAATTTAACAAGACTAATAGTGAACTGTAAGTCATCAATATGCATAAATACAAATCACATTTACATTCATGCTAGCAACAACACTCTGATCCAAAACATATAAAAGAACAATCAAATAAGTCTGAAACTAAAGGCTCCTTCTTCCCCCAAAACAATCCTCCTTATTCACAATAAAGAAAAACTGTTCTTCTCGAAAATCAAAAGCCCTTTCTCCTCTTTGGAGGTAATACTTATGCACACGCCCCTGACTCTAGGTCTACCCTGCCTCTTCATCTTCCCACTGTATCCGATATGCAAATCGAGTACACAGAGATAGGATCGTCAGCGTGACCGCTGACACGTAGAAAGCATAACGGCCGGATCGATTCATTTCCTAAGGAAGTGAACAGATGTTGGTAACAAGGGTGACTGTATGTTGCACTCCCATAATGAAGATCGGGACAACCTTGCTTTCGGAATGTACAGGCCACGCGTGGGATCCCGACCCGGAACGCTTGAGGTTGGACCTTCAAACACAACGCTTCTGTATATATGGCTTTTCGAATCCACTCTTGCGTCCTTTACTTCTCACCTGCAAGGATAGCTATCATTAGCTTCATGATTGCGAACAGTATAACAAAAATATTCACACATAACATAACGCTGCCTTCATTAACTTTTATAAACTATGGGAGTAAGCGTGAAAAGGATGAACACATAAAACACAGGCAACACATAATCTCCCACTCAATCCATAGGCTGGGCATGGTTTTCGAGGGCTTCCTTTAATCGCAATCGGGTATCGGCTCCTCCGCGGGTCACAGGACCCATGCCTTCCACCACCCCGATGTGCGATTACACTATCGGGACTCCACAGGCCCGCCTTTTGCACTAAGACCCTGTTCCTTTGTTATATCGCATATTTTGAAAAACATGGGAAAACATAGAAAATTTTGCCCCGATCACTTAGGCCGGACCTCACACTTTATATAATCGGGCATATAATCATCATTAGGTCTGGCTCTCGCCTCTCCGCTAATTGCATGACCTCGGGCTCTACCGATATGCGATATGTGATGGGGCTTCCGGACCCGATATATATATAGATATATAGATATAGGTTCATAAATCCATTCAGGTCCATAATGTTACCCTTCCCTTTGGAAGACCCCGACTTCAATGTTTTTTCGGAAACATAAGGACATAAGCGAAAAACCTGTGTATCTGGCCATAAGGTCGGACTTGAAAATTAATGCGCCCAGTTTTATAATCATCGGCAAGTCCATGTGGTTATGGTGCACCATATACATGGATTCCGGACCCCGCCGATAGCGATGAGCGATGGGTCCCGGACCCGAAACATAATATACCTCTGTTAATATGGCTGTCGAGTCCGGAATATTTATGCACCCTTTATATATAGATTTGGGGATTGGCCGATTAGCGATTTGTGATGCGGTGGAGGACTTACCCGCATCGCTCTTATTCATTCATGATAAAACAGCCCTCACCTTTGATCAAGGCGAAGTGCGATGAGCAAAAAGGGATGATTCATGTATGCTTTACGAAGCACTTTGGCCATAAAGAGTTATGAAGGCGAATGAGGTGTGATAGAGGGTTTTGTGCATTAAGTGCGTTAAGTGCATGAACGGCCATAGTAAGGGTAGGGGCGATTATATATGCAGGCCTATTTTTCCAGAGACACTTATGAGGATCGAGGAAGGTCCAATGAGGGAACGAGAGTGTAAGTTATAAATAAATCATGCTGCAGAGATATTTTCAAGGGGAGGTCTTGACCATTAAGAATTGAAGGGTTAACCTGGCATGGAGTTAGAGTTTCTGAGATGAAAGCATATCATTCAGGGAAGTGAAAAATCCAGCTTCAAGGGGACCCATTTAAAATTTGCTATCAGAGCACATTTTAATGGGGTGATAGTTGTGGCCACAACAAAACCAAAAAACAAACATGGTTGACCATGCTTGACAATGGTTGATTTTCATTTTGAGACAATCCTTGGAATATAAACCCAAGGAAATGATATTATAAACCCAAGAGAATAATGAACCCATGGGGTTAATACTAAAACCTCAAGGGATTATAAACCCAATGAAATTAATTACAGACCCTTTGAATAACATTATACCCTGTGAATATGAACCCTTAGATTAATAAACCGAGGGAATTGAATTATAAACCCAAGAGAATAATAAACCTAATAGGTGAATACTAAAACCCCAAGGGATTATAAACCCAAGGAAATAATATTAATGCAAGGGATAATAAACCCAAGGGATTAATACTAAAAACCCTAGGGTTTATATTCCCTAGGGTTAATAGTATTAGTCCCTTGCCTTTATTATCCCTTGGGTTACTATTATTCCCTTGGGTTTATAACCCCTTGAGGTTTTATTATTAACCCCTTAGGTTTATTATTCCCTTGGGTTTATAATATTAATCCCTTGGGTTTATAATATCAGATCCCTTGGGTTTATTAATATAAGGATTCATATTCTGAGGCTATAATATTATTCATAAGGTATTGGACCATGGTTGACCATTCATGGTTATCCATCATGACATGCGACATTACACCATGGTTGACCATGGTTGATTCTCATATTGAGACAATATCTGTCATAATGCGACATTTGACCATGTTCAACCATGATTGAATTCATAAAACATGGTTGACCATAATTGATATTATAAACCCAAGGGAATAATAAACCCAACGGATAAAAATTATAAGCCCAAGGTATATAAACCCTAAGATAAATATTATAAATCCTAAAATAAACATATTTGACCATGGTTGACCTTGGTGGATTTCCATTTATTAATAAAATTTACTAATAAATTAATAAAATTGAATATGGTCAATCATAGTTGAATCTATTCAACCAATGTGAACCATGATCTACAATGATTAATCATGTTCAACGATAGTCTTCCATGGTCAAGCATGCTCAACGATCATCAACCATAGTCATAATGGTTAATGAATGTCTCTATGGTGAACCATGATCAACGACGCTTAATCATGCTTGAATATGGTCAACCATGGTCAATGTCTTTTTGGTCAACCATAGTCAACCATGGTCAGCCATGATTAACCATGGTTGAATTTCATCAACCATGATCAACCTTGATTAAAATATCTTTCATCATGATCAACTATGATAGTCAACCATGGACAATCATTGTCAACCATGGTCAGCCATGGTCAACCATGTTCTATAAAATCAAACATGGTCAACCATGGTCCAATGTCGCATTGTGATGAATATTATGTCAATACGAGAATCAATCATCGTCAACCATGGTCAAATGTGCCATTATGATAAAGATTCTCTCAATTTCAAAATCAATCATGGTCAAGATTGCTTAACCATGGTCCAACATCACATTGTGACAAGGATTGTCTCAACATGAAAATCAACCATGGTTAACCATATTTATTATGCAGTTTATAATATTTATCTTAAGGTTTATATACCTTGGGTTTATAAGATTTAAGATTATTCAACCATGGTCAATCAAGTTTTATAAAATCAAACATGGTCAGACATGGTTAACCATGCTCAACCATGATCCGATGTCGCATTGTGACAAAGATTGTCTCAATATGAAAATCAACCATGGTCAACCATGTTTATTTTAATGTTTATAATATTTTTCTTAGGGTTTATATAGTTTCGGTTTATAATATTAATCCCTTGGGTTTATAATATCAATCCAATGGGTTTATTATTCCCTTGGGTTTATAATATCAATCATTGTCAACCATGGTCAATCATATCCAACCATACTCAGCCATGGTGACAATGTTCGATTGTCGCATTGTGACAATGATTGTCTCAATATTAAAATTAACGATGGTTAACCATGGTACAACGTAGCATTCTGACAAACATTATCTCACTATGAAAAGCAACCATGGTCAACCATGGTCCCAATGTCGCATTTTGAAAATGATTGTCTCAATATGGAAATCAATCATGGTCACATTGTGACAAAGATTGTCTCTTGGTCCAATGTCACATTGTGGCAACATGGTCATCCATGGTCAACCATGCTCCAATGTCGCATTATGACAAATATTGTCTCAATATGAAAATAAACCATGGTCAACCATGGTAAACCATTGTCCAATGTCGCATTGTTAGAAAGGTTGTCTTAAAATGAAAATCAATCATGGTCAACCATAGTCTAACGTCGCATTGTGACAAAGATTTTGTCAATAAGAAAATCAAACATGGTCAACCATGTTTATTTTAGGTTTTATAATATTTTACCTTGGTGTTATCGGGAAAACTAGTGTCTATGCAGAGTTGCTAGTCCCACTAGGGCTGGTAGCTACCTTAGAAACAAACAAACTAAAACTACTTTCGTTTTCCTTTATGAGAAATAGATAAGAGGGGAATGAAGGAGACCAACCTCTGTCTTGCACTTGGTTCCTTGCTTGATTCCTCTCTCTTCTGGTAGATCTTTGCCACTTGCTCCTTTGTCTACCCAGCTTCAAAGGGCACCTGTAGAATCAAAGCAGCATAACACTATCCAAGAACATAGATCTATTATCATAAACAATATAGGACTAGATATATATTGACCACACAAATGCATATATCAACAATTATACAAAAATGTGGAGGAAAACTTGAATAGCTTTATTGATAATCAAGAAAGAGAAAAGAGGATTACAACCAATTGTTCTGACCCAGCATCATCCTCCCAGCAAGAGAGCCCTTCTTCACCTCATGAAAAGCTTAGATCACCCAACACTATGATATTGCACCAAAACACCAACAACACTTCCTTACAAGATACAAAATTCCAGCCTTTTGATCTCTGGGATGAGAGATCCATATATAGATGTTTGCAAGGGGAGTGAGTCAGATTTTGAGATTTGATTAGTGTCCTCTCTCTGATAGCTCTTGAATCCACTTGGAGATTGATGATCTCTTACTCATCCCTGGGCGAATCCAGAGAGGCAAGTGTCACAGGAGAAGTTTCTGGAAGATTCCATGATTCTCCACCTTGTAGATTGATCCTGCCATTTGTCCACTCTCGCCCATCGCACCCCATAGAAGGGCTTTTCAAGATGCATCGCACCTCCCGAGTGTATTTAGGTGGGATGCAGTGCACTTTGACCATGGAGCAGGTGAGATGGACCTGTTTTGACCAGTTCTGAGCAGTTTTTCATGGAGAACTTCTGGGAGAAGATGTAATCAGTTGACCTTGTTCTTTTAGAGGTTGGAACAACACTTTTAGGGACTTAAGAGCCCTTGGTTTATGGACATTTTATGTTTGGGGTTGCAGTGCCCAAAAATGTCTATAACAGTTGCCCCCTAAAGCATGAGGTTGTTAATTTGTTGATGTCAGGTGAAATGCTTCATCATGAGGATCTGAAGTTCTTTCAAGCTGGAAGGCGACCTGTAATAAGATACAATACAATACATTATCTTCATAATATTTTCATGATATAGCTGAGGCGGGCATTCCCATGCTCAGCTTTATAAATTCATTTTCATGTACATAAGACAGGCAATCATCTGAGTGTAGACTGATGATTCTGGTAGAGCCATCATCCCTTAGGTTGGATGATCATCTGTGCAGTAATGATGTACATTTGATGTCTTTATTTTCCTGAATATATATTACAGCCCGGATGGATGAAACTAGATCCGGGGTCTTCAATATCGTTCGATCTTCACTCAAAGTACAAGTCGATCCATGTGAAAGATGTTCTGGAGTCGAACACGGAAAGACATCGCCTGATTACCAGCCAATGATGTAAGTTGTTAACAGGCGTGAGAGGCATCACCGATACTGATGATGACCCTCAAGGTACTAAAGTACAATTCACGTGGTGTGAATAAGGGACTTGGCGTCGAACACCACACAAAATATTTCGGTCGAAGGCCATTGATGTAAACCTGTCGCCGGAAGTGAGAAACTTGCCATTGAGGCATGCAAGCTTCAAAGTACTGAAAGGGTTGTTCCTAGATCGACTTCTTGGATAATGAGCTGATGTCGAAAAGAAGCGATCCGTCATAGGAGGGCCTTAGTGAATCCCACATCAATGACACAGAACAGAGCAAATGATTTTAATGGAGGTGAAAACGATCTGGTGATATAAGGTTCAGGGTGGCGGTCATGAAAGAATGGAGCGTGAATGTATTGCAGTGGGTGAGACACAAGTGAATTCTCTGAGTGACTTCTCTTGAACATATCGGCGACACTGACATGATGGATTGGTAGCATTAACCCCAAATATGGATGGTGTGATGGAACCATGGTGATGTGTCCAGTGAATGGAACAACCTAACCCGACTCAGATGCGGAGTGAAAATGTCATGTTCAAGAGCGACTTGCTACCAATAAAGTTTTTCCAAGTTTTCTTCCCAATTTTTCCCCAGTCATTGCTGGCCAGTACCTCTTTATTTTTGTCAAGCTTGAGGAGGATAACATATGCTTGTTCTATAATTTTCCCTTCGGGAAAACCCATCGCTATGTTTTAACGAGCCTAGCGATAGTGAAACTCGTTCTTGTCTGTTATGGACAAGTTTGTCTCTATTCGGTTTTAACGAGTTTAACGACAAGGATAACTTGGTCCTTTTCAATTTTATAGCGTCTGAAAAAGGGACGTAAAGAAAACTCCAATGATCCTTTTTCGTCATATAATCCCTTGAGTCCGAAAAAGTATAAAACAATACAAAAGGGATGAATTTTCGGTACTTTTAACGAGCCGAACAAAACAAGCGCTCGATCTTTTTGTGTAATAATCCCTCAAGTCCAAAAAGATTAAATCTAAAGGAGGGATAGCACTTCCGATCCCTTTAATGAGCTGGAGAGGCCAATCGCTCGGTAATATTTTCATATTTTACAAGTTAGTTGAAAAGAGCTTAAAGGAGACTCGTTTTTTGAGGAACGAGTGATAAATTCGGGTAGCAGCTGATTCCAGGTAAGGTTTGGAATTTTCCAATCACAGCAGTGTCACAAGGATGGCTAGCAGGATCACTCTTTGCAGATGTTCCTCAAAAGGGGTAAACAATCAAATGGAGGTTAATGATCGGCCAAAACAAAGTGGAGGTGATGATGAGAACACGACCAAGGCTTCAAAGGCTAATAGTAATACATTCACAATGATTATTTACCGGAAAAAGGTTCATTTTTTAACGAGCTTAAACTTTGGGGAAACATTTGCTCATTGCTTATGTTTATTTTTTAACGAGCTTGAATTCCGCGTTAAAACTGCTCGATTAATCCAGTCGTATAATAAGGATGTCTCATATAAAAATGGCATTTTTTCAAAGCTTTGCCCCAGATCCTTTCTTTATGCAAGTTAGGAAACGACCAATCCTATGAGTTTAAAGGGTTAGAGAACCTATAAATTTTTAAAAATAAATGGTCGCTCTTCGCTTGCATGCCAAAAGGTTTGCATGCCCCCAGGTATAACGAAGTAGAGTTTCCAAGTTACCAAAGATTGTCCTATCCGTACTGCGTATAAAACACTTCCTCGACGATGTCTACCGAAATAGACAAAGGTGAGTGGCGCAGTCGCCTCTACTTACATAACTTTGACAGAGGAACCTTATTCCAGCCTAATCCCATTTTCCAAAATGGATGACTTTGTCAGCCTAGTCATATATCCTCTGCGGAAACCTACCCTATACCCAAGGTTTTCCTGTCAAAACAGGCTAGGGTGCATGCCCCCTGGGTTTCAGTCATATCCTTCGAATCACTCGCGCTCATCAGGAGGACAGACTGGGGATTGATGAGACATTCCTTGCGTGAAAAGACCATTCAGGGATGGTATATGACTATTTGCTATGTGTGAACCGAGGAATGAAAGCTGGTCTATGAGCTTGACCACTCTTCCTTCGTGCGGAAAGTACATTACTCTAAAGAGTGAGGAGACAATGGCTCCCATGCAATAAATATAGTCTCGTCCAAGGAGTAGATTCTAGTCCAGGGGTCCTTGGACTACCATTATGTTCATGTGAACGGTTTTCCTTCTCAACCTTATCGGCACATTGGGAAGGATCCCTAACGGTCGACTGGTTCCTTTGTCAAAGCCTGTTAGATTTCTCATCTCAAGCAAAAGCGATGGCGAACCAAGCACATTCCAAGCAGTTGAGGAAAGGATACTCACAAAAGCCCCTTCATCTATGATGGTACCGGCCATGACCATTCTATATATTTGAGCAATGATTCGAAATGGTACACTAGCCGGTAAGCGGGGTTTGCCTAGTAGATTCCAATCGAAGGAAACAACTAGGTTGCTTGGAGGTTGGACCGATTAGACAGCCGGATACGACTCTAATGAACTTCCTTCTTGCAGTAAAGGAACGAGTAGACTGCCCCCATGTTCATCGGAGTCTGTGCTTACGAAAAGAATTTGGACGGTGTCATCCTTATTCTCTTCAGTGACTGTATCATCTGAAGATGGATCCTCTGAAGGCAAGACCGAGTCAACTGCCACCTCGACCTTTTGACTTTTGTCTGGTGTGGATTTAGATGGTTTATATTCAACGATTGATGCTTCGGCTGGCCACAGGGGCGTGTCAGCTGGATTTTCAACTAGTGACGGACTCGGCAAGAGCTTCTTATAACCAGGAGGAAGCTGTAATGGTGAAACCGGACGGTTGTCCAAAACTCTTTTAGCCTTGTCTAAGAATGGACAACGGTGGACGGCGTTATCACCTTCACACAGTTTACAAGGAAATTTACACTTTCCTTTTTTTCCAGGGGCTTCACTTTCACTAGTTGACGGTGTACTTTCAACATGATCATCAGAGGTTGACGACACCGGATTGTGCAAATGAGGAGACCAGTCCCTTAAGATCCGGGGATGCAAGGACAATCTCGATGATAGTGGTCTCCTTTGCAAATGACACATGGAGATTTAGGCCTGGACGGTGCAGTGTGTGGATTTTTCGCTAGACGATGCTTGGTTGCCCCTTTTCGCCTTTGGCTCCTTCTTCTTTTTCTCTTTCTTATTCTTTTCCTTCTTCTTCTCGGTTACTTGATTTTTGGCTTTACCAGCTCCATCAAGCGAAGAGGAAGGAGGAGAGGAAGAATTGGACGAAGTAGAGGGTTGGGGGATAACTCTGGTATCGTTTAGTTGCTGACTAGATTGTTCAGGAATCACGGTGTTCTGAACGACAAAGGTTGAGAAGAGCCATATGGGAAAGCTGATTGTCAATCCTGGAAGCGACAATGTGGCCATATTGGGCACACCAACATCTTCGTAAGAGGAGAAGGGACTAGGATTTCCTCCAAGGGGAACTCCTTGGTTGGTGGGCTCCATTTTTCTCAACCTAAGACCAACGTAGGAAAGGTGATATTTATTCTGATTAAAATAAATTTTAGACGCTTTGACACAACTTGTTTTTTCAATTTTTAAGAGTCGAGAAAAAACAAAAGATGACTCTAGTCGCCTTCGATTTTTAATGAGCCTGAAGTGACAAGTGCTCAGATGAACCTTTTCCGTTAAGGAGTCTGAAAAGGAATGAAAGGGACTGCTCTGGAAATCTAGACAGAGGGATTACCAAACCAATCGCAAAACTGCAGAATACTTTTTACGATACGGCAGTCAATCTTCCCGAATGCTATGTTCAGTGCATTACAACCGATAGGGCGGCAAACACGGCTTCCTATGGATAAAGGATAAAGCCTATTGTGGTCTCCCAATATATACTCGACGGTACGTGGGAGCACAAGTCCGTACTGGCACTTATCGTCTCAAAGTGGAGGAATCACCCAACCAGCAATGAAAACAACAGTTACCAGGTTTTACGACGCCGGAATATGTCTCTAGCCTAGACTTCTAGGTGTTGTGCGTTAGGTTCCAAAGCGTTTTTAGATTCATTAAATTTATTTTACAGTTGATCTTGCTTAAGAAATTTGCCTTTCAGGTTCACCACGTGATGTAGATGTACAATTCCTAAAATGCAGTCTAAGATGATAAACAATCATTTAATCTTCTTTTTGCAATGAAAATCCTAGCTACTAAGGAAAGAGAGATGGCATTCTTTCAACAAAGAGCATAGAGCATACACTATATGCGTTGTCCTAAATCAAACCAACAAATAGTCTAAATGCAAATGCACATGCATGTATTTGTTTTCAGCCTTCTTAATGTGTGAATGGTAAAAAGAAAGCTAAGCGCAAATCTGAATTAATTTTCAAAGCGACATTACTAATAAGTTTCTTTTCAAGACAAAATGAAGACAATGACAACACCTTGCGATTTGGAATTGAAAACTTGCTTTCGACACTTGAAAAACTACTAATTCAAATCAAATACAAGAGTAACAGTGTAATCGACTATCAAGAACAATTAGATTCTCTTCTATGACTGAAAATGACACTTGCGACACTTTCAAATCAAGAAATGACAGTACAATTACGCTACTTCTTTGTAAAAGAGAACTGAAAATGACTCAAAATACATAAAAAAATTTATAGTTCTTTGCACAATGGAGGCAGAATAATGGCAAGGAAGGGGGTTTCAACAGAGGTGTACTGACTACAGGTAGCAAAACTCTTGAATAGAGCTGAAAAGAGTGAACACAGAAACCAAAATTTAGGAGCAATGCCTTGTCTGATCAGCACACCTGTAACACAGTGAACCAGAGATGCAATGCACCTACTACACTCGGGAAGTGCGATGCATCTGGAGTTCAAAGAATAGACAGTGCGCTGGACCAGGAACGAGACTTTAATTGGGTTCCGGGTCACAGTTTGCAGTTCAGGCAGGGATTTAGACCAAGCAAGTGGTAATCAGTAAATCAATCAAAGGGGTAGATTTAAAGAGGTTACTAGAGCCACCACAAGGGCAATTAGAATGTCTACAAATCAATTTTTCAGTTTATAAACAAAACTCGGAGATAGACTGAAGCGGCATTTATCTACTTTGCATTTGCATAGCAAATGCAGTTCGAAGGCTACCTGGCTCAACTTCAGGCTCCATCTGTAAGCTTATAAAACGAACAAATATATAAAAGTAAACAAGCTATTCGCTCCCCAGCGGAGTCGCCATTTTGTTATCAGGAAAACTAGTGTCTATGCAGAGCTGCTAGTCCCACTAAGGCTGGTAGCTACCTTAGAAACAAACAAACTAAAACTACTTTTGTTTTCCTTTATGAGAAATAGATAAGAGGGGAATGAAGGAGACCAACCTCTGTCTTGTGCTTGGTTCCTTGCTTGATTCCTCTCTCTTCTGGTAGATCTTTGCCACTCGCTTCTTTGTCTACCCAGCTTCAAAGGGCACCTGTAGAATCAAAGCAGCATAACACTATCCAAGAACATAGATCTATTATCATAAACAATATAGGACCAGATATATATTGACCACACAAATGCATATATCAACAATTATACAAAAATGTGGAGGAAAACTTGAATAGCTTTATTGATAATCAAGAAAGAGCAAAGAGGATTACAACCAATTGTTCTGACCCAGCATCATCCTCCCAGCAAGAGATCCCTTCTTCACCTCATGAAAAGCTTAGATCACCCGACACTATGATATTGCACCGAAACACCAACAGCACTTCCTTACAAGATACAAAATTCCAGCCTTTTGATCTCTGGGATGAGGGATCCATATATAGATGTTTTCAAGGGGAGTGAGTCAGCTTTTTAGATTTGATTAGTGTCCTCTCTCTGATAGCTCTTGAATCCACTTGGAGATTGATGATCTCTTACTCATCCCTGGGCGAATCCAGAGAGGCAAGTGTCACAGGAGAAGCTTCTGGAAGATTCCATGATTCTCCACCTTGCAGATTGATCCTGCCATTTGTCCACTCTCACCCATCGCACCCCATAGAAGGGCTTTTCAAGATGCATCGCACCTCTTGAGTGTATTTAGGTGGGATGCAGCACACTTTGACCATGGAGCAGGTGAGATGGACCTGTTTTGACCAGTTCTGAGCAGTTTTTCATGGAGAACTTCTAGGAGAAGATGTAATCAGTTGACCTTGTTCTTTTAGAGGTTGGAACAACACTTTTAGGGACTTAAGAGCCCTTGGTTTATGGAAATTTTATGTTTGGGGTTGCAGTGCCCAAAAATGTCTATAACACTTGGGTTTTAAAACACATGGGAAACCATGGTCCAATGTCGCATTGTGACAAATTTTATCTCAATATGAAACTCAACCATGGCCAAATGTCGCATTTTGGAAAAGATTGTCTGGACATTTAAATCAATCATGTTCAACCATGGTCAACCATGGTCCAATGTCACATTGTGATAAAGATTGTCTCAATATGGAAATCAACCATGGTAAACAATGTTCCAATGTCATATTTTGACAAAGATTGTCTCAATATGAAAATCAACCATGCTCAACCATGGTCAATCATGGTCAACCATGGTCACATTGTAACAAATATTATCTCTTGGTCCAATGTCACATTGCGACAACCATGATCATCCTTGGTCAAACATGTTTCAATGTCACATTCTGAGAAAGATTGGCTCAATATGAAAATCAACCATGGTCAATCATGTTCAACCATGGTCACATTATCACAAAGATTGTCTTTTCATCTAATGTCACATTGTGACAACATGGTTATCCATGGTCAACCATTATCCAATGTCACATTGTTAGAAAGGTTCTCTCAATATAAAAATAAATCATGTTCAACCACAGTCTAATGTTGCATTATGACAAATAATTTCTCAATACAAATATCAACCATGGCCAACAATGGTAAACCATGTTTATTTTATGGTTTATCTTATTTATATTACTATTATACACCTTGGGTTTATAATATTTATCCCTTGGGTTTTTAGTAGTAATCACTTGGGATAATTATTCCCTTCCGTTTATAATCAACCATGGTCCAATGTCGCATTGTGACAAAGATTCTCTTGATTTGAAAATCAATCATGGTTAAGCATGCTCAACCATGGTCCAACATCACATTGTGACAAGGATTGTCTCAATATGAAAATCAACCATGGTCAACCATGGCCAACCATGTTTATTTTAGTGTTTATAATATTTATCTTAGGGTTTATATACCTTGGGTTATTATATTAGTCCCTTGGGTTTAATATTATTCAACCATGGACAACCATGTTTTATAAAATCAATCATGGTCAATCATTGTCCAACGTCACATTGCGACAAAGATTGTCTCAATATGAAAATAAATCATTGTCTCAACCATGGTCCAACTTTGCATTATGACAAAGATTGTCTCAATATGATAATCATGGTCAACCATGTTCAATCATGTTCAGCCTTGGTCAACTATGTTTTAAAATCAAACATGGTCATGCATGGTCTATCATGATCAACCATGGTCGAACGTTGCATTGTCACAAAGATTGTGTTGATATGAAAATCAACCATGGTCCAACATCACATTATGACAAATATTGCCTCAATATGATAATCATAGTCAACTATGGTCAATCATGGTCAACCTTGGTTAACCATGGTCAACCTAAGATTTATAAAATCAAACATGGTCATCCATGGTCAATCGTGGTCAACCATGGTTGAACGTCACATTGTCTCAAAGATTGTGTTGATATGAAAATCAACCATGGTTAAGCATGTTCAACCATGGTCCAACGTCACATTGTGAGAAAGATTGTCTAAATTTGAAAATCAACCATGGTCAACCATGTTTATTTTAGTGTTTGTAATATTTATCTTATGGTTTATACACCTTGGGTTTATAATATTAGTCCCTTGGGTTCATAATCTCTTGGGGTTTTAGTATTAATCCCTAGGGCTTATTTTTCCCTTGGGGTTTATAATATCAATCCCTTGGGTTTATAATATCAATATCTCACATTATGACAAAGATTGTCCCTTCGTCCAACGTCACATTGTGACGACATGGTTATCCATGGTTAACCATTATCTAATGGCGCATTGTGAGAAAGGTTATCTCATTATAAAAATCAACCATGGTCAGCCATGGTACAATTTAGCATTATGACAAACATTATCTCGATATGAAAATCAATCATGGTCAACCATGGTCCCAACATCACATTTTGAAAATGATTGTCTCAATATGGAAATCAACCATGGTCACATTGTGACAAAGATTGTCTCTTGGTCCAATGTCACATTGTGACAACATGGTCATCCATGGTCAACCATGCTCCAACATCGCATTGTGACAAAGAATGTCTCAATATGAAAATAAACGATGGTCAACCATGGTAAACCATTTTCCAACATCACATTGCTAGAAAGGTTGTCTTAATATGAAAATCAATCATGGTTAACCATAGTCTAACATCACATTGTGACAAAGATTTTGTCAATAAGAAAATCAAACATGGTCAACCATGTTTATTTTAGGGTTTATAATATTTTACCTTGGGTTTTAAAACACATGGGTAACCATGGTCCAATGTCACAATGTGACAAAGTTTGTCTCAATATGAAAATCAACCATGGCCAAACATCGGATTGTGAAAAAGATTGTCTCGACATTTAAATCAATCATGTTCAAAAATGGTCCAATGTCGCATTGTGACAAGGATTGTCTCAATATGGAAATCAACCATGGTCAACAATGTTCCAACGTCGGATTCTAACAAATATTGTCTCAATATGAAAATAAACCATGGTCAACCATGGTCGAAATTGTAACAAATATTGTCTCTTGGTCCAACGTCACATTATGGCAACCATGGTCATCCTTAGTAAACCATGTTCCAACGTCGCATTCTAAGAAACATTGGCTCAATACGAAAATGAACCATGGTCACATTATCACAAAGATTGTCTCTTCGTCCAATGTCACATTGTGACAACATGGTTATCCATGGTCAACCATTATCCAATGTCACATTATGAGAAAGGTTCTCTCAATATAAAAATAAATCATGGTCAACCATAGTCTAATGTCGCATTATGACAAATATTTTCTCAATAAGAATATCAACCATGGCCAACCATGGTCAACCATGTTTATTTTACAGTTTATCTTATTTATCTTAGGGTTTATATACCTTGGGTTCATAATATTTATCCCTTGGGTTTAATATTATTCCCTTGGGTTTTTAGTATTAATCACTTGGGATAATTATTCCCTTGGGTTTATAATCAACCATGGTCCAATGTAGCATTATGAAAAAGATTCTCTTGATTTGAAAATTAATCATGGTCTAGCATGCTCAACCATGGTCCAACATCACATTATGATCAGGATTGTCTCAATATGAAAATCAACCATCGTCAACAGTGGCCAACCATGGTCAACCATGTTTATTTTAGTGTTTATAATATTTATCTTAGGGTTAATATACCTTGGGTTATTATATTATTCCCTTGGGTTTAATATTATTCAACCATGGACAATCATGTTTTATAAAATCAATCATGGTCAGTCATTATCCAACGTCACATTGTGACAAAGATTGTCTCAGTATGAAAATCAATCATTGTCTCAACCATGTTCAACCATGGTCAATCATGGTCAACCTTGGTTAACTATGTTTTAAAATCAAACATGGTCATGCATGGTCAATCACGATCAACCATGGTCGAACGTCGCATTGTCACAAAGATTGTGTTGATATGAAGATCAACCATGGTCCAACGTCGCATTATGACAAATATTGTCTCAATATGATAATCATAGTCAACTATGGTCAATCATGGTCAACCTTAGTCAACCATGGTCAACCTAATATTTATAAAATCAAACATGGTCATCCATGGTCAATCATGGTCAACCATGGTCGAACATCACATTGTCACAAAGATTGTGTTTATATGAAAATCAACCATGGTTAAGAATGCTCAACCATGTTCCAACGTCGCATTGTGAGAAGGATTGTCTCAATTTGAAAATCAACCTTGGTTAACCATTTGTATTTTAGTGTTTATAATATTTATCTTATGGTTTATATACCTTGGGTTTATAATATTAGTCCCTTGGGTTTAATATTATTCCCCTTGTTTCATAATCTCTTGGGGTTTTAGTATTAATCCCTAGGGATTATTATCTTTTTGGGTTTGTAATATCAATCCCTTGGGTTTATTATTCCCCAGGGTTTATAATAACAACCCCTCACATTATGACAAAGATTGTCTCTTCATCCAATGTCACATTGTGACAACATGGTTATCCATGGTTAACCATTATTCAATGTCGCATTGTGAGAAAGGTTCTCTCATTATGAAAAACAATCATGGTCAACCAGAGTCTAATGTCGCATTGTGACAAATATTTTGTTAACAAGAAAATCAACCGTGGTCAACCATGGCCAACCATGTTTATTTTATAGTTTATATTATTTATCTTAGGGTTTATATACCTTGGGTTTATAATATTTATCCCTTGGGTTTAATATTATTCCCTTATGTTTATAATCCCTTGGGTTTTTAGTATTAATCACTTGGGTTAATTATTCCCTTGGTTTTATAATCAACCATGGCCCAATGTCGTATTGTGACAAATATTCTCTCAATTTGAAAATAAATAATGGTCAAGCATGCTCAATATTATATATCTTGGTTTTATAATATTAGTCCCTTGGGTTTAATATTATTCCCTTGGGTTCATAATCCCTTTGGGTTTTAGTGTTAATCCCTTTGGTTTATTATACAAATCCCTTCAGTTTATTATTTCCTTTGTTTTATAATATCAATCATGGTCAACCATGGTCAATCATATCCAACCATGGTTAACCATGGTCGAATGTCGCATTGTAGCAATGATTGTTTCAATATGACAATTGTCTCAATATGAAAATCAACCATGGTCGAACGTCTCAATATGAAAATTGTCTCAATACGATAATCATAATCAACTATGGTCAATCATGGTCAACCTAAGATTTATAAAATCAATCATGGTCATCCATGGTCAATCATGGTCAACCATGGTCGAACGTCACATTGTCACAAAGATTGTGTTGATATGAAAATCAAACATGGTTAAGCATGTTCATCCATGGTCCAACGTCGCATTGTGACAATGATTGTCTCAATTTAAAAATTAGCCATGGTTAACCATGTTTATTTTAGTGTTTATAATATTTATCTTACAATTTATATACCTTGGGTTTATAATATTAATCCTTTGGGTTTAATATTATTCCCTTGGGTTCATAATCTCTTGGGGTTTTAGTATTAATCCCTAGGGCTTATTATTCCCTTCGGTTTATAATATCAATCCCTTGGGTTTAATATTATTCCCTTGGGTTCATAATCTCTTGGGGTTTTAGTATTAATCCCTAGGGATTATTATTCCCTTGGGTTTATAATATCAATCCCTTGGGTTTATTATTCCCTTGGGTTTATAATATCAATCCCTTACATTATGACACAGATTGTCTCTTCATCCAACGTCACATTGTGTCAACATGGTTATCCATGGTAAACAATTATCCAATGTCGCATTGTGAGAAAGGTTCTCTCAATATGAAAATCAATCATCGTCAACCATAGTCTAACATTGCATTGTGACAAATATTTTGTCAATAAGAAAATCAACTGTGGCCAACCAAGGTAAACCATGTTTATTTTACGGTTTATCTTATTTATCTTAGGGTTTATAATATTTATCCCTTGGGTTTAATAATATTCCCTTCGGTTTATAATCTCTTAGGTTTTTAGTATTAATCACTTGGGATAATTAGTCCCTTGGGTTTATAATCAACCATGGTCCAATGTCGCATTGTGACAAATATTCTCTTGATTTGAAAATCAATCATGGTCAAGCATGCTCAACCATGGTCCAACATCACATTGTGATCAGGATTGTCTCAATGTGAAAATCAACCATGGTCAATTGTGGCCAACCATGGCCAACCATGTTTATTTTAGTGTTTATAATATTTATCTTAGGGTTTATATACCCTGGGTTATTATATTAGTCTCTTGAGTTTAATATTATTCAACCATGAACAACCATGTTTTATAAAATCAATCATGGTCAGTCGTTGTCCAACGTCACATTGTGACAAAGATTGTCTCAATATGAAAATCCATCATCGTCTCAACTATGGTCCAACTTCAAATTATGACAAATATTGCCTCAATATGATAATCATGGTCAACCATGTTCAACCATGGTAAATCATGGTCAACCATGATCGAACGTCACATTTTCACAAATATTGTGTCGATATGAAAATCAACCATGGTTTAGCATGCTCAACCATGCTCCAATGTTGCATTGTGACAAGGATTGTCTCAAAATGAAAATCAACCATGGTCAACCATGTTTATTTTAATGTTTATAACATTTATGTTAGGGTTTATATACCTTGTATTTATAATTTGTATCCCTTGGTTTTATTATTCCCTTGGGTTTATAATATCAATCCCTTGGGTTTATTAATCTAAGGGTTCATATTCCTAGGGTTTAATATTATTCCCTTAGATTTATAATCCCTTGGGTTTTTAGTATTAATCCATATGGTTTATTATTCCCTTGGGTTTATAAGATCAATCATGGTCAACGATGGTCCAATGTCGCATTGTGATGAATATTGTGTCCATATGAGAATAAACCATATTAGTCCCTTGGGCTTAATATTACTCCCTTGGGTTCATAATCCCTTGGGGTTTTAGTATTAATCCATTCGATTTGTAATAACAATCCCCTGGGTTTATAATAACAATCTGTTGGGTTTATAATAACAATCTCTTCGATTTATAATATCAATCATGGTCAACTATGGTCAATCATAACCAACTATGCTCAACCATGGTCGAATGTTGCATTGTAACAATGATTGGATCAATATGTAAATCAACCTTTGTCAATCATGGTCCAATGTCGCATTGTGACAAAGATTGTCTCAATATGAAAATCAATCATTGTCTCAACCATGGTGCAACGTCGCATTATGATAAAGAATCAACTATGGCTAACCATGGTTCAATGTTGAATTGTGACAAAGATTCTTTCGATTTGAAAATGAATCATGGTCAAGCATTTTCAACCATGGTGAAATGCCACATTGTGACAAGGATTATCTCAATATAGAAATCAACTAAGGTTAACCATGGTCAAATATATTTATTTTATGATTTATAATATTTATCTTAGGGTTTATATACCTTGGGATTACGATTCTTATCCCTTGGGTTTATAGTATCAATTATGGTCAACCATGTTTTATGAATTCAATCATGGTCGAACATGGTTCAACGTTGCATTGTGACATATATTGTCTCAATATGAGTATCAACCATGGTCACCCATGGTGCAATGTCGCATCGTCACAATGGACAACCATGAATGGTCAACCATGGTCCAATACCCTGTGAATAATATTATAACCTAAGAATATGAATGCTTATATTAATAAATCCAAGAGATTGATATTATAAACCCAAAGGATTAATTTTATAAACCCAAAAGAATAATAAACCCAAGGGATTAATAATAAAACTCCAAAAATATTTTAATCTCAAATAAAACTATCTCTTAAATTTTTAGTAAAAAAGAAAATATAAATAACTTAAATTATATATTTTATCATTTAACTATTTTATATTTTTATATTAATTTTTTTTATTATAAATATATTTAAAGAACTAAAAAATTTTAAATTTAAAAATAAATAAAATAATATATATATATATATATATATATATATATATAATTTTACTTTTTAATCATTAAATTTTTATAATTATTTTTTATATTTTAAAATTTAAATATAATAAAATTTATAAATTTTAATATATAATTTTATATATCTTTAAGTATCAGATATTTTATTGCTTTCATATTCATGAAATTTAATAGTGAAACTATCCACATAAACTTGAAACATTTAATATTGAAACTATCCCATAAACTTTTCAAGTTGTTAAAGTGTACTATTTCAGTTATTGATTTAACAATTACATATGAAATTGTTAAATAATATCTATTTCGGTAAATTTTCTATCAATGATATATTTTTGTAGCAATTCATCAATCTATATAGGTTCATATAAATTATATTTAAATAGAATAAAAAATTAAATATAATTTAATTAAAATAATAAAATATAGGAAAAATTATGTTATAAAATTTAAAAATAATACTAGAAATATGTAATTAAGTGATAATATTTTAAATATAGTTTTATTGGATATTAAGAAGATAAAATTTTGTCAATTGGATTTATATAGGGTTGTTGGGTATAATGGTTGTTATCTTCTCCAACTAGGTTCAAAGCTTGGCTAGTAACATGATGAGTTATAATGTCTTAAATATTGTTATATTGGCTTTGAGCCTTGTGAACTCTTGAGTATACATGTGGGTTGGCTTGGTACCAACAACTCACTTTAGAGAGAAGTTGATTTCTTTCCTCCATAAAAATACAAATGAAAAACAATAGTTTTTTTAATATACATATATATTATTTAATTATTTATTATGTTTTAAATTCTTTATATTAAAAAAATTATGTATTAACAAATTTAACACTTTTCTATGCTTGATAAATCCAAATTTAAAATGAATTTACATATATTTATTTACTTTATATTTAATTATCATATACATAAGTATGTAATTATTTAATTTTTTTTTTTTTTTTTAAGATGTAGATGAATTATAACAATATAATAGAGTTAAGAATATCATTTGTGTTTTTTCTTGAAATTCCAATAGGCATCAAGTTTTCAAAATTTCCATGTTTTGTTTGCAAACAAATTGTTGTCATTTTCGACTTATTTAGTCTTCCAAGCTTCAATTTCTAAACTTTGAAACAAGAATGAGAGCAAGTAATCCATTTGTTGCCCATCCAAAATCACAACATGATTAATACTCAAGGATTCCTTAGATTGTAGCAGAGATGGACACCAATTCAATTCGTTTAAGCTTTTGAGCACCCTATGAAATGTGTGTTTTTGAATTGTTTTTTTTTCTCCCCCATCCAAACAGCGTCTCATCATAATTGCCAAGATGTAGTTCACACAAAATGGTAAAAAATAATAGAATATCACAATTATAAGCCCTTGAAGATTGCTTCTAGTTTAATTATACATTCGATAATAGAAATCTGATATATTACAAATTCTATAATACAATTTTACCCACATGGAAAATTCTACTATACCAATACTTTAACCACCTAATTCTTCCTACCTTTCACATCCAAATTCTTATTTACATTCCAAATCCACATCCTTGTTTCATATACTGCTAACCACCTAATTCTTCCTACCTTTCACATCCAAATTCTTATTTACATTCCAAATCCACATCCTTGTTTCATATAGTGCTAACCACCTAATTCTTCCTACCTTTCACATCCAAATTCTTATTTACATTCCAAATCCACATCCTTGTTTCATATAGTGCTACCTCTCCACATGTCTTGGGTGCACATGCTAATTTATTTATAAAAGTGAAATGCTGCACTTAGTAACTAATCTACGGAGGGGAAATGCTGCACGCGACAACGACAGCGGAAGAAAAACCTTACCTAAATGACACCGTAAAGTTGAAATAGAAAGTGGAAGTTATAGGTACCCTAGAAGAAAGTGGAAGTTATAGATACCGTGTTGAAAAATGTATGGAGGTGAAACTCAATAATGAAAGAGCGCTAAACTCAACTTGTTACACGATAACATGTGGAACTTCTAGATGCGATGTTCAAAAATTCAAATCCCAGATAAAGTTATCACGGGTGCACCATCGAAAGTCGGCCAACCAAGTCATGAGTGAACACCAGGAGGTGATGTCTACGTAGTTGGTGATATGTCACTTATTTCCAAAGAGAGATGTGATTTTTTCGTCCGGAAGGTGGTCAATCATAAACAACTAATTCATTATTTTATTATGAGTGAAATTTGGTTAATGGGTTATTTTGTGGATTTTTTTGTTTATTTAATTAAAATATATAGATAATATTTATTAAAAAAATTATTATTTAATATATTATATTTTTATTAGATATTATTTATGACTTTTGAGTTAAGAGGGTTATTTTACAATTTATTATGAAGGGATGTGTAAGTTTATCAGTGTATTTTTTAAAATAAAAATTCTGTACTAAATAGATAAAAAAACATGTCACCTATAATTAAAAAGATGAATAATATTTTTAATAATAAAAATATTTCAACAAAATATTTATACAAACTATTTGAAGATTTATGTTAAATGTCTATATCAGTTTCATATATATAAAATTTTATATATATTTATATATAGAAAAAAAATTAAATTTTTTAGTTAAAATTTTTAATTGATATGATATATAATGAAAAATAACATTTAAACCATAAAAAATAACAAATTATATTTTAAAGATCGAGAAATATTTTACTGATTAAAACGTTATATTTTACTGATTAAAACGTTACCTTCTGTAATTTCTGAATTCCTACTCACCTTCTGTCTGGAAATGTCATAGTTTGCAAATGGAAGCACCTGGTTCTAAATTTTTGTCTATATATATAGAAACTCCGATCTGGTTTTCTTCGAGTAATAGTACTGTGATCTGGTTTTCTTCGAGTAATAGTACTGTGTTCATCCATTTGTGAAGGTTGCTTGTTCGCCGATAATGGCAGAAAGAAAGCCACATCTAGTGGCGGTGCCGTCGTTGGCTCAGGGCCATTTCATTCCATTCCTTCAGCTAGCCAAGCTTCTCGCCTCGCGCGGCGGCTTCACAGTTTCGTTTATCACCACCCCGGGGAATGCGAAACGTCTCCAGCCGGAGGTCGAGGGTTCGAATCTGGACATCCGGCTGGTACCTATTCCCTTGCCTCCAATCGAGGGGGTGCCCCCGGGAGCCGACAGCACGGACAACGTCCCCATGCACGTCGTTCCGTTGCTCTTTGCTTCCTCGCACAAGCTGGCGGCCGCATTTCAAGAATGGTTGGATCAACAGATGAATACTAATTCGGGTACTGCTCCGGTATGCTGCATCATCGTGGACATGACAACGGGATGGGCTCGCCGTGCGGGTGCCAACCTCGGGATCCCCAGCGTGGCTTTCTACACGTGTGGGGCGTTCGGGTTGTCTCTCATGCACTTCGTCTTTAACCGCACCTCGTATGACGACGACGAGTCTTTTGATGTATCGGAGCTCATCTTCGGGCTTAAGCTCCGCAGGTCCGACTTGACGGTATCGTGGCGTGATCCGGAATCTCATCCGCTCTGGAATTTTCTGAGGGAGGAGCTTAACGGGAGCTTGGAGGGGGAGGGCATAATTATTAATACGTTTTACGAGTTGGAATCCCGGGCGATCGATTACATTGGGAGCCTCACCGGGAAACCTGTGTGGAGCATTGGTCCCCTGCTTCCTCCCGCTGCTATAGGCCAGACGGGGATAGATCGCCGGAAAATTCGAAGCCGCGGCAAGGCGGCGGATATCGACGAGGATGAGTGCTTGCGGTGGCTAGATTCCCGGCGTCCGAATTCGGTGGTATTCGTGTGCCTAGGGAGCCAGTTTTTCCTGAACGAAAACCAAATCTGTGCGCTGGCTTCGGGGTTGGAGAGTAGCGGGCAGGCCTTCGTGTGGGCCATCAGATGTCCTTCTCACACGGATGTGAAAGGCTCCAGACAGACGGAGGTGGGGCTGCCGGAGGGATTCGGAGAGAGGACGAGAGAGAGGGGGCTGATCATATGGGGGTGGGCGCCTCAGCTCTTGATTCTTTCGCATCCTTCAGTAGGTGCATTCTTGAGCCACTGCGGGTGGAATTCTACGCTGGAGAGCATCAGCGTGGGAGTCCCCATGGTCACGTGGCCCATGTTTGCAGAACAGCCCTTTAACTCTAAGCTCCTGGTAGAACGTTTGGGGATAGGCATACAGATATGTTTGGATGTGAGCGGAATTCCAGATGAAGGGGAAGTACGAAGAGCTGTCACCATGCTTTTGGCAGAGGAAGAAGGAAAGAGCATGAGAGCCAGAGCCGAGGCGCTGAGTAAGGTTGCTAAACTAAGTGTGGACAAAGAAGGATGTTCTTATAGTAATTTGGAGTCTTTTGTTCAAGAAATGCAAAAACTGCATCACAATCTGGACAAAGTCTTGCCATCACGTGAATGGATATAATAAATAATTAAAGTGGTGCTGGTCTCACAAGGGAGTGGAAACAACAAAGAAAGTATGGGACTTGTCACACCTAATCCAGAATTGCCTATGTTGTTCTTGTTAGGTTATGGATTTTATAATAGAAGGGTGGCTTATGTTATTGATTTAACGTGGGAATGTATGCAGTGTGAGATTTTTATGATTGGATAAGTAGGATATATTTATGTCGGGCATAAAATAAAGTGTGAGATTGTATATTGTGAATGATCTCACTTGTATCCTCATGAGATCATATTTAGATGAAGTGTGAGAATCGAAGATCTTTATGTTATAACTGGAATCTTTATGGGATCATATTTAGATGAAGTGTGAAAATGGAAGATTTTTATGTTTTTTTGGATTAAGTAGATTTTTATGAGGTTATATTTAAATGAAGTGTGAGAATAAAAAATCTTTATGTTTGTTTGGATAAATATACAAAATTTTATAGATAAGTAGAAATTATTTATAAAGAATGGAGAATAATGATAATAATTTAAATTTTAAAGTTGTTTTGTTTTTTTGTCAGTGAGAAAATTTATATTATATGAAATTTATATAGGGTATATTATGGTAGTGATTGTGTCAAAATTTGGTAGCATTTAACTTAATCATGGAAGCCCAAAAGGTATGAGACAAAAAAACCTTCCAAAAATTAACTTGAGCCAAGAAACCAAGTGCATAATAGTGAGAGAAGATGGATTGCAGCCAACAATCCTACATTCTAAGTATAGAGCACCAAGTAAAAAAAAAAGACACCAAAGACAACATTGATATCTAGGTGGTTTTACAAAACATGTTCAGGTCCATTTGGTGATTCACATTGTGCTCTGATACCTCTTCCAGAATTGGTGTTGGATCATAGTAATCATTACTATTGGGCTTAGGAGTAATTAAAAATATATATAAAATTAAAAAAATATATATATAAAATAAAAAATAAAATTAAAACAAAAATAAAAACAAAAACCTTGGCGGTCTTTCCAGCATAGTACCTGCACGAGGCGAGAAGCTTAACCACCTCAAGAATTGGAATGAGAAAGTGCTGCGCTGCATGGAGTTTGTTTTTCTCATTATCAACCCCATCAACGGAGCTGCGTGAGCTTGAAAATAGGCGGAGAAAGTCAAGTCTACCTTCCACCATGTTTAAACAATGCTCCATTTTTACCGCACCCCAAAAAGTAATACGATACGAGTTTTAAAAAGATATTTAAGAAAAGGTATCGTTGAAGTTGTAAAATTATTTTAGTATTTTTAAGATGCTTTAGTATTTTTAATTGGATTATCAACATAAACTTACATTTATATCTAGATTTTATAAATTATATTATTCAAAATATATTTACAAAATATTAAAAATTATATTATTATTTTTTATTATTTAAATATTAAATAATATGAATTTAAATTGTTTTATTTTAATTATATGACAAAACTAAAATATGACAGTATTAGGTGACCAATCTGTCCAATGATTGGATCCTCTGTATTGAAATGCGAAGAAATATTTTTGGAAAAAAGAAATAGAATGATGAAAATATTCAAGATCAAAATTTGTGTATATTTTTAAAAGGGAAAAAAATGTTACAAGATCCGATCATGTTAGATTATGACAAAAGAAGATAACTAATTTATAAAATAATTTCATTTAATTATATATATATATATATATATATATATATATATATAATTAAAAATTAAAATACATAATATAAATTTTTAAAATATAAAAAATTAATTATAATTTTATTAATTGAAAAATATTTTTAAATAGATAAGGGATTAGTTTTGGTATAATTTGGAGGTTTTGAGTCATTTTAGGTTTTTTTTAATTTTTCTATACACACTTTCTATTTAGAGTCATGGCATCCCCTTGAGGTGAGTGAGGTGTAGAGGACTAAGCAACTCTTTCTGAAATGTCATAGTTATTAGATCAAATCAACCGACAATAAAAAAGAATGAATCGATATCAGCAACAAAGGCAACCCTACAATCTACCTCTGCCAACGCGCAAGTCCCCGAGTCCTCCATTGTAACTCCTCATAATCAAACAACCTCTGCCACAAATGGAGCTCTTCTCCTTATCACAAACGAAAAAAATATCCCTTATTAGAGATTCCTCCAAAGAAAATAGGAGTGAAAATAGAACATATGTGGCTACATGCCATTATATGCCAATTTGCCGAACTTTGGCCATTAGAAAGGATGTTAAAAATTGGATGCTCAAAGGGGATCTAGAACTTAAACTATGCTTAAAAGGGTTTTTCACTACAATCTTCAACAACATAGACGACAAGGAAAAAATCTTCTAGGGAGGCTCATATTTCATGGATTTAGTGGGTCTATTCATGAAACTATGGGTTCAAAAGTTCAACCCCAAGAAAGAGTATTTATCCTCGACACCAGTTTGGATACGCCTTTATTCTCTCGCCCAAGAGTACTAGGACTACGACATCCTAGAAGGAATTGGAAATGTGATTGGAAAATTTGTGATGATATATAAAACCACCAAACATGACTAATATACCTCTTATGCGCACCTCTGTTCCTATCTAGATCTCTTTCAACCACCCCCAACTAGCATACTCTTAAGCAGCAAGGATGAAATCTAGGAACAACCAATCGATTATGAAAACATCCTATTAAGTTGCCACAAATCTTATGAATATGGTAATTTGTTCCAAGAGTGTCTAGAAAATCACACTCAAATTAGTGCAATGACATCCCCAACTCAATATCAAGAAGGGTTCACCAAGTTGCGAAGAAAAAAATAAAATAATGAAGAAAGGTATGGCCATTATGTCGTCCAAAAATGTGGAAGAGCACAATCAATTTGCAGTTCTACAAAAACTATCGAAACATGGATAATTATAAAAGACAGAACAAAAACAAGAGAGAGATCTGAGGTAGACGAGTCTACCCCCACTAGAACACAAACGACAAATACATCCATTCCATCAATCAAAATCATTTGGAAGATTTAGAAATGGAAGAAACTATCCTAGAGAAATTTGACGTCGAAGATGATAAAGGCATGGAGTTGCAAGACATATATTTATAGTCGCTAACTAAAGAATGGCACAATAAGGACCTAACAACAATCCTGGAGGAAAAAGTGCAACTCATATCTGCTGTAGCTATTATAACAACACCCAAAAATTTTAGCCTAATACTTGAATTTTGGGCCCCCCTCTGCTTTCTATGGTTTCAATGGTTATGTCTATGATGGATTAGATTTTTCAATGACCTCACTACCATTAAACGTTATGATTGCCCATGATTTCATGATGCATATCGCACATACTCATCTTTCTTCATCTTAATTCTCATTCTATTGAATGCATTAAGGTTTGTGTAGTGATTGTTTTATTCAAGAAAATTCAAGCCCTAGGTCTCCATGATATGCATTGCAAATGATAGGTAAACATTTTGTTATGTTGGTTGTTCTTTACTTTGGTTTTCATTCTCTGATTTGCATCTTCAAGCCCAAACGTTCATGAGCATTTTGTAGCATTTTTAAGTCATGCTAGTTGCATCATCATTGTTGGAGATTGCATTCTACAATGAAGTTTTTTGGTTATTAAGTTGGTTCATGTGCCTGAATATTAAATTGGTTTTCAAACAAAAGTATATTTTTTGCAAATTAATGCAACATCTTGCACTTTATTTTTTGCTATTGCATATTATTTTGCTTTGAAGGAATGTGATTATGATGCAAGACCTAATTTGTCATAAGCCTTTGGTCATGAATGAGGTCATGAATTCAAGAGTGGATCTTCTACACATTATGCATTAAACTTGTTTCAAGAGAAGGCATTAAAAACATCTTTGTTACTTGTATTTGTGAATATTTTCGAGGTTTTTTTTAGTTTATGGTGGAGCTAATGCTAGTAACTTATTAATGAATTAGATTGGCCAGTGAATAACATGTATGTATACATTTCATTTCTTAATTGACTAAAACTCAAAGAATGTGCATTATTCCTCAATCTCATACTCTCTAAAACCATATTAGATTTAAAATGAAATCATACAACCATTGCATGTTTCAAATTTCACTCTTCTCACTTCAAAGAACAAATCTTTACGAGTAAAACCTAAAGAACTAATGACATATATGAAATGTAATGGAAAATAAAACATGAAACTCATATAACAAAAGCATAGTTACCAAATTCGGCAGTACCCACAAAAAAAAATTCGAAAATTCGAGTATTCGATTCGATTCTGTTCGTGGTTTAATACGGCAATACGCAATTCCATACGGGTATCAGGATTCACGTGGCTACCTCGGACGAACTGGTATGGTATGGGATATTATATGTTTCAGGCGATGAACCATCAGAAATTAAGTGCGGTAACGTTATTCGAATTTTTCTGCCTCAGGAAATTTCATTTTTAAGCGATAGTAAATTTTATTTTTTTTATTAATGGTGTTAATTAATTGTGTAATAATTTATGGGTCATGGGTTATAGTATTAGTAGATTTTTTATTAGAAATTTAAATAAGTATTAGGTTAAATATTAACCAATTAGTTTAATAATATTAAGAAATAACAAGTAATCATAAAAATAGAGTTTTTTTTTGTTAATTGTTACAAAATATAATTTAATTTAGTTTAATAAATGAGTAATAGTAATTAAAAATATAAATATATATTTTAAGAGAACGTTTATATACATTTAATATATAACCACATTTTAAACATAAATTTGGCTGGTAATTTGGAATCTATATTGTATACTGCAATGTTGAATTTGTACAAAGATGAGTTTATAATGGGCATCAATTTATATATGATATGGTTAGATATATAAATGAATATATAATTTTTTATAATTTGTTATTTTAATATAAAACTATTCACTTTGTTTCAAGATGTAATTCTATTTGCAATATTTATTATTGACAACAATTTCTAAGGAACTTTTGAGATTTTTAACATTATAATCATCCATTCCATTTCAATTTTTTAAATATAAAAAAAAAAACAATATATAAAATGTATACTCACAAATTTTTTCATTGAATTTTAAACAATCAATTTTTTTCCATACGAATCAAATTCAAATTCGTAAATTTGGTAAGTATGGATAAAAGTGCTCACTCTCATTAATGATATGACAAAGGTCTAAGTAAACATATATCTTAAATTATTTCATATACACATATTAAACTTTCAACTTTCATTTACTTCTTATTAGTTTCGTAAGCTTTTTTTTGGGTAGTGTTTAATGAAGGTGTTGAGAAACAATGTAGAGGAGCATTGACAAACAATTCAAGGGACCGTTGAAAAAATACATAGAATAACACAATTAAAACAACGCATTGAAAAATAATTAAAGCAGTGCGTTGGAGGATAATAATGCAATGCTTTGATGGATACATTTTAATGCAGCGTATCAATGTAGTGCATTGAATGGCATTCTACAATATGATGAAGGGTGTAGAAATAATGCCTTCAAAACCCTAAATTACACTATGACACAATGATAAGGTGTGTTGGAGAAATAAGAAAAATGCGTTGTTGATATACAACCTACATTGAAAGGAGATATCACAAGGAATACGTGTTGAAAACGTAATTTCAACAGCGGCCTGAGTTGATCCGTGGAGCAGCAATTAACTCACCCAAAACCACCAGAACGAAACCATAAACCGCTTGAGGGATATCAGACCGCCTTCCAGCAGAAAGTAGTTTCCGTACACAAGAGCCCGATACAATATAGTGCAGACACGTGGCTCTCAGTATACGTAAGCAGAAGTCACTTCTCGGGTGCTAATGGTCAGTCAAATAAGGCCTCCCGATATCTCCGTCCACCGTCCGATTTACTTCTTCATTCTCCACCATCGATTGTTTAAACCTGCATACAAACCAACATTAAAAGCTTTGCGTGGATTAAAATTTTTGGGTTGACCGCCGGAAAATAAATTCAATAAATTAATTATGTTCGTAGATAGGTTGGTGAAAATTTAAAGTTTAATGTTTTTTTATATATCGGAGGTATGGGCACATATGCACGTTATGTAATTTTTGGTATGGCATTGTACAATATGTAAGTTTTTTTAATGCACATTGACCATTGTGTGAGAATGTATTAATTTTGCACAGCAGTGCATAAGAAAAAGAGAACAGGGGAGCGAAAAAAAAAAGGTGTATTTTTTTTGTTGACTGGTGGTGAAGCTCGCAGTAGAGGAAAAACCAAGGGAGATGCACAGCAGTGCATAGATCAGTGTTGATCCTTTTTTTTATGAATGTATTGGATATGCATTGAAATGCAAAAGAAAAGAGCGCACATGTATTTTTGAAATTGTGAATGTAATGTAAAAGTTTACTGCATATGTAAATTTATTTTTACAGCAGTATGAGTAAAATAGTTTTACAGCAGTAAAGTAAAAAGGGGTTTTACAGCAGTAAACCCAGCACAGTAAATTCTCAGGTGGAGACAGAGTTTTGTTAAATGTATTTTTGGTGAATCCCTCTCAGCAAAGAGGATGAAGTTTGTATCAGACATTTTGTTTTAATGAATAGAAATCTTTTTATGGTGGTGAAATACTCTGTTCTTCAGTAATTTTTTTTTAAAATCTTCCCTGTGCAAAAAGATCCTGTGGAGAGAAACAGAGCATCCTGTGCAGAGAAACAGAGCATTGCCTCTGTGTGTTTAGTTTTTGTTTGTTTTTGGGATTTTATCAGAAAAATCCCCAACAGTGGTATCAGAGCAGGCTTAGGCTCTTTGAAAGTGTTCAAGAAGCTGAAAGGAGGAGTCTTTTGTTGCAGCAGTAAATCTTCTCCAGCAGAGTGAAGACACAGTCAACAAAAGATTCAGGTATTCCTCAAAGTTTTCTTTTTGTTACTGCTGAAGAGACAGTCAGTGTTTTAAATACACAGTCAAGGAATGGCTAGCACAAGCACTAGCATGGGTATGTTTAATACCCAGCTCCCACAGTTCAATGGGAAAAACTATGACTATTGGGAAATAACTATGACAGCCCTGTTTGCCTCTCAAGATTTATGGGAAATAGTTGAAGATGGTTTTGAAGAACCAGCAGATGAAACCGAGTTTAATAGATTAACTCCAGCAGAGAGAGATCTGCTGAAGAGCAATAGGAAGAAGGATTCAAAAGCCCGTGTGTTGTTGTATCTAGCAGTAGACCAGAGTGTGTTTCCAAGGTTAGCAGCAGTTAAGACAACAAATGAAGCACGGCAAACCCTGAAGACAGCCTATCAAGGCATGGAGAGAGTGAAGACAACAAAACTACAATTGCTAAGAAAAGATTTTGAGAATCTGAACATGAAGGAGTCAGACAACATTGACTCATTAGAGAGGAAGACGTAGAAGTCAAAACAGAGGTGGAAGGAACAGCCTAGCAAATGCTCAAGGAAGAGGCAACAATCCAAATCAGAACCAAGGCCAAGGCAGCAGCCAACAAAGAGGACAACATCATGCTCAAGGACAAAGGTATGAAAAATCCAATGTCCAATGCTATTATTGTAAAAAATATGGGCATTATGCCAGTGAATGTAGGAAGAAGCAACATGATATGAACAATAGATCAAATGCAAATGTCACTAGAGAAAACAACAGTCAAGATAATGTGTTGTTAGCTTGTAACATGGCTGAAACAAACAGTGAGGACATATGGTTTTTAGACTCAGGTTGCAGCAACCATAGGACAGGAAACATAGCCCTCTTTTCTGCTCTAGATCAGAATATGAAATCAGAAGTTACACTAGGAACTGATAGTAAAATCTCTGTTATGGGAAAAGGAGAGGTAAAAATATTTACAAAGCAAGGAGAAAGGAAAACCATAGCAGATGTCTACTATGTCTCTGGAATGAGATGTAACCTCTTGAGTATTGGACAGCTTGTCCATAAGGGGTACAATGTTTTCTTTAAAAATGATGTATGCACCATCATGGATATAGCACCCAGAAAAATATGTATTGCTGAAGTAAAGATGACAAGGAACAGGATGTTCCCTCTCCGGATCAGGGCAGATTTGAAAAACAAGAATGTAATTGCAACAGTCACCCAAGAGGCTTTCCAAAGCATGCCAAAGGATGAAAATTGGTTGTGGCACTTGAGATTTGGGCATCTTAATTTTGGAGGTTTAAATTTGTTGAGTAGGAAAGGAATGGTAAGAGGATTACCATTGATAGAGAAACCGGACAACCTTTGTGAAGGTTGCATTTTGGGAAAACAACACAGAGAAAGTTTTCCATCAGGGAAGAGCATAAGGGCAAAGGCACCCTTAGAGATCATCCACTCAGATTTATGTGGACCGATGCAAGCTCCATCATTAGCAGGCAGCCAATATTTCCTAACATTTATTGATGACTTTACAAGAAAAACTTGGGTATATTTTCTTAAAAACAAAAGTGAAGTGTTTGAAAATTTTCAAAATTTCAAGGCACTTGTGGAGAACCAAAGCGGGTTGCATATAAAAGTTTTGAGAACTAACAGAGGAGGTGAGTATATCTCCAAGGAATTCCTACGATTTTGTAGAGAAAATGGAATTCACAAACAGTTTACAGCAAGGTACACCCCACAGCAAAATGGAGTTGCTGAAAGGAAGAATAGGACCATCATGGATATGGCGAGGAGCATGCTGAAGGCAAAGCATTTGCCAAATGATTATTGGGCTGAAGCTGTAAATTGTGCAGTGTATATTTTGAACAGGTGTCCTACAAAAGCAGTGATGAACAAAGTGCCGGAAGAAGCATGGAGTGGGAGAAAGCAAGGAGTCACCCACATGAGAGTTTTTGGATGTGTGGCCTATGCACACATTCCAGATCATCTAAGGAGGAAGTTGGACAGCAAAGGGGAGAAATGCATCTTCATTGGATATAGTGAGGAATCCAAAGCATACAGGTTGTATATCCCATCCACCAAAAAGTTTTTTGTCAGCAGAGATGTTCAATTCATTGAGGAGGAAGCTTGGGATGGAAGCATAGAGAAAACAGTTAATGTTAAAAACTGTTTGTCTCATGATGAAGATGATGAAGAGGTGGCTAAAATGCATCCCCAAACAGCAGCGCCAACACAAGTACAGCAAGGGACACCATTGAGGATAAATTAGAGTGCTTCTCCAAGCACACCACAAGGAGGAAATTCAAGTGCATCTTCAAGCACTTGCACACCAAATGAAAGAGGTAAGAATTTCAGAAATTTAAGTGACATTTACACTACAACAAAACAGGCAATTTGCGCCAGATTTAGCACCAGATTCTAGTGCATTTTCTTCTCAATTGGGATGAGCAACCTGGCGCTAAATCTGGCTCTATTGTACAATTTTTAAAGCGTCCTTTTTTGCACCAAATTTTGCATTTTTTTTACGCCAAATTTTCCATCATTTTCTGCCTCATATTTTGCACCAAGATTTTCATTTGGTTTTACAACAGGTTTTGCTTCTAGTTTTGTGCCTTTTTTTGCATCTATTTTTGCATCATTTTTTTCTTCCTCTTTTGTGGAATTCTTTGCTTCTATTTTTGTGTCATAATTTGCATCGATTTTTACACCATCTTTGACATCTTATTTAGCGCCTTTTTTTACATCCAATTTGTGCCAATTTTTTCATCTGGTCTTATGCCATCTTTTGCTTCTAATTTTGTACTTATTTTTACATCTATTTTTGTGCCAATTTTTCTGCCTTTTTTTACACCATCTTTTCCATCCAATTTTGCACCATATGTTGAATCTGATTTAGTGCCAAATTTTGCATGCATTTTTGCACCATTTTTTGCATCCACTTTTGCATTTTATTTATCTCCCTTTTTTGCATCCTATTTTGCACCATATTTTGCATTTAATTTTGCATCATTTGTTGCATCCAATTTAGCATCACATTTTTAACACCATTTCTTGCATCCAATTTTTCATCCTTTTGAGCATCTAAATTTGCATCCTATGTTGAACCATATATTGCATTCACCTTTGCATCCCATTTTGTGTCTATTGTTACGTTCACTTTTGAGCCATTTTTTCGTCTACTTTTGCATTTGTTTTTGCACCAAGTTTTGAATGATTTGTTGCATCATTTTACATCCAATGTTGCATCTCAATTTGCATCCAAAATTGAGCCATTTTTATGCCCATTTTTGCACCATTTTTTCTTCTTTTATGTCCAATTTTGCACCATTTTTTATGTCCAAATTTGCATCATTTTTGGTATCTAGTTTTTCATCCTTTTTGGCTTCAAAATTTGCATCTTTTTTTCTGCCACATTTTGTGTCCACATTTGCATCTCATTTTGCACCTAGATTTTAGTTGGAATTTTCATCTAGTTATGCATCATCTTTGACATCCTTGGTTTCACCATTTTTTAGTCCCATTTTGCATCTTGTTTTGTGTCTTTTCTTACATCCTTTTTGCATCCTAATTTTACACCATTCTTTGCATCCTCATTTTGGTGTCCATTTTTGCATCCTTGTTTGCACCCAATTCGGTATCCTTTCATATGCCCTATTTTGTTCCCTTATTTGTGTTTAGTGTTGCACCCTTTTTTAATTTTACTTTAAAAACCTTTTTGTGTCATTGTTTGCATATTGTTTTGATGGCTAGTTTAACATCCAATTCTACTCCCAATTTTTCATCCATGGTTAAATCCACTTTTGGCTTCTTGTTTAGAGTTTTACTTTTATTTCCATTTATGACCACCTCTATGGGTTCATTTTACTAAGTTCATTTACATAGTGAAATATATTAAATTTTCTAAATATCATTTTGCTGTAGGATTTAATGCATGGTTAGATGAAAACAAAACCCTCTCAGTTTATCTCAGAAACCTAGGACAAACCAATTAAGAGAAAGGTTGTTCTAAGGCTCAGGATTCTTAGTAGATCAAGATGTAGAGTATAGATTAAGAAAAAGAGAATGAATTCTTGTGAGTCCTCGCATGCAGGTCTTCTTGGAGTTTTTCGTATAGCCAAGAAGTGCTCCTAGCTAGCTCCAAAGCTTGGTCCTACACATAAGAGAGAGAATAAAGCAACCTTGAAAACATAATATCTTAATAATAAAAACTATAAAAAACATAAATATTATTGAATAAATAAATATAAACCAAAAACCCATGCATACATTAGTTAAATAGAAGAAGTAAAGAATGAATAGAAACATATGGAAGGAAGAACAACTGATCTATATGAATAAAGGAGTTGGAGGAAAGTTACAACAATCAGATATAGTTGCAACATCACCTCCCCCAACTCATAGCTCCAAAACTCTCCCTCTCAAGACAGATCTCAAGAGCGTGACAATACAAAATTGCCATCATTTTTTCAATGGCCAAGCCTCTAATATATAGGAAAGTGGAGGCTATGAAGATTTCCAAAATTCCTCATTAGTTCAATTTGGGAAAAATCTTTTGGGTGAATAATGTTTCCTCATATAAAAAAGGAATTTTCCACTTTTTAGATGCTTTTGTGCTTAGGAAAAAGCTTCCCCATGCTTTATGGCTCTTTCCCACTTTTGTATGCTTTTATTTTTTAGGAAAAAGCTAAAGATGAGGATAAAGAGATTACATTCCACCATATGTTTCCGAAAGTGACCAAGAATGTCAAATTCAAATTCTAGTTTGCTTATGTTTTAGTTTTTTTTTTAAATATATATTTAGTTTTAGTATTTTTTTTTCTAGAAAAATATATTTAGTTTTTGGTGTATTTTTCTATAAGAAAAATTATATTTTGTTTTTATAAAAATGGACTTTAAACATTCCATTCATGCTAAATTTGTGATTTTATGATAGGATTTTAAATTATATATAGTAAAGTAACTTAATGTCATGTGTCGTGTTGTTGAGATGGGTGTTATACATCTCTTTCTTGCTAAGTTATAGAATGTGCTTGGGTTTTCTTAATGCAATAAAACTAATTATGTTCTTCATGATATCTTGAAATGTTCATCTTGAACCAGGCTAATAAAACAATAAAGTTAAAATAGGTTTTCCTTTGTCCTTTATAGATCTTTGTCCCCATTAATCTTGGTATTAATAGATTAATCGTCTTGTGGTGGCCTTGAGTGGTCACTTCCATTAGTTGCATGCTTTGTAGTTTTCAGTTAGTGACATTTTTTAGGCTTGATAATATGTTATTTAATTTATCAAAATGTGTTATTGTCCATATTATTGTTAAATATTAATATTAAATATGCTGATTTTTAAGCATGTTTTAGCAAAACTTTCCCAAAATGTTTATAGATTGTATTTTATAATACAATGATTCTTTGCTTGATGAAATTGTTTTGGATATTTTTTTTAATGATTCATTGATTGATGAAATTGTTATGGATATTTTTTTTAGTATATTAAATTGTATGTGATAAATTCAAAAATCACCTCTTTTTTAGATTTTCATTGATCAATTTCCCTTAAGGCCATCAAGTTCACCATTTGGTCCCGGGTTAAGGAAATATAGGAGTCATGAAGTGGAATTGTCCAAGCACTTAAATCTTGAGACATGTTTCTTTTTAGTCACTTTATACTTTCTTTCTATGTAAATTTTTGATGAAAATAGTCTTGGAACATGAGGGGCATCAATAGTAAGCGAAAACAAACTCCTAAAAGAAAAATGGTATGCAAAGCACCCGTAAATAATGTTGATATAAGAAGCTAAAATATTAAGTGAGGTTCAACCTCATATAATTAGAAAATGGGGGAGGAATTTCCAAGTAGTAGTGATTGATGCTTAGAGATACTTGGGTGGAATGGTTATTATTTGAAATGATTAAGACATCAAGGTTACCAATATGTTTACCTCTTTTCGCATTATGACAATATAATTTTAGTTAATTGACATTGAGGACTACTACCATGTATCCAATGTCTATGACTCCAATATCGCAAATGGAAAACCTCTATTTCTCAATTCTATTTCTAGCACAAGTAATTTATACTCCCCATCTCCATGGATTGTTGGGAGTGACTTCAATATTATAAGTATCTCGAGGAAAAGAAAGAATGAATCGAAATGTTTAACAAGATATTTTGTAAGCTATACCATTAAAGCCACAAAGTAGTCTCCATTAAAGTTGTCAAGAAATGAGTCTCCAACCCACACATGTGGATCAATGAGATGTAATACATGTGTGTGTGGTTACGAACTCAATACACCTCTATAATAACTCCACAAACTTATGTATTTCACTCTATCACATAAATTGACAGTAGTGTGACATAAGTAAACCAAGAGTAGACATGAAAGCCTTAGGAAACAAACATTCCTTAGATCCTCAATTAGGTGCTTAAATGATGAAGTGAAAATGCAAGGAGAAAAGAAGAATTCATGATTTAACCATCACATACATGGATCAAGTGTGACTAGGAGTGTATATATTCATATATTTTCCAAAGAGGGAGTGAATACATGAGTTACCATTTATTGGCCCTTATTTTTATTTCTTTTTCATTTTCTTATATATAGGACTTAGGGAATAAGGTTTTCATAAGTTTGGCACAACTCATAGATATAAGATTTACATGAATTTTCACTTCAACCTTAGAGTTTAGACTTAGATAAATCAATATAGTGTATGTTTAATGATTTTGGCTTTCACTTTTTTATTGTATTTCATCAAAAATACAAAAGGGGAAATATTTTGCCACAAATCTATGAATGCTTAATCATAAAGTCGTCATGTGATGAAAACAAATTAATGATGTTATTCTCTACGAAAATAATGGGTATTCTTGAGAAAATCTTATGCTTGTGGATGTTTCCTCCCTGGTTGAGAGGGAGTGAGGGTAGACACCATGTTATCCTTGTGTCATGTACTATGGCTAGGATTAACAATCGTAAGCCTAGTAAAGGCACTAGTAGGGATAATGGTGGATTGGATAAACATCTGGGACCAATATTCTTTGAGAATTTGGACATTGACTAGGACTAATCGCCATAAGTCAAGTACATTAATCCAAGATAAGAATAGTCATGAGGATTGACATTTTCTGGTGTCAAATATTATGATAGTGGATTAGGAAATGATCATGTGAGGACATACCTGGTAAACATTTTGGTGGGGTAAGTGCCTTGAAAGGCAGTGGTGTCCAAATTTATGCCTCCCAACATTGTGCTCTGATCTAATGGAGAGATAAACTTGTTAGTCAAGGCCTTACTATTTTGAAAATTTTGGCTATGATGATGTAAATCATCATTGATGCTTATCAATCTAGATCCCTTCTTATATGAATATTTCAACTTGAGAGTACTTTTTTGTCTCATTATGAGTACCTCGCTAGTTTAGAGGGAGGGTCATCATCTTCATTATTGCAATCATCACCACCATCAATGTGATCATTATTGTCATCATTTCATTATCATCATAATTACCATTCATGTCTTCTTCATGATCATCATCATCATCATGATTTTGTATATTGTCGTCAATTGTTCATAATTATAGGTATCATAAGAAATATCACCAACCTTAGGACACATGATATATGAAAGAAAAATAACCACTTTATTTTTTAGAAATGATTGATGATCATCAACATCACTACCATTATCATCGTCATTATAATTGTCATCATCCCCATCATCATAACTAATATAAGTTTTATCATAATTTTTGTCATCTTCATCATGAACATCATAATCATCATTCATGCCATTATTGTTCTTGATTATGACCAAGATGAAAATAATGATAATGATGATCAGATGATGATGACTTGGAAGATGACGCCAAAGATAATTATTATGATTTTTACCATGATAACATTTAAAAATTGGGAGGAATGGCCAAGGTCATTAGCATCATCATCATTGTCATTGTAACTCCCATCGTCTTTATCATCATTGTCATTATCATAACAATCGCAATTCATGTCATCGTCATCATCTTCATTATCATCATCGTTATAATTATTGACATTGTCATCAGTTGTTCATAATTTTCAATGTCATAAGAAATATAATCAATGCAAAAGATATGATGTGTGTTGGAAAATGGATGCAAAAGTAAACAAAAAAATGGGGGTAAAAATAGACGTAAATTTGGATGAAGAGTGGACACAACATAAGTAGATGAAGAAAAAGACAGAAAAAATTGAACAAAAGTGGATGAAAAAGTAGATGCAATAGTTCATACAAACTTGAACACAAAATAGGACTCAAACATGGATGAAAAAGTGGAAGAAAACATGGGCACAATAGTAGGCATAAAACTTAGCATGAATTGTGGTGAAACAAATGTGGATACTCCAATGAATGTAAAAAAAAAGGGACACAAACTTGAATGCAAAAAGGAGGAAAACTTGGATGAAAAAAGGGATGTAAACATGGGCCAAACATGGGTGCAATAGTGAACATAAAATTAGTTGCAAAACTAGACAAATCAAAAGTGGATGTAAAAGTAAATTCGAAATGGGATGCAAAAAACATAAACAATATTTGATGCAAACTTGGACACAAAAGAGGATGCAAATATGGATGCAATAGTAGAAGAAAATGTGGGTTGCAATGATAGGCATAAGATATGGCACAAATAATAGCACAAAAAAGGTGGATGTAATAATAGACACAAAAAAATATGCAAACTTAGATGCAAGACAAGATGCTATAAGGGATGTAAAAGTGGATGCAAACACGTGTGCAACATGAGAAACAAAATTGGATGCAAAATATGGATGAAATGGAAGTACATGCAAAAGAAGATAAAAAATGAGATGCAAAACCCAACACAAAAGTGGATGCAAAAATAGATGAAATATTTTATGCAAAAGAGGATGTGAAGATGGATGCAAAATTGGAAGCAAACGTGGGTACAACAATATGTGCAAAACATGGAACAAATTTTGTCACAACAAAAGTAGATGTAATGATAGATGCAAAAAAAGAAGCAAATGAAGATGAAAAATAGGATGCAAAAAGGGATGTAAAAGTGGGTGTAAACATGGGTGCAACAATGGATGTAAAATAGCTTTTGCAACTTATTTGAAAGAGCAATTTTGTCCCAACAATTAGACTTGTAGCACAAAGAACATGGTTAATACATATGATTCGACCAAAAACTAGTTACTACCAAAATTCAACCAAAAAAAATATTACTGCATAAAAATAGAATTAAAAACAAAAAAAATAAAAACAAAAATTTCCCAAATTAAAAATAAATAAATGATAAACTTTTTTTTACCAAAATTTAGTGATTTTTTTAGTGCTAATACTAACATCACCATTACAACAAGATATTTTTTTAGTGCTAATATTGCCATTACAACAAGATATAAGAGGGATATAATGCAAAAAGTTTAATAATAATATGTATGTAGAAGATGGTCTTCAGACTGGTGAATTCATGATAATCAATGGGACTGCAGTCAAAATAATTGGATGTTATTTACTTTTTTACATAGATTCTCAAAATAATTGAATAAATTGATTTTTTTTAACCAAAATTTAACAAAAACTTTGCTAGTGCTAACATTAGAACCACCATTACAACAAGATATCTTTCTAGTGTTGACAACACCATTATAGTAAGATACCTCAAGAGAGACAGAAAATTTAAAATGTATGATAGTAATATGTATCCAGAAGATGGTAGTGAAACTAGTAATTGTTCATTCTCATTATCATAATCATTGTCATCATCATCACCATCATCCTTGTCATCGTTATTGCCATCATTACATTATCATCATAATCACCATTTGTGCCATCATCATCAGCTCCATCATCATCATCATTATGGACATTGTTTGCAATTGTTTATAATTATAGACGTTGTAATAAATATCATCAACCCAAAAAATGTGATCAGTGCTAGAAAAGGGTTGTTTAGGACACATTGATATACGTAAGAGAAATAACAACTCTATTTTTGAGAGATGATCGATGATCATCATCATCACCACCATTATCATCGTCATTGTCATTTTTATCATCCCCATCATCATCATTAATGTAATTTCTATCAACATTGTTGTAATCATCATCATCATTCATGCCATTATTGTTTTTGATGATGACCTAGATGAAAATGATGATGATGACACCAAAGATAATGCTTATGATTATGACAATGACAACATCTAAAATTGGGAAGATTCGCCGAGGTCATTAGCGTCGTCATCATCATAATCATTGCCATCATCATCATTAATGTCATTGTAACCACTATCGTCTTTATCATCATAATCACAATTCATGTCATCGCCATCATCTTCATTTTCATCATTGTCAATATTATTGACATTGTCATCAATTGTTCATAATTGTCAATGCCATAAGGAATATCATCAATGCAGAAAATATGATGAGTGTTGGAAAAGGGATGCAAAAGCAAACATAGAAATGGGGGCAACAATAGAAGTAAAATTGGATGAAAAGTGGATACAACATAAGTAGATGCACAACAACATGAAAAACATAACACAAAAGTGGATGCAAAAGTAGATGCAGTTGTCAATGCAAACTTGGATGCAAACATGAAGGCAAAAATGGAAGCAAACATGGGTCCAATGGTAGGTGTAAAACTTGGCACAAACTGTGGTGAACAAATGTGGATGCAACAACGGACACAAAAGTAGATGCAAAAATGGATGAAACAAAAGTGGATACAATAGGGGATGCAAAAACATACACAATATCTGATGCAAACTTGAACACAAAAGAGGATGCAAATGTGGATGCAAACGTGGAAGAAAATGTGGTTGCAATGGTAGGCGCAAGATATGGTGCAACAAAAGTGGATGTAACAATAGACAAAAAATATGCAAAATAAGATGCAAAAATGGATGTAAAAGTGGAAGCAAACATTGATGCAACAGGCAAAACAAAATTGGATGAAAAAAATGGATACAATGGAAGTAGATGCAAAAGTAGATACAAAACGAGATGCAAAACCCAATGCATAAACCTGACACAAAAGTGGATGCAAAAATAGATGCAATATTTGATGCAAAAGAGGATGTGAAAATGGATGCAAAATTGGAAGCAAACATGGATACAATAGTGAGTGCAAAACATGGTGCAAATTATGGCATAACAAAAGTGGATGTAATGATAGATGAAAAAAAGAATCAAAGTATGATGCAAATGAAGATGTAAAAAGGGATGCAAAAAGTGAAATTTAAAATGGGTGTAACAGTGGATGCAAAATTGTATGCAAAAGTGGATGCAATAGAAGCCGATGCAAAAGTAGATGCAAAACGAGACTCAAAACCCGATGCAAATCCTGGTCCAAAATTGGATACAAAAAGGGATGCAAAAATAGATGTAGTAGTTGATGAAAACCTAGATGCAAATGAGGATGTAAACGTGGATGCAAAATTATAATCAAAAGTGGGTGCAAAAGGAGGTGCCAAACTAGGCGCCAATTGTGGCACAAAAATATTAGATGCAATAGTGGGTACAATAATAGATGCAAAAGAGGATGTAAATATGGATGCCAAACAAGATGGAAAAGTGGATGCAACAAAAGTAGATGCAAAATTATATGCAAAACTAGACACAAAACTCGATGTAAAACGTGGCGCAAAAGTGATGCACAAATGGATGCAAAAAATGATTTAAAAAAGGATGCAAAATTCGATGCAAAAGTTGATGCAAGTGTAGGTGCAAAAAGTGGATGCAAATGAGGATGCAAAAGTATGTCAAACAAAAATAGATGCCAAAATTGATGCAAAACCTAGAACAAAACCTGGTGCAAAGGATGACACAAAACTTGGCATAAAATTTGGTGCAAAACATGGTGCAAAACCTATTGCAATACCTGGTGCTAAACTTGGTGTAAGATTTGGTGCAAAACTTGATGCAAATTTTGTGTCAATTTTTGCACCATATTTGATAAATGGATGCAAATAGCACCAAAAATGGGCTATAGATGCAAAAAAAGAAGTAAAAAGGGACGCTAATCGCTGGTTTTGTTGTAGTGTTATGATGAAGGAATGAATTCCTTATTTGCCTTGTATTGTCATGTTGATGATCCTATTCATTTCGAAGATGCAATTAAAGAGAGGAAATGGATAGAAGCTATGGATGAGGAGATGAATGCCATAGAGAGAAACAAAACATGGGATTTGGTTGAGCTACCAAAAGGTAAAGAAGTCATTGGAGTGAAATGGGTTTACAAGACCAAAAGCAATGCTGAAGGTAAAATAGAAAGACACAAGGCAAGGCGGGTTGTCAAAGGATACAAGCAACAATATGGGAGAGACTATGAGGAGACTTTCGCACCGGTTGCAAGAATGGAAACCGTGAGAGCAGTGCTGTCTATAGCAGCTCAAAACAAATGGAAAGTCTACCAAATGGACGTGAAGTCAGCATTCCTAAATGGAGTGTTAAAGGAAGAGGTTTACATTGAACAGCCTCTAGGCTATGAGAAGAAAGGTGAAGAGCACAAAGTGTGCAAATTGAAGAAAGCTCTTTATGGGCTGAAGCAAGCGCCAAGAGCATGGTACAACAGGATAGATTCATATCTATTGGATAATGAATTCGACAAGTGTGAAGGAGAACCCACCGTCTACATCAAAGAAAAGGATGGTAAAATTTTGATTGTTGTCTTATATGTTGATGATGTTATTTTCACAGGTAATGATGATCAACTCATTGAGAATTTTAAATCAGTCATGAAAGAGGAATTTGAAATGACTGACATGGGTTTCTTGAGATACTTCTTAGGCATAGAAGTAGATCAAAATGAAAAAGGAATTTTTATCTCACAAGCTAGATATGTAAATCAAGTGTTGGGCAGATTTAACATGTAAGAATGCAAAGCAACGATCACTCCCACAGTAATGGGATTAAAACTCAGCAGAGAGGACAGCAGCAAGGATTTTGATCCTAGTTTGTACAAGAGTATTGTTGGCAGCCTTATGTATTTAACAGCAACTAGGCCTGACATTATGTATGTTGTTAGTTTAATTTCCAGATTCATGGAGAGGCCAAAGGAGGCACATTGGCAGGCAGCAAAAAGAATTTTGAGGTATGTCAAAGGTACCAAAATGTTTGGAATTTTATATAGTGTCTCAGAACATTCAGATTTGGTTGGATACACTGATAGTGATTGGGCTGGAAGTGTAGATGATCGGAAAAGCACTTCCGGTTATGTTTTTCATATGGGTTCAGGAGCCATTTCATGGGCTTCTAAGAAGCAGTCTATTGTAGCATTGTCTACAGCAGAGGCTGAATATGTGGCAGCTACAGCAGCAGCATGTCAAGCAGTTTGGATGAGAAGAATGTTGAGGAGTTTAGGCCAAGAGTAGGCAAAAGTGACGGTGATTTTTTATGACAATAGCTCAGCTATTGCATTGTCAAAGAATTCAGTGTTTCATAAGAGAATGAAACACATTGATACAAGGTTTCACTACATCAGAGAATTGGTGAACAATGGAGAAATTGTCCTAGAACATTGCAGGACTCAGGAACAGGTAGCAGACATCTTGACAAAGCCATTGGATCAGAAAAGCTTTGAATTTTTGAGGAAGTGTCTGGGTATGACTGAATGCCCAGCAGTTGAAATTAAAGGGGAGTGTTGAAAACGTAATTTCAACAGCGGCCTGAGTTGACCCGTGGAGCAGCAATTAACTCACCCAAAACCGCCAGAACGAAACCATAAACCGCTTGAGGGATATCGGACCGCCTTCCAGCAGAAAGTAGTTTCCGTACACAAGAGCCCGATACAATATAGTGCAGACACGTGGCTCTCAACATACGTAAGCAGAAGTCACTTCTCGGGTGCTAATGGTCAGTCAAGTAAGGCCTCTCGATATCTTCGTCCACCGTCCGATTTACTTCTTCATTCTCCGCCATCGATTGTTTAAACCTGCATACGAACCAACATTAAAAGCTTCGCGTGGATTAAAATTTCTGGGTTGACAGAAGAAATTCAATGAATTAATTATGTTCGTAGATAGGTTGGTGAAAATTTAAAGTTTAATGTTTTTTTATATATCGGAGGTATGGGCACATATGCACATTATGTAATTTTTGGTATGGCATATGTAAAATATGTAAGTTTTTTTAATGCACATTGACCATTGTGTGAGAATGTATTAATTTTGCACAGCAGTGCATAAGAAAAAGAGAACAGGGGAGTGAAAAAAAAGGTGTATTTTTTTGTTGACTGGTGGTGAAGCTCGCAGCAGAGGAAAAACCAAGGGAGATGCACAACAATGCATAGATCAGTGTTGATCCTTTTTTTAATGAATGTATTGGATATGCATTGAAATGCAAAAGAAAAGAGCGCACAGGTATTTTTGAAATTGTGAATGTAATGTAAAAGTTTACTGCATATGTAAATTTTTTTTTACAGCAGTATGAGTAAAATAGTTTTACATCAGTAAAGTAAAAAGGGGTTTTACAGCAGTAAACCCAGCACAGTAAATTCTCAGGTGGAGACAGAGTTTTGTTAAATGTATTTTTGGTGAATCCCTCTCAGCAAAGAGGATGAAGTTTGTATCAGAAATTTTGTTTTAATGAATAGAAATCTTTTTATGGTGGTGAAATACTCTGTTCTTCAGTAATTTTTTTTTAAAATCTTCCCTGTGCAAAAAGATCCTATGGAGAGAAACAGAGCATTGCCTCTGTGTGTTTAGTTTTTGTTTGTTTTTGGGATTTTATCAGAAAAATCCCCAACAATATGTTGAATAATGCATTAAACGGCGTTGGGAATGAGATATAAGGCAACGTTGGAGAACTATTCAAGAATGGTTGGATCACCAGATGACTAGTAAGAAGGGTTCGAATATGGACATCCGGCTGGTACCTATTCCTTTGCCTCCTATCGAAGGGGTGCCCCCGGGAACCAACAGCGCAGACAACGTCCCCATGCACGTCGCCCCATTGCTCTTTGCTTCCTCGCACAAGCTGGCGGCCACGTTTCAAGAATGGTTGGATCAACAGATGGTTGGTTCTTCTCCGGTGTGCTACATCATCGTGGACATGACAACGGGATGGGCTCACCGTGCGGGTGCCAACCGCGGGATCCCAGCGTGGCTTTCTACACGTGCGGCGAGTTCGCGTTGTCTCTCATGCACTCTGTGTTGTAGGGAAAAGTATCCGACTCGGATGACCCTATCCCACTCTAAGGGTGATAGTTCCTTAGCAACAACTGTAAAACAAACTACTTAAGGTTTACTTCTTTATGAAAGCAAAAGAGAATGGAGAAATGCACTAACCGTTGCCTTGCGCTTAATGTCGAATCCAAACTCTTCTCTTTGGCCGCTTGCTCCTAGATCCTTGTTCTTTTGCTTGCCCAGCTACAATGAGGTCCTGCAAAATGACAAAGAAGGAAACTACAAGAGGCATGCAATCATAACTGGTTCATGGATTAGTGTAAACCAAACATGCAATCATCACAATATATTATTGAAATAAGAGCACATAGAAGAACCTCAATAGCTTTTATTAATGAATAAGTAAAGGTTCTGAGAGTATTACAACCATTGAAGGCTCCAACCCAGCAACACCTCCCAGCAGAAAGAATTGCTCTTCTTCACCTCTCTCAAACAATCACCCAATAGCTCAATAGTGAAACCAACAGCATATCATTACTTTGCACAAAATTCCAGCCCCCTTGAGCTCATAGGAGAGAGCTCAATATATAGATGAATTGAGAAGGGATGAGTCAGCTTGCAACTGATGTGTAGCTGCCTTGTGTCCTCTCTCTCTTCAGTTAATCTTTAGTTGATCTTCAGTTCTTGAGTCCACTTGGAGAACTTTGCTTCCACTTGGAGAAACAGAGCCTCTGACTCATCACAAGGTGAAATACCTGATCCAAGTGTCATTTTTGGAAGATTCCAAAGCAATGATTCATTGTGCCACTTGTCCCATCCCGCTCAGCGCAGGTGGCCTTTGTCCCACTTGCTTTGCAACGTAGGTACACCATGGAGCAACTGAGTTTCAGCGCAGAAACCTAGTGGAGCACCTGCTTTGATTTCAGGATTGCTTGTTTTTGAGTGTTTTCAGGTGGAGAACTGATCTGAGAGCTGTTGGTTTGCTGACCTTGTTCCTCTAGGGGTAGGAACATCATGTTTAGGGAACTTTCGATCCCTTGGATTATTGACAATTCATGCTTGTTGCTGTAAGGCACAAAATTGTCTATAACAGATGCCCCCTAAAGTATGAGGTCGTTTATCGGGTGAAATGCTTTATTGAGAGGATCCGAAGTTCATTCAATCTGCTGAGAAGTGTCCTGTAATAAGATACAATACAATACATTATTTTTCATACATTTTCATTATCTAGCTGAGGTGGGCATTCCCATGCTCAGCTTTATAAATACATTTTGGTACATAGAACAGACGATCGTCTGATTGTAGACTGATAATTCTCTGCTGAAATTATCATCCTTTGAGAAGGATGATCATCTGCTGTAAAGATGTACATATCAAATGTCTTTATGTCCTGAATATATATCACAGCCCGGATGGATGAAACTAGATCTGGGGTCTTCAATCTCTTCCAATCTTCACTCGATGTACAAGTCGATCCATGTGAGAATTTCTTGAAGTCGAACATGGAAAGACATCGCTTGATTACCGGTCAATGATGTAAACCGTTAACAAGCGCGAGAGGAATCACCGATAAGGATGATGACCCTCAAGGTACGGCAGTACAATCCACATGGTGGGAATAAAGGACTTGGCGTCGACCACCATGCAAAATCTTCTGGTCGAAGGTCATTGATGTATACCTGTCGCCGGAAGTGAGAAACTTGCCATTGAGGCATGCAAGCTTCAAAGTACTGAGGGGGGTGTTCCTAGATCAACTCCTTGGATAATGAGCTGATGTCGACAAGGGGTGATCCGTCAAAGGAGGGCCTTAATGAATCCCACATCAGTGACACGGAATGGAGCTAGTGATTGTGATGAGGTGAAAACAAACTGTGATGTATGATTCAGGGTGGTGGTCATGAAGTGGATGAAGGATAATGTATGGCAGTGGGTGGAACACGGTTGACTCTTTGCAGAACCACATCTCTTGAACATATAATGACACTGATGTGATGGATTGGTAGCATTACCCCAATTGCGGATGGTGTGGCGAGGACCATGGTTATGAGACCGGTGAATGAAACAACCCAACCCGATGTGATACGGAGGACAAAGTGTCATGTTCAAGAGCGACTTGCTACCATTAATGCTGTGAGGTTCTCCCAATTTTTCCCCAGTCATTGCTGACCAGTACCTCTTTATTTTTGTCAAGCTTGAGGAGGATAACATATGCTTGTTCTATAACCTTCCCTTCGGGCAAGCCCATCGCTATATTTTAACGAGCCTAGCGATAGAGAAACTCGTTCTCGTCTAAAGACAAGTTTGTCGCTATTTAATCATTTTAACGAGTCTAACGACAAGGAAAACTCGGTCCTTTTCATTTTTAGAGAGTCTGAAAAGATACGAAAAGTTAACTCCAAAATTCCTTTTTCGTCTTCTAATCCCTTAAGTCCGAAAAAGTATAAAACAATACAGAAGGGATGAATTTTCGATTTCTTTAACGAGCCGAACAAAACAAGCGCTTGATCTTTTTGTGTAATAATCCCTCAGGTCCAAAAAGATTAAAATCTAGAGGAGGGATAGCTCTTCCGGTCCTTTTAACGAGCTGGAAGGCCAAAACTCGGCAAACTTTTCATATTTTACGAGTCAGTGAAAAGAGCTCAAAGAAGACTCGTCTTTTGAGGAACGAGTGATAAACATGGATAGCAGCAGATTCCAGGTACGGGTTGGAATTCTCCAATCACGGCAGTGTCACAAGGATGGCTAAGTGAAATCACTCTTCGCAGCTGTTCCTCAAAATGGGTAAACAAACATATGGAGGTGAACGATTGGCCAAATGAACGGATGGAGGTGATGGCATATAAACACGACCAAGGGCTTTTAATATGGCTTTCAAAGGTTACATTTCTCGAGGTTGTTTACCGGTTCATTTTTTCTGGATGAGCTTGAACTGCTAGGGAAAGATTGCTCACAAATTATGTTTATTTTTTAACGAGCATGAACTCTACACAAAAACTGCTCGATTCTTGCGTTTATTTTTTAACGAGCATGAACATTGCTAAAACTACTCAATTTATACCAGTCTTAATACAAGGAATGCCTTAGGTGAGGTAATCTTATTTAAGGAGCGATACCTCACTAATTACTCCAATTTGGCAGGTTTTAACTTTTGCCCTTCATCCTTTCTTTATGCAAGCTGGAAACGGCTAATCCTACGAGTTTAACGGGTTAGACCTATAGGTTTAAAGGGAGGACCTAAAAATTTTAAAAAATAAATAGTCGTCCCGTGCTTGCACTCCAAAAGGTTTGCATGCCCCCAGGTATAAAGTATAATTTCGAGATTCTGTCCTCTTACTTATTATCCGAAAAATGGCTTTGTTTGCTGCCGCAAACTAAACTCTCTTTTCGGCGATGTCTATCATTAGGTTGTTAAGGATGGTGACTACTTGTTACAGCAATTTCCTCTCTTTCTTTAAAGACTGCCCCTACTCTCTTTCAAAACATATTGTTTTAATGGGTAAGGCTTGACATTCAAAGATGGTGCCTTCTTGCTGCCACAAATAGATCCCCTCCTTAGGAGAGCCCACTTCTTTAGACAAAGGGAGCGATTCTTCTGCTTCAACATAACTTTGACAAAAGAATTTTATCCTAGAACAACCCTCTCTTCCTTTTTCGGACGGGGTACGGACTAGTCCATTCTTCTGCGGAAATTAACTTTATACCTAAGGTTTTCTCTGCCCGAGGCAGGCCAGGGTGCATGCCCCCTGGGTCCCAGTCCTTTTCTTCTCGAATTACTCGCATTCATCGGGAAGTAGAACCGGGGGCGGTGGCATTCCTTGAGTGAATAGACCGTTAAGGGAGGGTATTTGACTATTTGCAATGCGTGATCCTGGAAATGAAAGTTGGTCTACGAGCTTGACCATTCTTCCTTCGTGCGGAAAACACATGACTCTAAAGAGTGAGGACACTATTGCCTCCATGCAATATATATAGTCTCGTCCAAGGAGTAAGTTATAAACCAAGGGTCCTTGGACGACCATGATGTTCATATGAACTGTCTTCCCTTTCAATGTAATTGGAACATTGGGGAGAATCCCTAACGGGTGACTGGTTCCTTTATCAAAACCTGATAGATTTCTCATCTCAGGTAAAAGCGCCGGGTAACCCAGTGCTTTCCAAGCAACAGAGGAAAGGATACTCACAGATGCCCCTTCATCAATGATAGTTCCAGCCATCACCATTCTGTAGATTTGGACTATGATTCTGAATGGGATATTGGCTGGTAACCGGGGTCTGCCTAGTTGATTCCAATCAAAGGATACAACTAGGTTGCTTGGTGGTGGGACCGAATATACGGCCGGATACGACCTTGACGATGTTCCTTCCTGCGATAAAGGAATGGGCGCATTGCCCTAATGCTCATCAGAGTCTGTGTTGATGAAAAGGATATGGACGGTGTCATCTTTATCCTCTTCAGTGAGGGCGTCATTTGAAGATGGGTCTTCAATGACGGAGTCATTGGATGATGAAACCTCTGAAGGAAGAACCGGGTCAACTGCCGTTTCGACCTTTAGACTTTCGTCTGGTCTGGATTCAGTAGGTTCATTCTCAATGACCAACACTTCAGCTGACCACTTGAGCGGGTCAGCTGGATTTTCAACTATCGAGGGATTAGGCGCGAGTTTTTGGTATCCAGGAGGAAGTCGTAACGGTGAAACCGGACGATCTTCCAAAACTCTCTTTGCCTCATCTAAGAATGGACATCGGTGGATGGCGTGATCGCCTTCGCACAATATACAGGGTGATCTTGGTCTCCCTCTTCGTCCTTCACTCTCGCTAGTTGACGGACTGCAATCAACATGACTACCAGAGGTTGATGCTACCGGATTGTGCAACCTTGGGGACCAGTCCCTTAGTATCCGGGGAATACAGGGACAATCACGATGGAAGTGGGCCCCTTTGCAAATGACACATGGCGATTTAGGCCCGGTCGGTGCAGTGTGTGGGTTTTTGTCAGTTGTCTTTTGCTTGCCCCTAGTCGCCTTCGCCATAGGCCCCTTCTGCTTCTTTTCTCTCTTCTTCTTTTCCTTCTTCTCCATGGGAGGCTGACTTTTGCCGGCTCTACCTTGTGAAGATGAAGGATCAGAGGAAGAATTGTAAGAAGTGGAAGGCTGGTGGGTAGCTCTAGACCATTCTGACTGTTGATTCGACTGCTCAGGATTAGTGGCGATCTGGACTACATTAGTTGAAAAGAGCCATACAGGTAGGCCAATTGTCAAACCTGGAAGTGACAATGTTGCCATATGAGGCGCACCAACATCTCCCCAAGAGGAGAAGGGATTTGGACTTCCACCAAGGTTACTTCCTTGGTTGGTGGGCTCCATACTTTTCAACTGAAAGATCAACGTGGGAATAACAGGTGATTATGTTCCGTTTAAAATAAATTTTATTAACGACGCTTTTAGACACAAACTTGCTTTTTCATGTTTTAAGAGTCGAGAAAAAGCTAAAGATGACTCTAGTCGCCTTCGATATTTTAACGAGCCCGAAGTGACAAATTCTCGGATGGACTTTTTTAGTTATAGAGTTTGAAAAAGGCCAAAAGAAACTTCTCTGGAGTTCTAGGCAGAGGGTGTGCCAAACTTTTCGCGAAACCACAGAATATGTTTTACGGTACGGGTGGTCGATCTTCGTGAATGCTGTGTTCACTGCATCGCGATCAGTAGGGCGGTCGACATGGCTTCCTATGGATAAAGGATAATTGCCTATAGGGGTCTCCCAATATATACGCGACGGTACGTGGGAGCACAAGTCCGTATTAGTGCCACCGACTCTCGGGAGGAATCACCCACCTTCGTAGAAATCGACAGTCACTATGTTTAACGACGCCGGAACACGTCTCTACCTAGACCTCTATGTGTTTGCGTTATGTTACAAAGCGTTGTTATGTAAATTGGATTTATTTTAATGTTGATCTTGCTTAGCAGTTTGCCTTTAAGGATCACCACGAGATGTATATAACAAATTCCTGAATGCAGTCTAAGATGAGAAGCAAACTTTTCAATCTTTCAACTTTGAAAACCTTAACTACTGAGGGAAAAGAAAGGCAAATCTTTTCACACAGATCATAGAGCACACACTAAAATGCAAATTTTTCCTAAATCGTCAAGCAAACAGTCAAATGCAAAATGCACAATGCATGTATTTTCTTTTCCCTTTCTTAATGTGGATGGGTTACAAAAAGAAAGTGGTTATATAACTTTGATTTCGATTTAAAGCGAAAGTAAACAAGCTTGTCCAAAATCAAAAGACACCTTAAGATTTACTTGCTTAATCACTGGAAATGCATGAAATCAAACCATAATGACGAAAGTAAAATGACTAATCAGCTATGGACAACAAACAAGCTAACTCTTTAGATCAGCAAAATGCCTAACACAGGTTCAGATCTAAGAGGCCAAAAGCAAGACTAGTTTACTTTTCGTTATGGGAAATTGTAAATGAGTAAGAAATACAAAGAACAAGTACAATTTCGTTATATAACAGAGGCAGAATGATGGCAAGTAATAATGGTTTCAGAACAGGTGCAAGACTGGTAACTGACAGCCAAATCAATGGTGAAAACAGGCAAGAGAAAGGGAGGAAACCCCAAATGCACAAGGAAAATTTGGGCCAACGTAGGTGCTGCACAGCCAATCTGGCTCTCAGTGCAGGTAGCCCCTTCGGGACCTGCATTGCAAAGCAGGTAGCCTGTGTACTACCTGCTTTGGAAAACGAGAATTGCGTTTTCACAGTTTCCGGGTCATAATTTTCTAAAAAATGCACGGTTTTTGCTCAAATCAGAAACAATCAGTCAAACACACTCAAAGGGATGATTAGGAAGGTGCAAAGCTATCACTGAGAGCTTACAAGGATCCTTGTAGATCAGCTCTTCAAATCATGAACTTGCTCAGAAATGAGCCAGAGTAGCTGCCCTCTACTTCGCTTTTGATATAGTCAAAAGCTTTTCAATTCGGTACTCTTTTGTTCAGGAAATGAATAGCAAAATACTACAAACACAATCAAACGGATACGATCCCCAGCGGAGTCGCCAGTTTGTTGTAGGGAAAAGTATCCGACTCGGATGATCCTATCCCACTCTAAGGGTGATAGTTCCTTAGCAACAACTGTAAAACAAACTACTCAAGGTTTACTTCTTTATGAAAGCAAAAGAGAATGGAGAAATGCACTAATCGTTGCCTTGCGCTTAATGTCGAATCCAAACTCTTCTCTTTGGCCGCTTGCTCCTAGCTCCTTGTTCTTTTGCTTGCCCAGCTACAATGAGGTCCTGCAAAATGACAAAGAAGGAAACTACAAGAGGCATGCAATCATAACTGGTTCATGGATTAGTGTAAACCAAACATGCAATCATCACAATATATTATTGAAACAAGAGCACATAGAAGAACCTCAATAGCTTTTATTAATGAATAAGTAAAGGTTCTGAGAGTATTACAACCATTGAAGGCTCCAACCCAGCAACACCTCCCAGCAGAAAGAATTGCTCTTCTTCACCTCTCTCAAACAATCACCCAATAGCTCAATAGTGAAACCAACAGCATATCATTACTTTGCACAAAATTCCAGCCCCCTTGAGCTCATAGGAGAGAGCTCAATATATAGATGAATTGAGAAGGGATGAGTCAGCTTGCAACTGATGTGTAGCTGCCTTGTGTCCTCTCTCTCTTCAATTAATCTTTAGTTGATCTTCAGTTCTTGAGTCCACTTGGAGAGCTTTGCTTCCACTTGGAGAAACAGAGCCTCTGACTCATCACAAGGCGAAATACCTGATCCAAGTGTCATTTTTGGAAGATTCCAAAGCAATGATTCATTGTGCCACTTGTCCCATCCCGCTCAGCGCAGGTGGCCTTTGTCCCACTTGCTTTGCAACGCAGGTACACCATGGAGCAACTGAGTTTCAGCGCAGAAACCTAGTGGAGCACCTGCTTTGATTTCAGGATTGCTTGTTTTTGAGTGTTTTCAGGTGGAGAACTGATCTGAGAGCTGTTGGTTTGCTGACCTTGTTCCTCTAGGGGTAGGAACATCATGTTTAGGGAACTTTGGATCCCTTGGATTATTGACAATTCATGCTTGTTGCTGTAAGGCACAAAATTGTCTATAACACTCCGTCCTTAACCGCACCTCGTACGACGACGACGAGTTCTTTGATGTATCGGAGCTCATCTTCGGGCTTAAGCTCCGCAGGTCCGACTTGACGGTATTGTGGCGTGATCCGGAATCTCATCCGCTCTGGAATTTTCTACGGGAGGAGCTTAACGGGAGCTTGGAGGGACTGGGCATAATTATTAATACGTTTTACCGGTTGGAAATCCGAGCGATCGATTACATTGGGAGCCTCACGGGGAACCATGTATGGAACATTGATCCCCTGATTTTTTATTTTATATAAAAAATATTGTATAATAATTTTTTTATTTAAATAAATTTTATTTAAAAAAATTAACAACATAAAAAAAAATTTTGATGAAGATTTCAACTTAAAGTGGATGAAGATTTGTTGATTTATTTTTTTATTTGTTTAAGTGACTCTTTAGATTGATTCTCAAGGGAATATGCTCAACATATGCTTAGTCTTAATGTTTATCAAGGGTTGTAGTGTGTTACAGAGTTTGTTTGGTTGCATTGACCTTTAATAAATTTAATAAATTATATTTGTGCCACGTGCCCACCAATTTTTTGGGGATTTGAGATTATTCCAATTCTAATATGTTCATATTCTAATTAGATGGAGAAATTAATAAATAAACAAATTTTATTTAGCAAAATGGTCAGTGGCTTCCCCACCCACCAATTTCCTAGGGATTTGAGATTATTCCAATTCTAATAAATTCATATTCTAATTAGATGGAGAAATTAATAAATAAGCAAATTTTATTTAGCAAAATGGTCCATTTTACAATAAGATGTGTAATTCCTTTTTTTTCTCAAGTTAAAGTTGACCCATAATCAATTTATACATGGTTAATTAGGTAAATGTGTACATTCTTAAGGCATTTTTTTGTTATATTTATGAAGCCTTAGGCTACTTCAACAACATTAATATTTTTAATGTGGTTGTACTAGTTATAAGAGATACATATTTTTAAAATATCTAACATAAATTTATAAACATTATTTTATTATATTTATGAATAAAATAATTTTTTATTTTATTTTATTTTAATTAATTAATTTTTGTTAAGCTTGGTAGATCCTCCTTTTTCATTAGTTTATAAAGCAAATTTACACCACATAGATTGGTTAGGTGGCCTCAACTTGCCCAATGGGAAACCAAGTCTGTTGGCCACCTATCTGCATTGTATGCCATCCAGTAACAAAAGAGTTTCAATTTTTCTACCCAAGCTATATAAGTCTTAGAATCATGTCCAAACTCTAGATATCTACCTATACATATGTTTGCATAAGGAAATGTAAAAGCTATTCACATATATAAACAAAACTAACAAGAGAGATTATCTAGTCATTCTGTTCAGCCGAAGTCGATTCTACTGTTGCTGGGTCTTTGGCGTTCGATCTTGGCTACTTGGTCTGTTCCAACAGACATGTGATGTGCCTCTCAATTCTGCCAAGTCTAACATCCTTCTTGTGCAGTTGAAACTATAACTTCTGAAATTTCTGTTTATAATTCGGCTGTCCTTGAACTGTGATAGCCATGCCCACCGAGATATGCTCCATAGCCTTGCCTAACAGGATTTTCATCAGCCAATACAGGTATAAGGTCTGTGTGAATTGAGTGATCCTACCTCTAGTGTTGCTAGGGTCTGGGACAAGGGTCCTCCAGTCCTCCATTTTTGTGTCTGTTTCGCTTTCCTATTTGACTTCATCTTCCCATTCCTCTAGAATTTTGTGGATACCTTCATTTGTGCCCTCACGGTATGCCTTTGTCGCTTCACTGATAAGTCTTTCCACTATTTTCCTACCTCTGCGAGCCTCAGACGTGCCCGGGTCCGTGTCTATAAGGTCCCCGAGTCATTGTTGCGATGCGAAGAGTCGGCGAGGACGCACGACGGACGAGCGATGAGTTGGGCGGTTCAACCGGCGAGTCATGGGCGCGCCCGCACGGTGCGACGAGCTAGTCGAACAAAGGAAACGACCACACAAAGAGTCATCGCAAAAATGGCTAAGTGTGGAAGTGGTGGCGAACTTATATGGAGGGTGGTCCCATGTATGGGTGCCCACACCATGGGACGACGTGAAGGAGGAGCGGTTCAATTGAACAGTGGGTCGGCTTGGTGAGTCGAAGCCCCAACCGAAAGGTTGAACGCCATATAAACCAAGCGGAGGAATGGTGGGAGAAAACATAACGCAAATCTTCCAAGTGTTTAGGCGAGCTAGTGGTGCGAGCTACTTGGTTGTCTGAAACGGAGGGCGAAGTGCAGGCGGAGTCTTAGGGCCGAAGCATGGAGCCAAGGTCAAGATCGCATATTGGGTGAAGTCACAGGTCGTTCGGGTTGCAGTGGATGAGTTGGCGGGTTGGGTCGTAGGTCGGGCGGCGGGTAGAACCATAAGTCAGGCAGCGGAGGCAATCGCAGGTTGGGCGCGTGTTGAACGACGAGTGGGCGCACTTAGAGGTGGGATGAGTTGCCGCAACGGGAGCAAAGCTGAATGGTGAACGAGCGCACTCGGAGGTGCGACAAGCTGCTGTAACGGGCAGACAGCTGAATGGTGAACGGATCACTTGGTGACTCGGCCGAGTGAGACAAGTTCGGGTGAAGGGTTCCCGGGTCAGTTGAATGGAAGTGCAATGAGTTGGGAAAACTAGGTGGTTGGTGCGACAAGTTGAAGCAACTGTGGAAAGGTGGTTGGTGTGACGAGCAAGGCATACCGCGTGCGGTGGTTGGCACAACGAGTCGAGGCGACCACAAAGTTGGTGTGTTAGGCGGTGTGAACGACGAGCAGGTGGGCATGCCTGAGGATGAATTGGGTGACCCATGAGTTGGGTGACCCGTGAGTTGGGTGACCTGCGAGTAGGGTGACACAACGAGCTGGTGAACGGTGGAGCGTCCGGTGCGATGATGCAACGAGTTGAACGGTTGAGTGTGGAGTTGGGTGGCACGGTGCGGACGAGATGTGGGTGTGCACTGGGTGGGCAACACTACTGGGTAGCACTACACAATGACAACCAAACGACGAGCGTGGATCGAATGAAATAGTAAACGGTGAAATAGTGGAGGTTGTATGTGGGGACCTCTGTTCGGTGAAAAGGCAAGGTTGCACGGTGGTGCAGGCCGAAGTGTAAATTTGCAGATTTGAGAGTGGGAATCTGGGGGTTCCTCTCCATTGTAAGTTTATGTGGAAAGAACTGATATTATCATTATTATTCGAGCATACTCATATTGCAGGGAGTTTCCCCTCCTGATTTATATCTGCTATGCACTTATGTTAAAATGATGATGATAATGAATGTTGTATGAATGTTCCATTGTATTAACGGAAGATAATACTTAGAGAGTTGAAAAATAAACTAAGTATAGAAAGCTGGCGATCGTGTTTCAAGAATGGTTGGATCAACAGATGAATATTAATTCGGGTACTTCTCCGGTATGCTGCATCATCGTGGACATGACAACATGATGGGCTCGCCGTGCAGGTGCCAACCTTGGGATCCCCACCGTGGTTTTCTACACGTGTGGGGCGTTCGCGTTGTCTCTCATGCACTCTGTCTTTAACCGAATGTCGTACGACGACGACGAGTTCTTTGATGTATCGGAGCTCATTTTCGGGCTTAAGCTCCGCAGGTCCGACTTGATGGTATCGTGGCGTGATCCGGAATCTCATCCGCTCTGGAATTTTCTTCGGGAGGAGCTTAACAGGAGCTTGGAGGGGCTAGGCATAATTATTAATATGTTTTACGAGTTGGAATCCCGGGTGATCGATTACATTGGGAGCCTCACCGGGAAACCTGTGTGGAACATTGGTCCCCTACTTCCTCCCGTTGCTATAAGCCAGAGGGGGATAGATCACCAGAAAATTCGAAGCCGCGACAAGGCGATGGATATCGTCAAGGATGAGTGCTTGTGATGGCTAGATTCCCGGCGTCCGAATTCGGTGGTATTCGTGTGCTTAGGGAGCCTGTTTTTCTTGAATGAAAACCAAATTTGTGTGCTAGCTTCGGGGTTGGAGAGTAGCGGGCAGGCCTTCGTGTGGGCCATCAGATGTCCTTGTCACACAGATGTGAAAGGCTCTAAACAGATGGAGGTGGGGCTGTCGGAGGGATTCGAAGAGAGGACAAGAGAGAGGGGGTTGATCATATGGGGTTGGGCACCTCAGCGCTTGATTCTTTCACATCTTTCAGTAGGTGCTTTCTTGAGCCATTGCGAGTGGAATTCTATGTTGGAGAGTATCAGCGTGGGAGTCCCCATGGTCACGTGGCCCATGTTTGCAGAACAACCCTTTAACTCTAAGCTCCTGGTAGAACGTTTGGGGATAGGCATACAGATATATTTGGATGTGAGCGGAATTCCAGATGAAGGGGAAGTATGAAGAGCTGTCACCAAGCTTTTGGTAGAGGAAGAAGGAAAGAACATGAGAGCGAGAGCCAAGGCACTGTGTAAGGTTGCTAAAATAAGTGTCGACAAAGAAGGATCTTCTTATAGTAATTTGGAGTCTTTTGTTCAAGAAATGCAAAAATTGCATCACAATCTGCTTGTGTTGCCTCGCGTCAATGGATATAATGAATAATTAAAGTGTTGGTGGTCTCACAAGGGAGTGGAAACAACTATGGGACTAGTCACGCCTCGTCTAGAATTGCCGATGTTATTCTTGTTATGTTATGGATTTTATAATAGAAAGGGTGGATTATGTTATTGATTTAACGTGGGAATGTATGCAGTGTGAGATTTTTATGATTGGATAAGTAGGATATATTTATGTCGGGCACACATAAAGTGTGAGATTGTATATTGTGAATAATCCCATTTATACTTAAGTGGAATCCTTATGGGATCATATTTAGATGAAGTGTGAGAATCGAAGATCTTTCTGTTTGTTTGGATTAAGTAAATCTCTATGGGATTATATTTAATTGAAGTGTGAGAATACATTTTTTTTTGTTTGTTTGGATAAATATACAAAATTTTATAGGTAAGTAGAAATTATTTATAAAGAATTTATGATAATGATAATAATTTAAATTTTAAAGTTGTTTTGTTTTTTTTAGAGTGAGAGAATTTTTTATTATATGAAATTTATATAGGGTATATTATGGTAGTGATTTTGTCAAAACATCATAGCATTTAGCTTAATCATGGAAGCCAAAAAGGTATGAGACAAAAAGATGCCAAACCTTCTAAAAAATTATTAAAAACGGAAAAAAATCATTGGCTTATCGAATTCTTTATCGAGCCATCAAAAAGATTCAACAAAAGACGGATAAAAATCCACTATCTGTTCGACGCCAAGCAATACGTAGAGTAACTCCCAATGTAACAGTAAAAGCAAGACGTGTGGGTGGATCGACTTATCGAGTTCCCACTGAGATAAGATCAACCCAAGGAAAAGTACTTGCCATTCGTTGGTTATTAGGGGCATCTCGAAAACGTCCGGGTCGAAATATGAATTTCAAATTGAGTCACAAATTAATGGATGCTTCTAGAGGGAATGGCAATGCTATACGCAAAAAGGAAGAGACTCATAGAATGGCAGAAGCCAATAGAGCTTTTGCACATTTTCGTTAACTCATAAACAGGATCGAGATCTACCTATCTATATAGTGGATTTATATATTCTGATAAATTAGAAATTGATTCCCGTTCAGATCGGACAATATGTTTATCGGAACAAAAGAGAAAAAATAAAAAGAAAAAAGCATAAATCATAGATATCTGAACCTGGAAACCAAGTGCATAATAGTAAGAAGAAGATGGTTGGAGGAAGAAAGATGGATTGCAACCAACAATCCTACATTCTAAGTATAGAGCACCAAGTAAAGAAGAACACAGGAAAGACAACATTGATATCTAGGTGGTTTTACAAAACATGTTCGGGTCCATTTGCTGATTCACATTCTGCTCTGATACCTATTCCAGAATTGGTGTTGGACCATAGTAATCATTACTGTTGGACTTAGGAGTAATGCTTGCGCTCAAGTTGCTAACCAGTTTTGCTGACGTGGAGGGGATGTCTTGGGTAGGAGGTGGGCCCATGCTTAGGTGTGATTGTTGCATTGTGTCAAGAGGGTAGTGTCGTGCTCCATAGTAGTTGCGAGACTTTGAGAGGATGAGGTAGAGATAGAGGTGGTAAATGAATGTAACTAGAAGCCCAAAGCACCAGCCATTTCCTTCATCGCAGCTTTAGCGTTGCCCTAGTAGTAATCGAAGTTGAGGAGGTGAGCCTCGAGCACCAACGAGCTCTCCTCATGATCCTAAAGATAGCGACCAAGCATGTTTCGTAGAGCCCAAGCATTGTCACCTATTGCGGACATCCATAAATTACAGCTCCACCACCATGCTCTAATAACGATGAGGGATGTTGGCATTAAATCGGTCCAAGCCCAAACCGTGCCAAGGTGGAAAGAGGGATCTACCTCTGCCTCTGCCTCGCTGCAAGGGCACCCCCTTTCACGGAAGTGCATGTCCATATCTGAGTTGGAATGTCTTACAGAGTGTGACAAGGATTTAAAATAAATAAATAAATAATTCAAAATGTTTTATTTTTTTAACATTTAATAAAATCTAAAATTAAAATATATTTTTACGAGGTGTTCTCTAATTCACTGTGGTAAAAATGTTGTAATGTCTTGTTCTGTGAACATTTTGACTAGATCAAATTACATAAAAAAATAATAATAGCAATAATTAAAATAAAATAAGATAAAATAGTCAATTTATTATTCGTAGTTTTTTAATTTTAAGTTTTAACTACCCATGACTTTGTCCACCCATAATTTTGCTCATAATATTTTTATATAAATATATATAGATATAAAATAAAAAATAAAATTAATAATTAAAATAAAAATAAATTTTATAAAGTCCACTTCGGGTAGCTCAAGTGGGGATGGTCGTGGAATGAAGTTTCACTGAACCTGAAATCTTGGGTTCGAATCTTGTGCTACCCTTCCTAGTGGGGTGAATAATGGACATATAAACACGAAAATAAGAAAATTCTACCAAATTTATAAAAAATAAAATGATAAACTTTATAAAATAAAAAACACTGACCTTCCTAACCTTTTACAATGTCAAAATTATAGTGAGCTCCGGAGGCTTCTCTCCAAGATTTTTTAGCATAGGAATAAAATCTTAAATCAAAATAAATAATTTATTTCTTTAGGTCCGATAAACCAATGTTTGGTCTCAGTGGACGTTAACCACCACGACCATCATCATCATACAAAAAATAAAATTAATAATTAAAACAAAAACAAAAACCCCTATGCGATCTCTCAACTCTCAACCATAGTACCTGCACGAGGCGAGAAGCTCAACCACCTCAAGAATTGGAATGAGAGAGTGCTGCACTGCATGGGTTTGTTTTTGAAAGTCAAGTCTACCCTCCACCATGTTTAAGCAATGCTCCATTTTTACTGCACCCCAAAAATTAATACGATTGGAGAGAGTTTTAAAAAGATATTTAAGAAAAGGTATCGTTGAAGCTGTACTTAAATTATTTCAGTATTTTTAATTGATAGTATCGTTGAAGATGTTTTAGTATTTTTAATTGGATTATCAACAAAAGCTTACATTGATATCTAGATTTTATAGATTATATTATTCAAAAATATATTTACAAAATATTAAAAAATTATATTATTATATTAATTTTTATTATTTAAATATTAAATAATATAAATTTATATTGTTTTATTTTAATTATTTGAAATATGTATAGATTCAAATTGGAAAATATATAATTAATATCATGACAAAACTGAAATATGACCGTTCTAGGTCACCAATTTGTCGAATGATTGGATCCTCCTTATTGAAATGCGAAGAAATATTTTTAGAAAAAGGAAATAGAATGATAAAAATATTCAAGATAAAGTAATATTTGTGTATATTTTTAAAAGGAAAAAAAAACAAGATCCGATCATGTTACATGACGACAAGAGTATGTAACTAACTTATAATATATATATATATATATATATATATATATATATATATATATATATATATATATATATATATATATAGATATATATATATATATATATATATATATATATATATCTATATATATATATATATATATTATAAAATACATAATATAAAATTTTAAAATATAAAAAATTAATTATAATTTTATTAATTGCTAAATATTTTTAAATAGATAAGGGATTAGTTTTTGGTCTAGTTTGGAGGCTTTGAGTTTTTTTTTTTTTTTTTTACACACTTTTTATTTCGAGTCAAGGCATCCCCTTGAGGTGAGGTGAGGTGCAGTGGACTAAGAAACTTTTTCTGAAATGTCATAGTTATCAGATCAAATCAACCGACAACAAAAAATAATGAAAAGATATCAGCAACAAAGACAACCCTACAATCTACCCTTGCCAATGTGCAAGTCCCCGAGTCCTCCATTGTAACTCCTCATAATTAAACAACCTCTGCCACAAATGCAGCAGGCTTCTCCTTATAGCAAATGAAAAAATATCCCTTATTAGAGATTGCTCCAAAGAAAATAGGAGTGAAAATAGAACATATGTGGCTACATGCCACTATATGCCAATTTGTCGGACTTTGGCCATGAGAAAGGATGTTGATAAGTTGGATTAGAAAAAATTGGATGCTCAAAGGGGATCTAGAACTTAAACTATGCTTAAAAGGGTTTTTCACTACAATCTTCAACAACATAGACGACAAGGAAAAAATCTTCTAGGGAGGCTCATATTTCATGGATTTAGTGGGTCTATTCATGAAACTATAGGTTCAAAAGTTCAACCCCAAGAAAGAGTATTTCTCCTCGACACCAGTTTGGATATGCCTTTATTCTCTCGCCCAAGAGTACTAGGACTACAACATCCTAGAAGGAACTGGAAATGCAATTAGAAAATTTGTGATGATATATAAAACCACCAAACATGACTAATATACCTCTTATGCGCACCTCTGTTCCTATCTAGATCTCTTGCAACCACCCCCAACTAGCATACTCTTAAGCAGCAAGGACAAAATCTAGGAACAACCAATCTATTATGAAAACATCATATTAAGTTGCCACAAATGTTATGAATATGGTAATTTGTTCCAAGAGTGTCTAGAAGATCACACTCAAATTAGTGCAATGACATCCCCAACTCAATATCAAGAAGGGTTCACCAAGTTGCCAAAAAAAAACAATAATATTAATGAAGAAAGGTATGGCCAGTATGTTGTCCAAAAATGTGGAAGAGCAAAATCAGTTTGCAATTCTACAACAACTATCAGAACATGGATAATTATAAAAGACAGAACAACAACAAGAGAGAGATCTGAGGTAGACCAGTCAACTTCCACCAGAACACAAATGACAAATACATCCATTCCACTAATCAGAATCATCCAGAAGATCTAGAAATGGAAGAAAATATTCTAGAGCAATTTGACGTCGAAGATGATAAAGGCATGGAGTTGTAGGACATATATTTGTAGTCACTAACTAAATAATGGCACAATAAGGACCTGACAACAATCCTGGAGGAAAAAGTGCAACTCATAGCTGTTGTAGTTGTTACAACAACACCCAAAAAAATTTAGCCCAATACTTGAATTTTGGGGCCCCCTCTGCTTTCTATGGTTTCAATGGTTATGTCTATGATTGATTAGATTTTTCAATGACCTCACTGCCATAAAACATTATGATTTCCCATGCTTTCATGATGCATATCACACATACTCATCTTTCTTCATCTTCATTCTCATTCTATTGAATGCATTAAGGTTTGTGTAGTGATTGTTTTATTCAAGAAAATTCAAGCCCTAGGTCTCCATGGTATGCATTGCAAATGATAGGCAAACATTTTGTGTTGTTGGTTGTTCTTTACTTTGGTTTTCATTCTCTGATTTGCATCTTCAAGCCTCAACATTCATGAGCATTTTGTAGCATTTTTAAGTCATGCTAGTTGCATCATCATTGTTGGAGATTTCATTCTACAATGATGTTTTTTGGTTATTAAGTTGGTTCATGTGCCTGAATATTAAATTGGTTTTCAAACAAAAGTATATTTTTTCCAAATTAATGCAACATCTTGCACTTTATTTTTTACTATTGCATATTATTTTGCTTTGAAGGAATGTGATGATGATGCAAGACCTAATTTGTCATAAGCCTTTGGTCATGAATGAGGTCATGAATTCAAGAGTGGATCTTCAAATACACATTATGCATTAAACTTGTTTCAAGAGAAGGCATTGGAAACATCTTTGTTACTTGTATTTGTGAATCTTTTCGAGGTTTCTTTTAGTTTCTGGTGGAGCTAATGCTAGTAACTTATTAATGAATTAGATTGGCTAGTGAAGAACATGTATGTTTATTTTACAAAGTCCAATTGCAGTGGCTTGAGCAAGAAAACTTGTATACATTTCATTTCCTAATTGACTAAAACTCAAAGAATGTGCATTATTCCTCAATCTCATGCTCTCTAAAACCATATTAAGTTTAAAATGAAATCATGCATGTTTGAAGCTTCACTCTTCTCACTTCAAAGAACGAGTCTTTAGAGATAAAACCTAAAGAGTTAATGGCATAAATGAATCATAATAAAAAATGATAGAAGCATAAAACTAATATGACAAAAGTGCTCACTCTCATTAATGATAAAAGGTCTAAGTAAATATATTTTTTAAATTATTTCAAATACAAATATTAAACTTTCATTTACTTCTTATTAGTCTCGTAAGTTTTTTTTGTAGTGTTTAATGAAGGTGTTGAGAAACAATGAGCATTGACAAACAATTCAAGGGACCGTTGAAAAAATACATAGAATAACACAATTAAAACAACGCATTGAAAAATAATTAAAGCAATGCGTTGGAGGATAATAATGCAATGCTTTGATGGATACATTTTAATGCAGCGTATCATTGTAGTGCATTGGATGGCATTCTACAATGTGATGAAGGGTGTAGAAATAATGCCTTCAAAACCCTAAATTACAATATGCCGCAATTATAAGGTGTGTTGGAGAAATAAGGAAAATGCGTTGTTGATATACAACGTGCATTGAAAGGAGACATCACAAGGAATACGTTGAATAATGCATTAAACGTACGGCGTTGGGTATGAGATATAAGGCAACGTTGGAGAACTATTCAAGAATGGTTGGATCACCAGATGACTAGTAAGTCGGGTCCTTCTCCGGTATGCTGCGTCATCGTGGACATGACAACGGGATGGGCTCGCCGTGCGGATGCCAACCGCGGGGGCCACCCTTATCCCGATTGCAGGTCGATAAACCGGCTGACATGGAAGTGTGGATTCATCCTTTTATCTAAATATTATTAAATAATTTATAAATATTTAAATATCAAAAAAATAATTTTTATTTTATTAGTTATTATTTTAAGTATTTTTGTTTGTTTTTTTTTTTAATAAATATAGATATATAAAATACAGTTTATTATATACTTAAATTTTTTTATTAAAATTATACATTTCAATTATATGAATTTTTATTTTTTTATGTGGGAACATTATTGAGGACCAAATTTTATAAGGAGAATATTTCCACGTTTATTTTTTTACAAATGTATATATTGTTTATGTCATGTCATCATTATTTTTTTATTGTCTTTTTCAATTTTAAAGACAAGATTGACTAACCTCGTCTATTTTTGTGTCACCTCTTCTGCCCTCTATATCAACTCTCCCGGCAGTTCCCAATAGTTCCGGTTTTTTTCCCTTTGTGTCGGCTTTCCCGGCTATTCTGGCAGTTCGCGGAAGTTCCAGCTTCTGCCCTCTGCGTCAGCTTTCCCAGTTGTTTTGGCAGTCCTGGAAGTTTCGGTTGTTTTCGGCAGTTCCGGCTTCTGCCCTCTGCGTCAGCTTTCCTGACTGTTTTGACAGTTCCCGACAGTTTTGGCTTCTACGTGACAGATATATTTTCTCCTCTGTTGACTCTCTCTGCCGCTCTGTTTGTACTCTCCGGAAAGTCCTTCTCCCAGATTCTCACTTCCCCTCTACTGCAGAATGATCATTTAATTCGAAATCCTTAGAAAACCCTGCCCTAGGAATTGAATTCTTGATCAATTCGCACTCTCCGTGTGTGTTTCCAAATGAACCCCAAGCCTCTATTTTATACTTTTCCTATTGATTCTTCAATGGACGAAATTAAGTCTCTAATCAACGGCTAAGATTAAAACATGACTTGATCTGCCTTCTAGAGCATTCTCACCCATATTTTGATTAATACCCATTAATATTTTAATTTCTTTAAGTTTAGACTTAGGAACTCCATTAGAAATATTAATTATTTTAATAAAATACAATCTAGGTGGAATTTCACCAAAATGTTTGTGGGTTCTTTAGAACTCGTGTGCCTTAGCCTCTACACCAATTTTAAAGGCTAGAGAACTTCCAATGCTACCAAAAACTAACACTCCCTCTTAGCGAGGAAAGTGCTTTAGCAACTAACACTGCATCCGTACTGCAACTCAGATGCTAAGAGAAACAACTGAAAAACATCCAAGATTAGTTGAACTTAACTGTGTTCAACATAATACAATGAATGTTGGAATCTGACTGCAGCTGATTCTGACCCTCTGAATCTTCTGCGCTACTGCTAGCTCCTGCACTCTGCCAACTGCACTGTTGCCAACCTTGCTCTCTGTTGATCAGTCTTTGGTCCCCAACTATTGCATTTCTCCTCCAAACACTCAATTGCATCATTTGACACTAAGTCCATCTCGCTACTTCTGAATCTTGGGCTCTCGTAGAAAGGAATTCATCCAAGAGGTGGACTCCTCAAGGATCCTACCCACATGTAGTCTTTCTGACTACAACTCAATATCGCCCCATCTCCCTCTTGGAGGTGCATGGGAACTCATGGAAAACTCATCCTCGTCAATCTTTGTTGAAGCAACATTAGGATCATATTTATCATCCTTGTCCTTTTTCTTCAAAGGACATTGGGATGCATAGTGGCCCAACTCACCACAACTGAAACATTTCACCTTCGAAATGTCCTTCTTTCGCTTCGGCTTCTGCTATCCCTTCGATGCCAGAGTTGCGTTCTCCTCCTCCTCCTTTTTCTTTGTGAAACTCCCACTACTACCACTAAGGTTGACCTTCACTAGGTCCCTCCTTAACTCCTCCTGTTGAAGAGCTGCCCACATCTCCTCCCATGAAGGTAATTTTTCTCTGCCCAATATGCTTTGGATGAAAACTTGTCATTCATATGAGACTCCATTAAGGGCTATCCTAACCATCGCGGTTGGTTGAGGAGTGGACCCCACTGTATCAAGCTGGTATCTAGTGTCCTGAAGATGCTGAAGATAGAGGTTCACCCCTTCTCCTTTCTGCATCAAAGTTGGCTACAACTTCTGCTCTAAACACATCTTTTGTTGTTCAAAAGAGCCTTCATACAAAGACGACAAGGCTTCTCACATCTCTCGGGATGTATCCTTTCCTTGCAAGAGTGAGACCACATGATCTCGAACTCCATCGAGAATGAGCCTCTTTGTCTTCCCCTACTCGGACTTGTACTTCTTATTTTGATCATTGTCAGCAGGAACAACTACAACAAATTTGACATAGGCCTCAAGATCATATTCCTCCAGAACAGCTAAGATTCTTGTCTTCCATATGACATTTTTGGAAGCACCTTCCAACCTATCCTGATCTCTGAGCCCACGCGATGCCATTTTACCCAACAGTCGAACTGACTCCTCTAGTCACTGCTTAGCACTGCTCAGTTGATCAGCAAGTGAGAAATTAATACTTTCTAGCAAAAAGTTCTCTGAGGAGAAAATTACCCTTTTATGTGTCTTTGTTCTTTTCCAGCAGATTTCTTCCTTGACAGAAATTGTTCCCTTCAAGCACTACTCTAAGGCTCTCTGTCACTCCCTCTGCCTCTGCAAACTCACGAACTAGAAATTGTACTTCTCTGTCATCTCACTCAGAGAGAGATTTCCTCGGATCTGCTTCTGGCAAGGACTGTGTAATCCCTTCAAGGGAATTCGAATTGCTACCAAGTGAAACTTTTGGCCTCACTACTCAGCATTAGATCTGCTCTTCCTGTTTCAAAATCAATGCTTCGATACCATGTGAAAATTCCTAGACTCGAAGGAACCCCTACTACAGCAAATCTGAATCTACTTCACCTACTTAATTGTTAACATACATTAACCAAGTTATTCTTTCGAATATTGAAGCAAATTACTTCTACAACCTACACTAATTAAATATTTGATCTCATGAAATAGAAAATAGAGTAAAGAACAAGATACGTAGGACACGCTTATTTTTGGACACAATAGTCCCCGCAAAACAGTTCTCAGGGTTTATTATTATGCAGGAGAAATATCTGAATACAAATATGGGATTCTCATCTAGCAATCCTTTACAGAGAAAATACTAGGGGAAAATTTGAGTGAGTTTTACCTCACTTCACCCGACATAGTTCCGGTTGATTCAGTTCAAGACTAGCTAACCTCAGCTATTTCTGTGTCACCTCTTCTGCCCTTTACACCAGCTTTCCCAACTGTTCCAGAAATTCTCGGCAGTTTCGGCAAGTTCCATATTCTGCCCTCTGCATCAGATTTCCCAACTATTCTGGTAGTTCCCGACAGTTCCGGTTGTTCCTGGCATTTTCGGCATCTTCTCTCTCCGTCAACTTTACCAGATGTTCTGGTAGTTCTGGCTTTTGTGTGAAAAACAAATTTTTAGCTTTGCTGGCTCTCTCTGCCACTCTTTCTGTATTCTCTGAAAAGTCCTTCTCCTAGATTCTCACTGCCCCTCTACTGCATAATGATCACTTAATTCGAAATCCTTAGCAAACCTTGCCCTATGAATCAAATTCTTGATCAATTCGTTCTCTGTGTGTGTGTTTCCAAATGAACCCCAAGCCTCCATTTTATACTTTTATTGTTGAGTCTTCAACAACCGAGATTAAGTCTCCAATCAACAGCTAAGAATAAAACATGACTTGATCCGCCTTCTAGATCATTCTAACCCATCTTTTGGTTAATACCCATTAATATTTTAATTTCCCTAAGTTTAGACTTAGGAAATCCATTAAAAATATTAATTATTTTAATAAAATACAACCTGGGTGGAATTTCACCAAACGATTTCTGCGTTCTTTATAACTCATGTGCCTTAGCCTCTCCACCAATTTTCAAGGCTAGAGCACTTATGATGCTACCAAAAACTAATAGTAAGTTCACTGAAATTAGTTTTGGTTAGTATTATGCCTTCACAGAAGGAAATGTAATGAGATTCAAAAATATATAATATCCCTTCATTCCCCCATACAAAAGGATTTCCTTGGGTTTCCCCATTGAAGAAATCCTAGGGGTGATCAGTTTGAATATAAATTTCCTCTATAAAACTGGGGTTTAGGAGGGGAATTTGGAAAACCTTCCATAACTGCAATAATCTTAGTGGAAATGTTTGAGGAAGAGGGATTTTCTCAAAGATAGCATGCTTCTTAGCATTTTAAAAAGCCTAGACCATAATGAGTGCAAGAGCTTTATGATTTTTTGGGCATTGAGAAATGATCTAGGTTTTTAATGCATCCTCAATGGATGAAGCATTAGACTTATAGGAGATCCCAGATGTACTTTATATTTCTATCTATACCATCTTAGAGAATGAGCACTCAAAAAATAAGTAGATGTATGTCTCAACCAACATACAATATAGGTAACATTTTTTAGGACCTTTGAATGATCTCCCTTGTAGGTTGTCCCATATGAGTGCTTTATTATGAAAAGGGAGGCACCTAAAAACTTTGGGTTTTGCAGGGAATTTAAGCTTCCATAACATCTTTCCCCACCAAGGAGTAGTTCGTGTGCTATTTTCCTATGCACAAGTAGAGTAGCCAATCTCGAGGACATATCCCCTAGAGGAGATTGGTGACCATATCAATTGATCTATTTGATCCAATGGAGAGACACATGTATTTCATAGAGTATTGACATAGACATCCCACATAAGAGCATACTCTACATCAAGATCCAATTCCCTACTTGATAACACATGGACATGTCCAACTACAATACCTCTTGTCATAATATGATTTAGGAAGAAGAAGAATATCCTATTGAGAATCCTGATAAGATGAGTGCGTGGGATATTATTATTTTGACACTTGATCCAAGGGTCCTCCCATATGCACCATTTTCAATGCCCCACATCAACCATCTACCTATAACGGGGACTAAATGATGGCCTTCAAAATAGTGGAACCAATTTATGTGTTTTTATTTATATTCTCTTATCCGGTCCGCTATAAAATCATGAAGAGTATATTTTTTCTTTGTGAAATTTTGTGCCCACCACCTTAATCCTTGTATTAGTATCCACACATATTTAGTGGCTAGAGCCTCTAACAAGTTCAAAATAATTTTTATTCCCCATCCCGCTAAGGCTTTGTGGATATCCATTCATATCCATGAGGTTATCTCTACTAGTCCTTTATCCTCGTATCCAGTCTAAAGGAAATGAAAGGATACTTGATGGATCTTTTCCAAGACACCTTTGGGTAGATAGGGAGGCTTTGAGAACCGCTTTCACTAATGCCCAAATACATGAGGCAACCAACTATATGTTGCACCAAACATGAAATTTCCTTTTAATATTTCCTAGAAGCCAAAGCCAATCAATTTTACTATAATTGGTTGTGTTAGTGCCTAAATCTACCTCAAGCTGAGAAATGTAGGATCTAGGGTAACATCAAACCACGCTTAACCTGGTAGCTAGCCCTACCAGGTCGGGAGAGGGCTCTCTCCTCGTCAATCTCAATGAAAATTTATTAAGGAAGGCTTGAGATGACTAATGTAAAGACTAATTTTAGGCTAGGTATATGTTCAGAAGAGTTTTGATTGAATTTGATGATGTTTTGTTGGCTCAAATGTGAAAGGCAGATTTGGGTTCGGGGAATGAGGCTCAGTTTTGTAGAGATCTTTATGGGGCGAGGTAGGAAAATGGTTTAGTACTTCAAATTGAGTGATATGGAGAGAATTTAGACTAGTGAGGAGTTGAAGAGGGAATGAAATTCTCAGAAATCCTTTCAAACAACTGAAAACATAAATAACTAAATAAACCCTAGGTAGAGCACTACAAATCAATGAATCCTACCTTTATCCTTGTTTGATTTACTTAAGATGAAGAAGAGAGAGATGATGGCATACATAAAACACATGTAAACTTACAATTACAGAAGAAGACACAATACCAAAGCAAGATGCCACAAGAATTCCATAAAGTGTTGCAAACCCTGGTCTATTCCTTTGCCAAACTGCTGAAATGAGTATACAATGAAGCTCCAAGCTTTCCCAAAAGTCCAACCCTTGTCAATGACTGAAAAATTACAAGATATAGGCAACCAACAAATCATCCTAGCCTCTAGGGGTTGAGCTGATAAATTTAGAAGCTGTTCCAACAAAATCTAAACTGAGAACTAAAAAGTAGGCAGTGGAACAACTTGCCTCTAAAAACTAGGGAACTGATTCATTCAGTTGCAAACTACCTTTTGATGGATGAATCTACCTCTATGAGTGAAAATTTAGCATAATTACATCAAAATCCATCAAATCACATTAAATTACATCATGAGTTTGACTATTAGAAAGAGAAAAGTCAAACTGTGAAGAAACTAGGTGAAAAATAGAGTTTTTTGGCCAAAATGAGCAAATTTCCTCCTATACGCCGCACTGATTTCCCTATGTGTAGCACCTTTTTGCAGCTGATTTTGGAGGCCTTCCCGGTGTCAAAATTTGCTCCAAGTGGGCTTGTTGGAAAGGTCTGCCTGTCTAATTTCCAAAACAAGTGGAAGTTCTGAATTTGGCCTTCATTTGCCCCTCCAAGACTGAGTTCTCCCAACACTACTTCCTGTGTGTCCAAAAAGGGGCAGAAAGGTAATTTTTGAGGTGGTTTTGACCTTTTTGGAAGCTCAAACCCTGTCAAAATTTCTTGGCCATTTGTGGGCATTCATATATTTCCATGAAAAATCCATAAATGCTGAGTTTTATTCAAAAGGAGGTCCCTAGCAAAAGCGCGCGCCAGGTAGCGCGGCGCATCAGGCAGAAAAACCTGTTTTTTAGGCCAAAAATTTCAAAATTGTAAAAGGTGTCCCAAATTTCTTGAAATTTGGGCTCAATGTCCTTCATCAAGTGTTGTGTTGGGACAAGGAAGCCTTAGATAAGCTCTGAAGTCTATCTTGCTCTTTTCGCTTCCTCAATGCCTTCTTCAACTTGGCCTTCAAAATCCTGATTCTTGCTTTGCACACCTTGTTTCTCGCCAAGAAATGATGGGCCATGTGCCTCAACATAGTTTTCTCTCTGTTGGCCTTCTCTAGCATATTTTCCAAGTGGATATTTGCCCTCTCAAGCCAAGATTCATGATCAACATTGATTTCTTGTTCAAGTGGTGTGAGCTTGACTTTCCTCCTCTTAGCAGCTTGCCGGTTTTCTCGTATGTTTTGTAGCTCCATAATGGTTTGTTGATCCTCTAGCTGTTTGTTTCTTTGCTCCAGATATTTTATTATCCACTTGGCTCTTTCTAGGTTGAGAGACAAATCATGAATGTCCATTTGTTGTTCCTGAATGATCTCCTTGAGCTTTGAGCTTTGTGAGCCCAAATCGGCGTCATCATCCTGAATAAGAATGAAATCTATCTCTTGCCCTCCTGAAGGCCCCTCATCATGTAATGGCCGCTTTCCCTTGTCCTATACCTACTCTACTGATGGAGGAAACGAGACCCCTTCCACCCCGGGTGGAGATAATACTTGTTTTGCCGCTGCAAACAAATTTCTAGTGCCCTTTTGATAGGTGACAAACACTGGCACACTAGTGGTTTGTGTCTCATGAATCTCCTGCTGATGTGAAGGTCCTCCTATCTCATGAAAAAATATTGAGGGTACTTGAGGACCTGTAAAGACCTCATGTGAAATGAAATCCTCCCATGAGATGTTCTGTAAACCAAGCTGATGTAAGACCACAATTTTGATTAGTGCAAAATGATATATACTGTTATACTGCTGCTGAGGAGGCTTCCTATGCACTAAGGTGGTCATCTTCTCAATGTTTCAGCAAATAAAATAGGGGAGATTCATCATTCTCATCCTAGTGAAGTGCATCAACAATCTGATGTGATAGGCATATAGGCGAGAAAACCGGTCCTCATATCTGAAATATTTAATTATGAGTTTCATCAAGGGAGCATATGTGTCCTTCAGATATCTGAAGGGAAAAACTCTATTGAGATGCCTCTTATAACCAACCTAGATGTAAGGCTCATAATGCTCTCTATCAATCTGTTGCCTTTTATTCCACTGCTCACCAACATTTGGAATGCTAGTTGCTTGAGAAATAGTCTCGAATGTCAAGGTGAGTGTCACACCTGCCAAAGTGACTTAACCATTATGAAGATAGAGCACAAACAATCTAGCCAACTCACGATGGTACTGGACTCTCTCTGCCATCTCATAGAATTGATAACAAAATTGGTGTTGAAAGCATGTGACAGCAAGAGGACAGGCCAACAGCTCGGCAAGTGAAGTAGGCTCTTCTCGTATATGTTTACCACCCTTGTGAGGTCTCCTTGGTGCATGCATTTCTCTAGAAGAATCACTGAGTGTCTCCTCATTTCGATCATAGGAAGGATCTGACTCCACGTTTGCCAATTGGTGAGCTCTAGTATTGTAGCAATAATGCTACAACTCCTGGGGCTTCCTGTCTCTTAATTTTATCAACCCGGTAGTTCGTACAAACTTGGAAGCGACGGTGTTGTATGCACAAGTACTAGCTCTTGTCGCAGCTGTCACTTGGTCAGCTGGCACAAGTCCGCTAGGGCTCAAGCCAACTCTATAGGCTCACAGAAGAAGCTTTATCAATGATGGACGAAAGCTAGCTCAAAGAAGACTAATCTACTTGGCAAAAATGAACTGAAAGAAAATCAAAACATGGAAACCCTAGGAAACCCTATTTTAACTAGTCTAACCTCTATGATGCAAAGAATGTGAAGGAAACTTCTACCAATGATGCCATTACTTCTAATAAGTGAAAATTCATGAATCTAATCTACTTGCAGCTTAAAAGACATGTTTTTGTATTTTTTCTTTAAGTGGATGGAGTGATTGTGATTTTGTGCTTATTAGGGTTTGGTTGTGCAGATGTGATGCGGAAGGAAGGAAAGCTTGGGAAAGGTTGGGGAGGCTAGGAGAGGTCCCCAGAGATCCTTAGCATCAGTCCACAGAGGTTCCTCACGTTCAGAGGCTCAACAACCGAGTGAGTGGCCTCCTACAGGATGTCTGCAGGGGATTCTACAGGAACCGCAGGGGTTTCTACAGGAAGTCTACAAATTGCTACATGATGACCTACCGTGGGTATTTGAAGTGATGGTGGAGTGATGGAATGGTAGGGGGAGATGTGTAAGGTAGGAATAAGGCTGGTGATGGCTGAGGAGTGGAGAAGTAGGATGGAGAACGAGTGTATGAAGTAGGTTGATGGATGAAAGGTGATAACAACGAAATGTCTAAAGAATGAAGTTACGTGAGGAGTGGAGGAGTTTGGGAGATAACAAAGCGGAGCAGAGGTCAAGGATGTGGTTGTATGCGTGATCAAGACGAAGAAGTAGGTAATAGAATGATGAAAAGCAGTGTAAATGAAACAAATGGCTTATGACTGTCACCAAGATGAAAATTCATTAACCTAAGCTACCTGAACTCAATGAACAGCAAGATAAAGCGTGTAGAGGAATGTGCATGAAGCGGTGATGAAGGTGTATGGTGCAAGAGTGAAGTGCATGGAAAGATCTATCATAAACGAGACTATGTTGCAGCATGTATAAAGTGAAGAACTGCGTATTTTTGTGGCTGGTATAGGCTGCAGTCCAATCTCCAAATAGAGATGGCAGTGGAGACTTCCTCAACCTTTTTTACTGGAGCTCCAAGAAATTATATCTATCCTCCTATCAAACTTAAGCAACTTAAAGCAAGTCACCATAAACTAGTCCTATCTATGCTCATGAAAATGACTAAATTACCAAACTATGAATTCGAATTGCATGTGGAAATAAACAAACTCAAAGTGCTGGAACGAAATGCAAACACATTACAACACTGAGGAGATATATTGCTCTCAGGTTGGGCCCTAACCTGAGAGCTATAGCTCCTTGAGAAAACTCAGAACTAGATCAAAATCTACCTTCTTTATTCATAATCTGATGTCATGCCAAATTGGCTTACAAAAAGAACTACACCGAGCTGTGCTCAAAAATTACAATAGTAATGCGAAAGTTTCAACAACCTATCAAAGGCTACGGCCTCCATACTTATGCAAAAACGATCATCCAACAGGTGTCCTTGATTTTAGGAGCTCGACTGTCCAACTAAAGTTTAACTGCTGATCTTGTAGGACAGTCATAACTACTGTTCCTGTAGAACAGTTATAACTGTTGTTCCTGTAGAACAACTGGCTGCTTCTAAGCTCAGTGGGGAGATGGATTGGAGCTCGGAGCTATGGTGGGAATCACGAGGAGGGTCCCAAGACTGTGGACATCCTCTCCTAAAAACCAGCAGTGCCACCTCATTGTCTCCTTGCCTCCTTTTTCGTTGTCTTTTTCTCCCTTTTAATGCAAAAACCTGAAATCATAAAGCATTAGTCACGTAGATAAAATGTCTACCCTTCTTCCTACAAACAACACGAATAAACTAAGAAATGCATGCATAAGCAGTAAAAAGTGAATGGTTTGAGAAAAGCAAGTAGGCCAAATGAGCCCAAATTATACCAAAAATTGGGGCTCATCATCACCCCCCAGCTAAACTATTTGCTCATCCTTGAGCAACTTTGCCCTGGCTCCTCGTCTTTGGCCGAGAACTAGAGCCCAGAGCATGCTTTTCCCCCCCTGATTTTGGTGGTTCTGCCTTTTCTGCCGAGGGTGGTGCTTCCTTTTTTAGCGGCCCTGCCTTTACTGCCCCTGGTGGTGACGAAGGTGATACTTCCTTCCCCTTTCCTATTTCCTTGAGCCGGGATTCGGAGGGCGACTGGCCTATTTTTCGTGTCCAGGAAGTTATTTTTGGGCTCCCCTTTTCGGGGGTGGCTAATGTTTTGGAGGGGGTTCTTGCACTGGGTGAAGTAGGGACGTCCCCTGAAGTGGTTTGGCTGCTAGGTGGAGGCTGTGGCTTGCCCGTGGTCATCCTCTTGCTTCTCCTAGCTTCAGATGGTAGAGGGGTCTCCCTCTCCCTTTTCTCCTTCGGTTTTGGAGGTGTGCTGAGGGCAGCCAGTGCCGCTGCTGCCTCCTTTTCGAGAATGCTAGCCTTCTCTTTCTTGCGTTTTGATCTCTCAGAGCTCCTTGTAGAGGGCCCCTCCTTTCCAGATTTCGGGCTTCCTGTGGAAGACCCTGCTTTGCCCACTTCCGGGCCTCCTGTAGAAGATCCTTTCTCTGTCTTCAGACTCTCTGTAGGAGACTGTTTCTCAATGACTTTCGGGCCTCTCGTAGAAGCCCCTTTTTCCAATTTCGGGCTTCCTGTAGAAGCCCTTATCTCTGTCTTCGGGCTTCTTGTAGAAGCCTGTGTTTGCACTTTCGGGCTTCCTGTAGAAGCCTTTGTCTCCGTTTTTGGGCTTCCTGTAGAAGCCTGTTCTCCAACGATTTTTGCGCTTCCTGTAGAAGCCTTGGTATTTTCTCTTGGGCTTCCTGTAGAAGCCTGTGTTTGTGTTTTCGGGCTTCCTGTAGAACCCTGTTTTTGCTTTCCTATAGACACAGGTGTCTTCACTTCCACTTGCTTGCCTGCTTGAGTTTTGCTTTTTGCTTTGGGTGCAGGTGCTGCTGAGGTACTTGGGCTGACGTGGGCCACCTCTGCTTTGTCCATTCTGCTCTTCATCCTCTTTTCCCTTGCTGACAGAATAGGTGTGCCACCCTTTTCTTTGTCCTTCTTTTCCTCAGCCACTGCTTCGTGTTCCTCACTGCTGGAGGAGCCACTATCTTCAATCAACATTTTAATATCCCCATCTTTGGTCAAATTGCGGAAGGATTCCCATGAGAGGGGGACCTTATATGAGTGCAATGCATCTTCCACAAGCAGTTTTATTAACCCATGGTGGGCTATCTGATCAGGTATGCCCTTTCTTAGCTTTGTAGCACACTCCATTAGGGACTGCAGGAGATAATAAGGGATGCTCAGTTTTTGCTGTACAGGAAGGTCGATTTGGTGCCTCAACTCAGCGAGTAACCGAAAGTGATATGCATACACGATGCTGAACCGGCCTTCACAAGTAATATATTTCATGATTTGCAAACTGACTTCATTCCAAGGTGGTGATAGGCTCGTTCTTCTCACCCCGTTTTTATCCTCCGAGAATTCTTCCTCAGGTGGAAAGAACTCCTTCTTTGCCTGCTGACTCAGCTTTCTCTCCTCTTTATCCCACGGAAGACCCATGGGAAGTTCTGTGATCCGACTGATATGTTCTGGGGTGAGCTGGAGGCTTAGACCTCTGAAGCTTACTGTGGCCAGTGTCTGGGATTTAGGCTTCAAAGCCTGCAAGAATTCCTCGGCTACTTCATCATCGTAGCCCTGCAGCTTATCACAAAAAGGCATCCATTGTGCTCTGGTGAAGAGCTCTACTACTGCCAGGTTTCTCCTTAATTTGGTGGAATTTGTGGGTTCCCGCCTGATAAACCCACCCGGCATGATGAACACGGGGGTTTTGACTAAAGGTGACAAATGCAAAGGAGATTCGGTCTATTTTAGGCAGAGCATGCATACAATTCACAAACCACAGTCTAATTATACTGCTATCCTGTAGAAGCGATAGTATAGGCACAGCAATCCGATATTTTTATGACCAGACTGTGAATAATGATCTTGCCACCTTTGAAAGCCAATTGTGGAAGGAGTTTCAGGGTTACCTTTTTCTGCCACCTTTCCTTACGTGAGGAATTCACCTTCCTGTAGAACTACGTTCCTGTAGACACTGCTTCCTGTAGGACTGCGTTCCTATAGAAACTGTTCCTGTAGGAGCAGTGTGCAAACTTCGGGGAGGACTGTAGTTGGCCAGCAGTCGAGATGTGCTTCACCGATGTTCTGGTGGCCGAAAGCTCGGCGTATCAACGTGCAGAGGAAATCAGAAGAGCCACTCGAGTTTTGAAGTGGAGGTTGATGAATACATGCGCATAATCTAGCCGATTAGATTTTGAATCAGCGCAGCTCGTGGCGCGGGGGGTGAGCTGTCCCCGCTGGACCGTTGGGCGACGTCAGCCATCATTTGCCTGCATATTCACTCGTTGCCGCATTCATTCCCACAGATCTGCCGCCGCCCTTTTCGGTTAAACTCGTTTCTCGGTTGACGGGACTATCCTCACGTGCGTGCTGCGTATTTTCTTTGTCGTGGCTACCACCCAAGCATCCGACTATACCATAACTAGCCGACATGGCCAGTCAACTGGCCATACGGCCGCTCAACCATTCATTTCTACGCCATGCAAACAAATCAAAGTAATACTCATGCGATTTGGTGGAAGGAAGGGTTGAGACACTTACCTGCGCGCGGCTGCACACGATTTTTCGGTTTTTGGACGACGGGGAGCGGATATACCTGCTGCATGCAGCTTACACAGTCCCGGAGGCTCATGGTTATAGAATGCTGGCGATGGAGTGGATGCTCTGGTTGCCTGCGCCCGTGTGTTGTTTGCGGAGGGCGGTGCTGTGAATGGTATCCACTCATGCAGGTTTGACTGTTACAGGATTCCCGCGAGGTGCCTTGTAACAGTCTCGCCTCCTTGGGTGCATGTTGCACGACGATGGATAGAACCTTCTGATCACGCTCCCGGAGCTTCTGATGCTTGACATGGATGTGGTATGAGCTCTCGGTGGTTGTTTTTCTTTGACAAATGGCTTTACCACGGGAACTCATTGATCTGGTTTGCTGGTGCAGGGATCTTGGTTGCATGGCGACGAGGATGGTGGAGCAAGGTAATAGCAATGTTCAGGGGTGCCAATCAGTGGCATGCATGCATCCAACCCATTCCTCAGCCACTAGATCTCCATTTGAAACAAATTTCTGGCCGTCCCAAACTTCTACAGGAAGTTTCCTGTAGAACACAGAGCTTCCTGTAGAAAGTTCGGCCTTCCTGTAGAAATTCTGCACTTTCCTGTAGAAAATCCGCGCCTTCCTATAGAAAGACTGCGCCTTCCTGTAGAAAGACTGCCCCTTCCTGTAGAAAGACAGCAGCTTCCTGTAGAAGATTCAAACCATGATAAAATTGCACATACCTTGAAAAAAAATGGGTGCTCTTGGAGGAGGTACTGATGAGGTTCCTTGACAGCATGATAAGGACCCTTGGCTGTGAGTTGAAGGGCTGCCTCTTCTCCATAGAGCATCTGCAACCTGCATGCAATTTTTACCATATTTTGCTTATTGTTTTTTTCTCTTTTTTCTTCTTTTTTTTCTTTTTTTTGAAAGATAACAGGGGCGCCTCAAGGAGATTTTCACCCGTGTCATCTGCCCTGAGCGCCTCAGAGAGGTTTTCACTCAAGGATCTTTTTCAACTTTTTTTTTTTTTTTTTTTTTTGAAAAAGCAATAGGAGCGCCTCAATGAGGTTTTCACCCCTACTACCTGCCTTGGGCGCCTCAGAGAGGTTTTCACCCAAGGATATTTTTTTATTTATTGTTTTTTTCAAAGATAACAGGGGCGCCTCAAGGATGTTTTCACCCATGTCATCTGCCCTGAGCACCTCAGAGAGGTTTTCACTCAAGGATCTTTTTCAACCTTTTTTTTTTTTTTCAGCCTTGGGCACCTCAGAGAGGTTTTCACCCAAGGATCTTTTTTTTTTTTCAGATCTTCTTTCAGGGTGTGCCAGAGGCAGAGGCAGAACCCTTCTCTATGACCAATACAGATTTCTCCATAGTTTTGATAAACTCTTGTCTTGAGATAGGTCTCCTGTAGATCTTTAGTCGATGCCCATTGACAAGCATGAGAATGGCTTCCTCATCAATGGTTCGAATGAGGACAGATCCATTGTCATGGCATTTCTCCACTGTATATGGTCCTAGCCATCTAGTTCTCAGCTTCCCCTTGAAATCTTTGTATCTGGAATCATACAACAAAGCCCAATCTCCCGGCTGAAATTGCTTGTCATGGAGATGTTGGTCATGCCACACCTTCCTCTGAAGTTGAACCACTTCTGAGTGAAGGAGGGCCTGCATGCAGTGCTCGTCCAGGCCATTCAGCTGCAGCAGCCTCTCTTGTTGTGCATGGCTGAGATCTAGGTCCAGCTGAGCTGCCATCCTCAAGGTGTTGTATTCAAACTCAATGGACAGCAAAGATTTCTTCCCATAGACCAGCTCATATGGTGTGAAACCAGTGGTGGTCTTCCAAGTGGTGTTGTAGGCTCATGTGGCCTCAACCAGGCAATCTGCCCAATCTTTTCTGCTGCTGCTCACCACTTTGGTCAAGATCCCTTTTAATGCTCTATTGGTGACTTCCACCTGCCCATTTGCTTGAGGATGATAGGGAGTGGAAGTCCTATGCTTGATCTTGTGATGAGCCAGTAAGTCTTCAACCAAGTTGGATGTGAACTGGCTCCCTTGATCGGTGACCAGCTCTCTTGGATAGCCAAACTTATAGAAGATGTTCTCTCTTAGGAACTCGACCACCTTTTCTTCTATTGCTGCTTTGATTGCTTTGGTCTCTGCCCACTTTGTCAAATAGTCAGTACACACAATGATGTAAGTCCTTTGCCTCGAAGAGGGGTTGATTGGGCCCACAAAGTCCATGCCCCACTTCTCAAATGGCTCAAGAGTCACTTGAGGTTGGAGAGGCATCTCATCCCTTTGGGTCGGTTTCCCCATTCTTTGGCATTGGTCACACTGACTGACATATCTTCTCACATCTTGATGAAGTGTGGGCCAATAGTAGCCTGCCTGCAGGATCTTGAAGGCAGTTCTCTTTGCTGCAAAATGCCCTCCACAAGGCCCATCATGACAAGTGAGGAGGATATCAAAGACTTCCTCCTCCCTTACACAACGCCTTAAGATCTGATTGGGGCCAAGCTTGAACAGATTGCCCCCGATCCAAGTAAATGAGGCACTTTTTCTGATGATTCTGCTCTTCTCTCTGGAAGATAGGTGTGGAGGGAACTGTGTTGAAACAAGATAGTTTGCTATATCAGCAAACCATGGAGAGAGTACTGAAATAGCAAACAGATGTTCATCAGGCATCTGATCGTCCGCTGTTCCATCCTCATCTGCAGACAAATCCAATCTAGATAAAAAGTTAGCAACAACATTTTCTCTACCTGGTTTATCAACAATGGTTAGATCAAACTGCTGCAATAAAAGTAACCATCTAAAAATACGAGAATTCACATCTGGTTTATTCATCAAATATCTAATAGCAGCATGGTCAGTATGTACAAAGGTCTAGTAACCAGTAATATAATGTCGGAACTTGTTCAATGCATGGACCACAGCCAAGAATTCCTTCTCGGTTACAGTGTAATTCATCTCAGCTTTGGACAAGTTTTTGCTAACAAAGTAAATGGCATATGGAAGTTTCTGCTCAACTTGTCCTAAAGCTGCACCTATGGCTTTGTTCGAGGCATCAGTGTGGATGTGGAAAGGTAGGGCCCAGTTTGGACCTCTCAGGATTGGGGCTAACACCAACTTGTCCTTCAATTCATTTAAAGCCCTCTGACAATCGTCAGTCCATTTAAAATCCACATCTTTTGCCAATAGGCCAAACAATGGTGAGGCTAACTTGCTGAAATCTTTAATGAATCTCTGGTAGTATCCTGCTAATCCCAAGAAACTCCGGACATCCCTTACCTTTTGAGGAGGTGGAACCCTCTTGATGAGAGCAATTTTGTTAGGATCCACCTGCAATCCTTGGGAAGAAATGGTATGGCCTAGCACGGTCCCTTCAGTCATCAGGAATTCACATTTTTCAGGACTGAGGGACAGGTTCATCTCAATGCATTTGGCTAGGACTTTTCCCAGATTGGACAATGCTTCCTGGAAGTTGGCCCCATAAGGAGTAAAGTCATCCATATATATTTCCACTGCATCATGGACCAGCTCCGAGAAGATGCTTAAGACAGCTCTCTGAAAAGTAGCAGGAGCATTGCATAGCCCAAAGGGAAGGACTCGATAGGCAAAGGTACCCCAAGGACAAGTGAAGGTGGTCTTATCTTGGTCTTCCGGGCTGATTTGGATTTGATTGTACCCGCTAAACCCATCCAGGAAAGAGAAGAACTTCTTTCCTGCCAGTCCATCCAACACTTGATCTATGAAAGGTAGAGGGAAGTGGTCTTTCTTGGTAGCTTTGTTCAGCTCACAGTAATCCACATAGATTCTCCACTTCCCATTCTTCTTGGGAACCAACACTAGAGGGGACACCCATTCACTATCTGAGATGGGGTAGATGAATCCGGCATCCAACAGTTTTTGCAATTCTTCCTTGACAATGTCCTTAAGGGCAGGATTCATTCTCCTCTGCGGTTGCCTAACCGGTTTACAGTCCTCTTTGATATATATGTGATGAGTACAGATTGAAGGATGGACTCCTTTCATCTCCTTATAGCTCCAAGCAAAAGCACCTAGGTGGCTGGCCAACAGGCTACACAGATCCTTTTCCTGAGAAGGAGATAAGGAGGAGCTGATCTTCAATGCTTTCTCAGGGCCGAACTCCACATTCTTGACTTTGGGAGTAACAGGGTTGGTTGTACAGAGATCCACTAAGGTGCTAGCTTGGGCATCCTCCACCAATTCCTCTAAGGGTAGTGCACTGGAAGGTGGATTCTGGATCAAGGTCTCGATTAAGTCATCCTCGGTTAGGGGGTCTTTCCTAGTGGTATCTAAGGTGCACAGAGGTGTTGAATACACCTCGTCTTCTTCTCCTTCCTCCAACCAGAGTGGTAAGTCATGCTCTAAAGAGGGTTGGGCAGGAGGGTATAGGACTAGTTGCTTGGACATGGGACCATTTTTGATGGTCATGTTTCCTGCCCGACAACTTATGTAAGCATCTGCAGTAGCTAACCAAGGCCTTCCCAAAATGAGAGGATATCCAGTAAGCTTGGCCTTTGGTTGCAGAACCAGGAAGTCTGCAGGGTATTCCCAAGAATCAAGGGAGACCATGACATCCTCCACAATCCCTTCGGGAGTCACGGTGGAGCGATCTGCTAATTGCAGTACTGTCGAGGTCTTCCTCAAGGAACCCTGAAGATTGAGTTTAAGCATGGTATCCCTGGTCATCATATTGATGGCCGCCCCCAGATCAATCAAGGTGTGGGGGATAATGGTGCCATTGATGTGAACATCTACTACAGGACTTCCAGGATCTAGGTACTTTGGGCAGATGACTTGTCCTAGCATAAGGTCAGACAGTTGTCCTATGACATTGATAGTTGAGGCATCTTTCTTCCGTCTGCCTGGGTGTTTGAAACACTTCTCCTTAATCAACTTGTTATATATTGGCACATCCTTGATGGCTTGGAGAAGTGGGATTTTTACACACAACTACTTGAGCTCACCCAAAAGCTCATCTTCTTCTGGGTTAGGTTGTGTGGTGGTTGCTAGTCTCTCAGGAAAGGGTGGAATAGGCTTTGGTTCACTCTCCTGATGGTCTTCCTCATCCTTTGTGGGAGGAGGCTGGCGATCTGGAAGAGTCTTTCCAGATCTAAGATTGATCTCCTGGATCTCCACAACATAGGTAGGGCATGAGGTTTCCCCAGTGTATACCTGTTGGGCCTGTCTATTGTTGGGGTTCGGGTTCGGTTGAGCAGGCATTTGAGGTTGCCTTGGAGGAGCAGGAGGTAATGGTTGAGGTTGCACTAGTGGTGGAGGCAAAATGGCAGGAGGAGTGTTGTATTGGGGCCTCCACCCCGACTGAGGTACATTCCACTGAGGCTGTGGCTGGGTATGTGAGTGATATGGATGAGAAGTAGGTTGAGTGGGGTACTGAGGTGGATAAGACCATGGAGGAGGCATGGACCATGAAGGATGAGCAGGGGGACCCCAGGAAGGCATAGGAGTTGACTGGTTGGGGTTGTAATAAGCTTGAGACGCCCATTGCATCCCCTGCTGATAAGGTATAGATCCTTGTGGCCTCCTTTGGTTGAGGCAATAGAGAGGCTCTGTGGGAGCTTCGGTCCCTTGGTACATGGATTTAAACCCAGGTAAGGTTGGACACTGATTTGTGGGATGGTCCTCCTCAAAAACGAAACACACTTCAACCGAATGCAATGGACATTCATTCTTAGGGTGCCTCCTTGTGCACCTAGGACAGAAGATAGCCAAGGCTCTCTCAGCCTCTTCTTTCTTTTGCTGAATCCTGAATGTATCAAGCTGCATGGCAATGGTTTGTCTCACCTCACTCTTAAGATCTTCTAATTGGTTTGCAAGCTCATGTTTGGAGAAAGGGACACTAGTTGAGAGGTGGTTTCCTCTACCTCGTTTCGGAGTTGCCCTGGAGTGGTTTCTAAATACAGTCTTGATGTCCTCATAAGGCAGTTGGTAAATGTCCCCCCCAGCTAACATGTGAAGAGTATCTAAGAGATCTTCAGGGACTCCTCAGAGTAGGACCAACTTGAGGGATTCAGGATCAAGTGTGCACCTGGCCCGCTTATAGCTTAGTTGGAACCTCTCCTCATAATCCTCTAAGGACTCATCATTTCCCATGGACATCCGAAAGATTTCCCCCTTTGTTTCCTTGGACCTACAGTAATCCCGGTACTTGGTGTTGAAAGCTTGCTGCATCTGAGCCCAAGTAGTGATACTATTCCCAGGTAAACCCATGAACCAGCATAGTGCTGCATCCTTGAGAGTGGAAGGGAAAAGTTTCAACTTTTTCTCATCTTCAGTATAGTCATAGGTTCTACAAAGGACAGCAAACTCAAACAGGAAGGTATCTGGATCTTCAGTGGTCAACCCATGGAAGTGAGGTAAGGCGGAGGGGCTAATGTTTTTCATTTTCATCTCTCCATTGGTCTCTCGGATGGGGAAGGCACCTTCTATTCTCTCTTCTTCTCTTCTATTGTCAGCCATAGCTTCATATGGATTGGTCTCTAACTCTTCTTCTACTATAGGGTCTTTGGATATCTTAGGTTGTTCACCTATAGGTTCCTCTGGGTCACTGTCACCAAAGAAGAGAGAAGGGTGACTCAGTGATGTGGTGGGGGTGTTTGGTAGGAATTTGCCTGATCTATCTCGGTTCCTACGAGGCATGAAATGGAAAAGAATTTCTTTTTCTTTTTGCTTGCTTTTTCTTTGCTTTTCTTTTGGTACCTGCAAAACTGAGACAGATTGATCTACAACTAACTATGAAAGATGCAAAATTAACTGAAAGCAGGAAAGGACTAATCTACTTTGCTCAAATGAAATTGCAGGAAGGAAATGCTAGTCTATGAAAGCAGGAAATGCTAATCTATGAAAGCAGGAAATGCTAATCTATGAAAGCAGGAAATGTCTATGCTACTTTTGCAGAATGGAAATGAAGTAAACTACTAGCAAAAGGTAAGAGTAAGAAAGTAGAAGAAAAGCAACAATTACTAATACTCTGACACTTCCCCGGCAACGGCGCCAAAAAGATGGTGAGCTCCAGTATTGTAGCAATAATGCTACAACTCCTGGGGCTTCCTGTCTCTTAATTTTATCAACCTGGTAGTTCGTACAAACTTGGAAGCGACGGTGTTGTATGCACAAGTACTAGCTCTTGTCGCAGCTGTCACTTGGTCAGCTGGCACAAGTCCGCTAGGGCTCAAGCCAACTCTATAGGCTCACAGAAGAAGCTTTATCAATGATGGACGAAAGCTAGCTCAAAGAAGACTAATCTACTTGGCAAAAATGAACTGAAATCAAATCAAAACATGGAAACCCTAGGAAACCCTAATTTAACTAGTCTAACCTCTATGATGCAAAGAATGTGAAGGAAAATTCTACCAATGATGCCATTACTTCTAATAAGTGAAAATGCATGAATCTAATCTACTTGCAGCTTAAAAGACATGTTTTTGTATTTTTTCTTTAAGTGGATGGAGTGATTGTGATTTTGTGCTTATTAGGGTTTGGTTGTGCAGATGTGATGCGGAAGGAAGGAAAGCTTGGGAAAGGTTGGGGAGGCTAGGAGAGGTCCCCAGAGATCCTTAGCATCAGTCCACAGAGGTTCCTCACGTTCAGAGGCTCAGGAACCGAGTGAGTGGCCTCCTACAGGATGTCTGCAGGGGATTCTACAGGAACCGCAGGGGTTTCTACAGGAAGTCTACAAATTTCTACAGGATGACCTACCGTGGGTATTTGAAGTGATGGTGGAGTGATGGAATCGTAGGGGGAGATGTGTAAGGTAGGAATAAGGCCGGCGATGGCTCAAGAGTGGAGAAGTAGGATGGATAACGAGTGTATGAAGTGGGTTGATGGATGAAAGGTGATAAAAACGAAATGTCTAAAGAATGAAGTTACGTGAGGAGTGGAGGAGTTTGGGAGATAACAGAGTGGAGCAGAGGTCAAGGATGTGGTTGTATGCGTGATCAAGACGAAGAAGGAGGTAATAGAATGATGAAAAGTAGTGTAAATGAAACAAATGGCTTATGACTGTCACCAAGATGAAAATTCATTAACCTAAGCTACCTGAACTCAATGAACAGCAAGATAAAGTGTGTAGAGGAATTTGCATGAAGTGGTGATGAAGGTGTATGGTGCAAGAGTGAAGTGCATGGAAAGATCTATCATAAACGAGACTATGTTGCAGCATGTATAAAGTGAAGAACTGCGTATTTTTGTGGCTGGTATAGGCTGAACTCCAATCTCCAAATAGAGATGGCAGTGGAGACTTCCTCAACCTTTTTTGCTGGAGCTCCAAGAAATTATATCTATCCTCCTATCAAACTTAAGCAACTTAAAGCAAGTCACCATAAACTAGTCCTATCTATGCTCATGAAAACGACTAAATTACCAAACTGTGAATTCGAATTGCATGTGGAAATAAACAAACTCAAAGTGCTGGAACGAAATGCAAACACATTACAACATTGAGGAGATCTATTGCTCTCAGGTTGGGCCCTAACCTGAGAGCTATAGCTCCTTGAGAAAACTCAGAACTAGATCAAAATCTGCCTTCTTTATTCATAATCTGATGTCATGCCAAATTGGCTTACAAAAAGAACTACACCGAGCTGTGCTCAAAAATTACAATAGTAATGCGAAAGTTTCAACAACCTATCAAAGGCTACGGCCTCCATACTTATGCAAAAACGATCATCCAACAGGTGTCCTTGATTTTAGGAGCTCAGCTGTCCAACTAAAGTTTAACTGTTGATCCTGTAGGACAGTCATAACTACTGTTCCTGTAGAACAGTTATAACTGCTGTTCCTGTAGAACAGCTGGCTGCTTCTAAGCTCGGTGGGGAGATGGATTGGAGCTCGGAGCTATGGTGGGAATCACGAGGAGGGTCCCAAGACTGTGGACATCCTCTCCTAAAAACCAGCAGTGCCACCTCATTGTCTCCTTGCCTCCTTTTTCGTTGTCTTTTTCTCCATTTTAATGCAAAAACCTGAAATCATAATGCATTAGTCACATAGATAAAATGTCTACCCTTCTTCCTACAAACAACACGAATAAACTAAGAAATGCATGCATAAGCAGTAAAAGGTGAATGGTTTGAGCAAAGCAAGTAGGCCAAATGAGCCCAAATTATACCAAAAATTGGGGCTCATCACCAATGTTTGAGTTTTATTTGATGAGTATGAAGAGATTTATGGTGTCTTTAGGTTTTTGTTGTTAAGGATGAGAATGTATGAGGGACTGTGGAGGGAGAGTGTATGAGGGGTTTTGGGAATGTTGTTGACAGGATTTTTGGGAATAGAAGGGTTTAGGGAAGAATATTTAAGCTTTGGGCAGCAGTTAGGGTTTGGGAATTTTTAACTAGGGTTTGGGATAGTGGGATTAGGGATTTAGAATTAGTAAACTTAGGGATATGGGGATTGGGGGAATGGGTTGATGAAAATGTAATGAGAGGGAGAAAATGAATGAGGGAAAGAAAGAGTGAGGGAGTGAGAAATTTTGTGGATTTAGCAGCAAAAAACACAAGTTGTAAACCCTATGCAATTGTTTTTGACAAAAATTGCAAGGAGGTAAGGTTTCAAGTTTTTCTCATTAAATCACCATAAACACCAAGAGAAACTCATTCACTGATCATGGAGGAATGTTTGACTTACTTGAACAACTGAAGATTGAGAAAATTTGGCAGTTTGGGAGGTGGTTGTGGATGAAATCGGCTTCAAAACCCTGTGCGCCACGCCTGTGTAATTTTTACACTGAAGAGTGTGGCCCAATGCACCGCGCCAGATGGATGCGTCACGCCCCTGAAATTTGCCAAAGTTGCTGCGATTTTGCTCTTTGGTTTCAACACGACCTTTCTCTTGTTCACTCTTTCTCCTTTAGATGCAAATGAACTCTTTAAACATAACAAATGGTTTATATACAAAGGATTTTAATTTTTCACTTATAAAAACCCACTTTGTAATGTTTTCCTTTGACTTTCTTTTAAAACTCTGTTTTTAGGCAGCTTGCTTTATTTTTGCCTTTGATGAACTGAATGCTTTGACTTTTTGTTTGCCTTGCAGGTGATGGAGTTGCAGAGACTTGGCAAGGTGACCAAGGTTGCCACTGAGGTTATTACATATAAAAAAAATGAAATTACATCAAATTTATACATGAAAACATAAAAAACTTTGTTTTTCCTCAAAACAGGGTTTTGAGGAAAAATCAATCACTTAGCATGTGATTATGGAAATTATTGTTGTTGAAACTTTATTTGACCTCCTCATGCTCTTGCTGACCGTTATTGAGCATTTTGAAGACCTTATTGACGAAACCCTAGACCTAATAAGACCTAAAACCCTAAAAATGACTTTTGCAGATTTAAAGACAAAAATTGACTACAGATGATCTAGATGAATGAAAATGGGCCAGCACATGAGGGAAAATGTATAATAATCCACTACCGTCAGATGATCCATGACCCTAATGGAATGCAGCTGATCGGGTGAGACACCTAACATGCAATGCAACAAGAGAATTTGATCACTGACGGAGGGATGAAGATACCGACACTAACAGGTTGGCTTGAAAATGAACCCCATGTATTTAAATCACATGTTGATGTCCTCAACTTAAAAATAAAGTGATTAAGATATGCAAACTTTTTCTTTGTATGACATCCCCAAAAGAAAATTAAGGATTTTGACCTTTTTATGCACATTAATGTTGCTTTACATAAAAGGTTAACTAGAGCCTTCAAATTATTTGGACTTGTGAGACATGACCAGGGGGATTGAACTTCCGATCACTTGGATACACAAGGGATTTCCAACATGTTTTTTGTCAATTGTATTCTCACCCACATACTACAATAATCATTTTGTTAATTAAATACTAATATAATATTTTTTAATAGTATTGTAAATTTAGTTTTAAGTTGGATTTGAATAAAATGTAGGATTAATTGGTACAAATTTCTTTCTTTTGGGTTTGCTAAATGATTGATATAATTTGAAGATTGTAACACGATTTTATTTTTTATTGATATGATTTGAGGATTATAATACGATTTTTTTAACATAAAAATATTTATAAATGACAATTATTTATTTAGTAGATATTAAAATTTTATATGTAGTTATAAATAATAATATCAGTTTCTTATATGAAATTTCATTTTAATAAAATAAAATATATAATTATAATTTAATAAAAATATTTAATAAATATTAAAAAAATTATAAATTATTATTTATTACAAAATTAGATAGATAATTACAATATTTTAGAATGTAAATTATAAATTAAAAAGCTTGTTGAACTATAATTTCATATTAAAAAAATTATAAATTCATCTAATAAATTAAATCAATAATTAATATAAATAATATATCCTCACTCCAAATAAAAACAACATAAATGTGTAAACTAGCACAACCACATTTAATTAATTAAATGTGGTTGATATATGCCAAAGGCTTCATTTTTATCTACCACACAAACCATTGATGATGATGATGATAATAATAATAATAATGATAATATAAAAAAAAAAAAAAATTAACCTTGGTAGGACTATATCTTCATCATGGTCAACTTCTCGCCCCGATCGAGGACATAAAAATATAATTATTATTATAGTTAATAAAAATAATTAATAATTAAATAATAATAAATAATTAACATAATAAAAAACAATAAGAATAATAATTTAAATAATTAATAATTAATTAACAATTAAATAAATATTAATAATAAATAAATAGTATTAAATAATAATTATTTATAATAAATAATAAATATTAATGATAGAGTCCAAGAATGAAATAACTCTCTGTTATGGTTTCCTCCAGCAAAACCTGAAAATCTTCTGAGCATTCTCTGAATATGGTAGAGTAGACGTTGTCCTTGTAAGCTCTGACAACAGGGATGGGCACTCACGTTGGGGGGGTCGTGGGGGGGGGGAGATCCCCTCCCACAAAAATGTCACAGCAGGAGAATCCAGTGCACAAGGAGCGACTGTAGCACACAACGATGCAAGTAGTGGATCCAGCGAAACCCCAGTGATGGGGGCTCAATGGCAGAATGAATTCAGGGGACAATGTATACCGAGAGCTGTTAAGAAACCCAAATTTTTAATCTCGAACAATAAACTGGAATCATACCAGAAGTTTATGAATATCATGCCTTGATCTGCAAGTTCATTAGGATATGGCCTTTTGAACGGGATCTAGTGAAATGGATACAACTAAAATGGCAGCTGAAAGGACACATAGATCTAAAGCTGGGGGCTCGAGACTTCTTTACAGTGATCTTCACAAATTTATAAGACAAAGAATGGATCTTTGAGAATGGCCCATATTTCTACTACAATGTTGGACTATTCATGTAAAATTGGGAGGAATGATATAATCCAGACCAAGAGAAACTGATGGCTGCCCAAGTCTGGGTTAGATTTTTTGGACTCCTAGTAGATTTTTGGGATCCAGAGATAATGGAAGGTGTAGGAAATTTTATCTAGAGCTTTCTGAAAGTGGAAGATTCAACTATGAGAGGAAGGTATATCTCCTATGCACAAATATGCATATACATGAACATTATGTAACCCCTGCCAGAGTTCATAGAGTTGGAGTATCAAGATGAGACCCTGGACTACAAACACATTCCCTTTCGATGAAAATGGTGTCATGAGTATCGGCACTTGTGTAAGGCATGCCCTCTAAATCAAATTGATGCGATAGACTCACCAAAAGCCAAAGATAATGGGAAAGGGAAGGAGGACAATGACGAATTTCAAGAGGTCCAAAAGAAGAAACGGAATGCAAAAAGCCCAATAACAACGATGCAACAACATACAAATAAAGGATCGAATCAAAGCAACCGCTTTTAAGTCCTAGCAGAGGAGGAGGAGAGTATTAATAAATCTAGGGGCCCAATCCACCTGATAACTGTTAGAAACAACTAAAGGGTGGACAAAAACCTAAAATAAAAGCGGAAGAGGAACCCCAAGAGAAATAAACCCCATCAATGTAAGCGGAGAAAGAAAATATGGAAATAGATGGCTCGAAAGAAGAACTGAGCACAAAGGAACAAGTGATGAGAAGACTGTTGAATGGATGGAAGCACCTAGATGAAACATTCATTCCTGAACAATAGAAACAACTATATCATGAAACCTTTCAGCGATTCAGAGCCAAGAAGGGCCCCCTAACACCAGATGAGTCAGATCATTTGGGATCCCAGGAAGGACAAGGGATGGAGCTAATTACAATAGGGAAAAGAGGAAAGAAACGAGGTCACAAGAATTTACATGAATCCATACAGATGGTGGTAGATATGTTAGTTAACTCGGGAAGGGTTGTACCATTGTCAATGGTTTTCCACCATCTCAACAAACCTTCTCAATGATCATTACATCCTGGAATGTTCGAGGCCTCAAAAGTCGACGCAATAAAATGTATTTGAAAGATAGGGTCCAACAATATCATTCGAGTATAATGATTATTCAAGAAACAAAAATATCTGAAAGTAAACAGAAAGAGATTGTAAAAAGTATGAAACTTCAATATGAAGTGGTGGCTCAGGATTCCAATGGGAGTGCGGGCAGGCTTGCTATCCTATGGAACCCGGTGGAGGTGATATTTGATGAGTCGGTCAACTGTCTAGGATTCTATCAGGAAAGCTTTGACACATTGGATCTAGAGATTGGGCTCTATTGACTCAGTTTATGGGCCTCACATTCCAGGAGAAAGAGGGGTTTTCCTCCAAAATCTAGGAAAACTAAAAAGATTATATGAGGAGGAATTATGGATTTTGGGTGGTGATTTTAAGGTTATTTCATCGCTCGAGGAAAATAAAGGAGGGCTTCGGATAATGGATGCCGACATAGATGCATTCTGAGATACAATAGAGGGACTTCACCTAGCAGATATCCCTACAATCAATAGAGTTTTCACTTGGAACAACAGAAGGGGTGGCACTCATCAGGTAACATCAAGATTGGACTGATTCCCGTTGTCTGAACAAGTCATAAGTAGAGATATATTTCTAGAAGCCTCTATCCCGCCAGGCGTGGGGTCGGATCACTGGTCGATTAGGATGGAGGTGAACCTAAAAGTAGTACCAAAAAACTGACCCTTCCGCTTTGAAAATTTCTAGTTAAGTGATTCACTATTTTGTAGGAATTTACAGGGTAAGTTCCTCAGACAGAACACCAAAGGACACTGCTCACAAATAGATCGTAGATCAATACAACAGTACTTTTGACGTGGTTAAAACCCTCAAAGAGGGAAACAGTCCACGGCCTGAGCCAACGCGGCCACTTCAGGCAATTTATTAATAAAAGAATGAAAATTTACATAAGCTTCTCTCATGAACGGTTAACCTACAAATGATCCTCCATGCTCTTTAAATAGAGGTCATGGACCAATCGGGTGTTAAGCCACGGATCAAGTGTCGGTAATACTGAGGAGAGAATGAACCGTCGGATCACTACATATCGTGATCGTCGGATTGTAAGTTACAAAATGTACATAGTAAAGAAACACACTTTACCTAACTCTATACCTAACTCTATATTAGACCAATTTGTACTTAACTATTTCCTATATGTCGGAATATCCTAACATCCCCCCTTAAGAACAACTTGGGATAGGATTGAAGGATTTACAAATATGACAGAATAGGAGAAGGAAGGAGGCAATAGAGCCTATCCCCCCTTAGTGACAACTTCCTGAACTCCAACCATAAATCGAAGTTTAGTGAACTTCGCCTCTGTGAGAGCCTTTGTAAAGATGTCTGCAACTTGATCATCTGTTGAACAATATTGCACTTCAAGAACATGGTCATGAATGAGATTTCTGATGAAGTGCATGTGCAGTTCAATGTGTTTGCTGCGGTGATGTTGGACTGGATCTTTGCATAGTTGAATGGCACTTTGATTATCACACCAAAGTGTAGTCAGATGCTGCTGCTGAAAGCCAAACTCTGACAGGATCTGACTAAGCCACAAGGCTTCCTTACTAGCTTCTACGGCACCACGATACTCTGCTTTTGCTGAAGAAAGAGAAATGGCACCTTGTTTCTTGCAAGCCCATGTAATAGGTCCTGAACCAAGAGTGAACACATAACCTACAGTAGACTTCCGATCATCAGGGTCACCAGCCCAATCAGAATCAGTGAAACCAACCAATAGAGGAGATGCTTCGGCACTGTAATGAATCCCAAACTGAACTGTACCTCGAACATAACGAAGTATTCTTTTAGCTTCTTTCCAATGACTTTCACGTGGGTTTTACATAAACCGAGCAACAAGGCCAACAACAAAGGAAAGGTCAGGATGAGTATGGGTTAGATACAAAAGTTTTCCTACAAGTTGACGGTATAAGGTAGCATCAACTTCAGGAGAAGTACAAGTGACTGAAAGTTTGACTCCAGACTGAAAGGGAGAAGGGGCTGGCTTACAGTCTTCCATGTGAAAATGGCGTAGAATATCACAGGCATACTTGGATTGGGAAAGGGAAATACCTTCCTTGGATTGCAAGACTTGAAGACCAAGAAAATAATGTAAGTGTCCTAAGTCTGTCATTTCAAACTTCCTTTTAAGGCTAGACTTCACATGGTTTATAAGGTTGGGATCACTACCAATCAGGATAAGATCATCAACATAAAGAACAAGAATGATAAGAGACTTGCCCACTTTCTTGGTGTAGACAGTATTGTCAGAGAATGACACCTAGAAAAGCCATTTTCTAAAAGAAAGTTATCCATTTTGGCATACCAAGCTCGAGGAGCTTGCTTGAGACCATAAAGGGATTTCTTAAGCCGACATACAAGGCTGGAGTCTGTTTGTATAAAGCCAATAAGTTGTTCCATATAGATTTCTTCATGCAAGTCCACATGCAAGAAGGCGGATTTAACATCCATCTGATGGACTTCCCATTTGAAAGAGGCAGCAAGGGAAAGAACAAGGCAGATAGAGTTCATTTTGGCAACAAGGGAGAAGGTTTCAGTATAGTCAATGCCTTCAACTTGTGAAAAACCCTTAGCAACAAAACGAGCTTTATGTTTATCAACTTTCCCATCTGGTCCATACTTGGTTCTGTAAACCCATTTGCATCTAACAAGTTTTCGTCCCTTTGGTAGAGGAACAAGATCCCATGTATCATTTGCCAATAATGAATGATATTCTTCATTCATAGTTGCTTCCCAATCTGGATGGCCTGAAGCTTCTGCCAAGGTGTCAGGATCATAATTCACTGAAGCTTGAGCCAGTAAAGAAGAGGCTCTCTCGAACTGAGAACGTGTACGTCGCTGATCTGTAGGATCACCGGCAAGATCACCTGCTGCATCCCGAGTAGCACGGACCCATTTTGGAAGCTAAGGAGTTGAAGGAGGATCCTGAGAAGGTGGGGGAGGATTTTCATCCTCGCTTTCATCATCTGAAGAAGAAATATTTTCAAAAGTAGAAGAGATAGGGAGAGGTGGCACATCCGCCGAACTAGGCTCGCAGGCCGATATATTTTCAGCAAACTTTACATCTCTTCTAATGATAACATTTTTGGACTTAAGTGGAATAAGTCTATATCCTTTGACATCTTCAGAATATCCAACAAAAATACATTTTTCACTCTTAGGTTCTAAAGCTTTATGTTTCTCATCTGGAATATGGGCCCATGCTTCACTTCCAAAAACGCGAAAGTGACTTACATCTGGTTTGATTGAGCTCCATGCTTCTTCTGGAGTGATATTCTTTAAAACCTTAGTAGGAGTGCGATTTATTATGTAATTTGCACAGTTAATTGCTTCTGTCCAATAATTAAGACTAAGTCCTTTAGATTGAAGCATACAATTAGCCATTTCCTTTAAGGTGCGATTCTTCCTTTCAGCTACACCATTTTGTTGTGGAGTATATGGAACATTATGTTGCATTTGAATTCCATGCTCAGTGCAAAAGTTGATGAAGTTGTTTTTAACATATTCTCCGCCATTATCAGATATTAGCTTAAGAATTTGATGTCCAGATTGTTTTTCAACAAAGGCCTTAAAGGCCAAGAACATGTTAAATACTTCACTCTTGAGTTTTAAGAAGTATACCCAAGTGCGTCTGGAGAAATCATCAATGAAAGTTAAGAAATACTTGTAGCCAGAGAAGGAAACAACTGGAAGTGGACCACATAAATCACTATGCACGAGCTGTAAAGGGGCTGAGGCATGCCAAGAGGCACGTTTTTCAAAACTGTCCCGATGATGTTTTCTGAGTACACATCCGGAACAAACACCATCTCTGCAAGATACCATTGGAAGACCTGTCACCATATTTTCTTTACATAGATTCTGAAGAGAGCGATAGTTTAAGTGACCAAATCGCACATGCTAAAGTTTTCTCACTTCATCATTATGAGCAACAAATACTGAGGGAATATTTGATGACCCAAAGTTCTGAAACTTATACAACCTTGTAGAATCATCAGCAATGCCAGTAGCTAAAATCTGTCTAGGATCTCTTAGGTCCTTAATTACAACATCGTGAGGTGAAAATTCAACGATTTTACCTTCACCTGAATGGGTTATCTGATATACAGATAGAAGGTTGCAGGATAAGGTTGGAACACATAATACATCATTAAACTGACCATTGTCTAGATGAACAGTTCCAGTCCCTACAACACTAAGAGATCTATCATCACCAACATATATATTTTTGGTGTTACAATCATTTAAAGAAGAAAACATGGCTTTGTTTTTGGCCATGTGATAAGAAGCTCCAAAGTCAATGAGCCACTCATGAGAATGAGAAGAAGAAGATACATTTAGTGCATAGCCAGACCGAGATGCTTGACAACCACATGCAGAAAGTGCCATTCCTGAAGATGAAGTTGAAGTTGAAGATTGCTCCAAATGGATGTTATGCTTCTTCATTGCTGCTTCCAAGGCTTCCATCTTCTTAAAGCATTTGGATTCTAAGTGGCCATCTCGATTACAAAAGTTGCAATGTCTATCAGTCTTTTTCCATTTGTTTTTATTTGTCTTATCATTTTGTCGAAATGATTTTTCATTTTGAGGCGGAAATTGCTTAGGACCCTTGTTTGGTTTAGGACCATTCCTTTTAGGATACGACTTCTTAGGATTCTTTGAATTTGGTTGCTGCTGGGCGGCTAACGCTTTCTTAGAAGAGCTTCCAAGATGAAGAAGACCAAGGTGTAAGAGTTTTTCTTGTTCTCTTATTAAAGAATCACAAAAGGAATCAAAGGAAGGGGACTTGTAGGCTTTTCCTTGAGAAATGAAGGCTTCTCTTGTACAATGGAAGGTGGAAACAAACATAGAATAGGCTGGTCCCAACTTAGTAAGAATGGAGTAGATAAGGCTACTATCTTCTTTCTTAACCTTAACACCTTCCAAGAGAAGTCTAAGGGTCTTGAACTTGGCCAAAAAATCTTAAATGCAAGAAAAATTATTGGGGTCCAATATAAGCAATTCATTTTCAAGTTGATGGGCTTTAAGTTCATTTTTAATTCCAAAGACTTTAGTAATCTGTTTCATTGCTTCATCAGGAGTATCAAGTTCTGCAATATGGAATCTAAGATCTGGAGAAATAGACATCCCTATCAACCCACGTGCTTGGTCTTGCCTATTTTCCCATTTAGCTGCCTTGTCTTCATCTTTCGGTTTGGTCTCTTGGCCTGTGGCTATTCTGTAAAGACCTTTACTTCTAAGTAAATCCACAATGTAGGACCACCATTGGAAGTAGTTGGTGCTGTCAAGAATAACTTGGCATAGACTTTGCATTTTTTTTAAAAACTGAAGCTATATATGCTGAAACTAAGTGTTTCAATGGAAAGATCTCGAAAAATTAGGCTGTTTAAAAAAAAATGGTTCTGAAAATGGCTTCCGGATGAAGAAGTTATGGCTTTTTGAAGAAAATTTGATGAAGTCACCGACGAAGTGCGGGAATGTGCGGAAATGAAAAATCCACCCCCAAAAAATGGAGACTTGAACCCAAGACCTCTACTCTCATAAATTAGCTTTGCACCAAGTGAGCTATACAAAAAGTTTGAGAGAGAGAGGACCTCTACTCTCATAAATTAGCTTTGCACCAAGTGAGCTATACAAAAAGTTTGAGAGAGAGAGAGAGAGAGAGAGAGAGAGAGAGAGAGTTGATGCTTTGGGTTGCGTGCTTGCTTTGAGAAAGCTCTTTTTCCCTACAAAACAAAAAACACAAAACCCAACATGGACATGCAAAGAAAAAAGAACCTTGCAGCTCGAAGTTAGCTTTAGCTGGAAACTAAATATTTTCAAAAACGAACCTTGCGGCTCGAAGTTAGCTTTAGCCGGAAAATAAATATTTTCCTCAATGTTTCTGATTTTCCAAGATCACACTAAGGCGCAACGGAAAAGAGCATACGCATGAGAAAAATCCTTCCTTTCTGTTTCTGATTTGCCCAGATCGCACAGAGTCGTAGGGCAAAGAGCATACGCAGAAATGAAAGGTATAGATCCGGTAATAAAAAAAGCTAAATAAACCGAAAACCGAAATAAACAGAGAGAAAATAACTGTAAACTGCAAATAAACACTGTATACGTCCAGATCTTAAAAATGACGCAGCTAGGGCTACCGGAAACCTTTTCGCGTGAAACGAAAGGGGTTCCTCACTGGAACAGATGCTCCCAACACAACAGATCAGTCCTCTCGGCCCGAAAGCAGTCAGAAACAGTAGATCTAGGAAACGGTAGTTGAATGCAGTTCTACCGGCTTCAGATTGGATCACCAACGGACGCGGCCCTCAAATAGCTCTGATACCATGTAGGAATTTACAGGGTAAGTTCCTCAGATAGAACACCAAAGGACACCACCCACAAACAGATCGCAGATCAATACACCAGTACTTTTGACGTGGTTAAACCCTCAAAGAGGGAAACGCGGCCACCAATTCAGGCAATTTATTAATAAAAGAATGAAAATTTACATAAGCTTCTCTCATGAACGGTTAACCTACAAATGACCCTCCATGCTCTTTAAATAGAGATCATGGACCAATCGGGTGTTAAGCCACGGATCAAGTGTCGGTAATACCGAGGAGAGAATGAATCGTCGGATCACTACATATCGTGACCGTCGGACTGTAAGTTACAAAATGTACATAGTAAAGAAACACACTTTACCTAACTCTATACTAGACCAAGTTGTACTTAACTATTTCCTATGTGTCGGAATATCCTAACATATTTATGCAGAAAGTAGATGGTTGGTGGAATGGAAGTACTGTGTAGGGTCGCAATCATATGCATACATCTCAACTCAATATAAAATACCTCAAGATCCAAATTAAGAAATGGAACTAGGAAGAGTTTGGGAACATCCATAAAGAGAAAAAAAATCTCCAAGATTGCATGCAAGAAGTACAACAAAGAATCATTATAGAAGGCAGACCAGAAAGTTTGGTTGAGACTGAAGGTCGTATGTTGAATCATCTAGAAGAAAGAAGGAAACATGAAGAAATCCTATGGAAACAAAAATCTTAAATCCAATGGCTTCTTGAGGGAGAATGCAACATAAGGTTTTTCCATAAGGCAATGATCCAACATAGACAACTTAATAACATCTTCTCCCTCAAGGATGGGGTAGGGAATCGACTGGTTCAACATGAAGAGATGGAAGATCTATTGGTCAATCATTTCCAAAATCTTCTCTCATAACCAGAACATGATAGATTGAATGCCATTGCATGAGTGACATGACACATACCTCAACTAATATCCCACGATCAGAACATGGCCCTGATGTGGGTGGTGAATTTGGAGGAAATAGAGGAGGTTGTCAAAGGAATGGATAAGAACAAAGCTCCTGGACCAGATGGGTTCATGGTGGAATTCTACCAAGCAACATGGGAATTTATTGGAAAGTATATACTTGAAGTGGTGGAGGAATCAAGGAGGAATAAGAAGGTATGTCTGAGTATTAATTCCACTTTTATTGATTTAATCCCTAAAACTGCAAAATCAGAGGACCCCAGGGTTTTAGACTGATTTCTATATGTATTTTTATCTATAAAATTATTTCTACGATCATTTTCAAATACTTGAAGCCCCTTCTTTCAGACTTGATCACACTAGATCAATTGGGTTTTGTGGAAGGTCTCCAAATCCTGGATGGCACCATTATCTCTCAAGAAATCCTTCATTCCCTAAAGCAACTCAAATCTCCTGGCATGATGATTAAGCTGGACCTATCAAAATCCTATAACCATCTTATCTAGCCCTACCTGACGAGTATTTTGAATTCGTTTGGTTTCGAGAAACGATGGGTAAACTGGGACTCCTCTTTGGTGTTAACCCCAGTGTGCTCTATCTTGCTCGATATCTCCCCATCTCAAACCTTTAAATCAACTCAAGGCCTCAGAAAATGGGACTCGGTTTCTCAATTCCTCTTCATTTTAGTTGTTGAGGGATTGAGAAGATTCTTGAAATCAGCGGTTCCTTCCTCATACCTTAAGGGTCTTCGACCTTGGGGCTCTAATTTACACATCACTCATCAACAATTTGTCGATAATATCATGTTATTCTGCCATGTATCTTTGAGGGAAGCCCAGAAAATCAAATAAATTCTTCAGGAGTTTATGACGACCTTAGGTACTTTGATTAACAATGAGAAATCAAATATCTTCTTTTTTAATACCCCCAGAATGATCCAATATTTCTTGGCCCGCCTATTGTGGTTTGGTATAAGGACATTACCTATGAAGTATATGGGTATGCCTTTAGCCTATACTCTTTAAAGACCTCTTGCTTGCAAGACCGCCTTGTTAAAAGTCAATCAAAACTTAGTGGATGAGTGTTTCAAGCTCTCAATTTATCTAGTAGAATTGTTCTACTAAAATTTGTCCTTCAGTCCATCCTGATTTACCAGCTATCAGAAATGGTGGCCCCTAAAACATCCTATTTAGCCATGGTAGATATTCTCAGGAAATTTCTATGGAAAGGGGCTCATAAATTAAAGAAATGGGCCCTGGTATCTTGGAAATATCTCACCCTTCCTAAGATGGTTGGAGGATTAAGTCTTAGAGGCACTTACACCTTAAACAAAGTTATGGGAGCTAAGTTATGGTGGATATGGTTAAAAGGAGCACTGATTTATGGAAGAAAATATGGACCCAAAAATATGGTATGCCGATCCAACCTAAAGATATCCCTAGATATAGGGATACCCCTCAAGGATCTGCAATCTGGAACTTGGCAGCAAAGAACATGGATCTAGTAAATCAACACTTTTCCTGGGAAATATAAAATGGTCGCACAACTCTATTCTAGCAGGAATCTTGGCAATAAAGAGAAAAATTGTTCATTCGACCGGATCTTCGAGACATTTTATTATATACAACTAGTAGGAATTTCTATACATTGGACCACTTTTGGAAAACCTCTCCACAAAGCTCAGGATGGTGAAAATGGAAAGAGGTTGGGGACTGGCCAAATCCCCCTCCCTCAGAGCAATGGAAAATCATGGACTAGGAGCTCTAATCAAGGAAAATAACTTACCATGAGGGTGAAGACATCCTGCGATGGAGATATTCGACCAAGGGAACTAGCATCAAGGAAGCATACAAGCTTAGAGTGGAAGAACCCCAAAACCACTAGTGTCCTTTATGGAAGAGGATCTGGATGAGTAAATTTTAGCCAAAAATTGTTCAATTTCTATGGTTGTTATTCCATGGGATAATCCTTACTCAGGACCAGCTTCAGAAGCAAGGTTTCTAGGGCCCTTCCTGTTGCGTTCTATGCAGTCAGCACAATGAAAACCTGGAACATTTGTTAAACACTTATCCTTTTGCAATCCAAAAATGGAACCAACTTGGGAACTTATTCAGACACTTGGATAAGGACCCCCAGAGCATCAAAGAATCAAGAATACAATGGCATAAAGGTATCTTCTCGAGCCTTGTTGTAAATCGAGCATGGAATTTAGCTCTAGGGTTCCTAATATGGGCCACATGGAAGTAAAGAAATAGTAGAATTTTCAAAGATCGACAAAACTCTCAAGAGATAATATGGGCAAGGATTATGCAAAATATATGACAGACTATTCTCTTAGAAAAATGACATCCGGATGACTTGGAAGTAGCTACAGATGAAGCAAGAATTACAAAGTTGTTAAACTTATTAGCAAGTATGATAGCTCCAAGCTCATGGAAATTTTTGACCCCTCCCACATCATCACCTCAGCATTTCATGGGGCCCCCGCAAAGTTTTATTAAACTAATCTTTGATGGGGATTCGAAAGGAAACCCAGGGAGTGTTGGGTATGGTGATCTATTTAGAGACTATAAAAAGAAAACCAGACTTGTCTTCACCGTATATTGTGGTTATGCCAATAAAAATGATTCAAATTTCACTCCAATCAAATAGGGCCTACCCATTTCTCAAAGAATAGGGTTTAAAAGTCCAGTGATTGAAGGCGATTAATGGTTGGTGGTGGACATAATCAAGAAGCTAATTCAGGGCTCTCACTGGGAAAAGTTGAGTCACAGTTGGCACATAGCTCAAATGGTGCAAGAGGTTGGAGAGATCCCTCCCTCGTTCGACTATCTCCTAACCTCTCATGTCAGAAGAGAAGGAAATAAAGCTGTCGACTGCTTCATAAATTGGAGTTGTGTTCATCTACGGAAATTTGTAGAAATACTATGACCACCAAACCCTCTGGAGGATGATCTAGTTCCCATCCAAGGTATTCTTGAGAAAGATACAAAAGATAGTCAAAAGCAGGGGGTTATCAGGAATCACCTTCCTCGATCGGGGTGCGAGCCAGCCCCATTGCCCTTGTCTTGGCCCAATGATTAATGTGAATTCAGCAGATTGTTTTGACGACCCTCTACATGCATGCAACACTTGGAGTGGTGGTGGTACGCATGCAGCGTTTAATTCCCCCAGCTCGAAGGTGGAAGAGGTATAAGGACATTTGGAGCTTAGAGAACTCTATTCAGCTTGTTGAGTATGCTAGTCTATGAACTCACGCTCCTGTGGATCTGGCTTGAGAGGGTGTTTCTGGGTAGCCGGTGGTCGTCATTGTCTCCAGGTTATGGCAGTGTTCACTACTATGTTTTCGGTCTTAAATTAGCACCTTTTTTTGTATGGAGCAGTCTATTTGACCTTTAATCAATGAAATGTATGGGTTTGTGCTTTAGGGGGATGGGAATTGGAAGCGTCAAAGGCATGGCCTCACTGGGTTTTCGATTGGGTCTGATTCCATAGTCCTGCTCATCCTGGTGTCTGTTGAGTATGGAATTTGGTTGTCTCGCATAGGTGCTTGCATGTTTTGGATGGTAAAGAGTTTTGGATGCGGAGGTACCCCATACTCGGGCATGAAAGAGTTGGAAGGGGTTTGGGTCTATGAAGAATTTTATTTGGTTCCAGGGTGTTTAGTCTTTGGGAGAGCTCGAAGTCAAGTTGTGGGTTGATGTAACTATAGCTATGTCCTTTGGTCATAGAGGGGTGAAGGTAGAAGAACCTTGGTGGTCTGTTTCTGGCTCAGTCTAGTCCTATGGAATAGAGTCTATCGGGTTGGGAATTTTTATTTAGCTAGAGGTGAATTCTAGTTTCAGAGCTAGTTATGGCTTGATTTTTGTCACCATAAGTTGGTCTTTGAGAATGGGGGTTTGATTTCTATGGCCCAGGTTTTCTATATGGAGTCATCTCAGAAGGGATTTGGTGGGTTGAGGGCTCAGTGTAGCTACTAGCTCGACTTTATTTTTAATTCCCGGTACAATGTTTGGTTGGTGAATATGATAAGTTGTGGGATGTGTCCATATAATTCTGAGGTCCTGAACATGGTTGGCATGGTCAGCCCATTCAAGATCTGCAATGGGAAAATGAAGACGAATGAAAATAGTGGCACCATTATCCTATGTTGGGAGTTAGTTGGTAGAAAAATTTGGAACAAGTTCCTTACTTTGTTGGTTTCGTTTGAATTTAGTTTAATAGGTCTGTAGTGTGGGCACAACCCTTCGCAGCATCGAGCACCCAAGCTGTGACCCTGCTCCGGTCGATACCCAAAGTTGGGAAAAGAAAAGTCTTTGTTAGGGAGAAGAAGAAGCATGGCTCGAGTAACTGGTACAAGAAATAATGGTTGTGGGGGCCGAGTTTGGTGGAAACAGAGGAAGGTCGCTTCGTCACTAAAAATCCAACCCAGCTCTTCTTGTGGGGCGGTAGGGTGGGTCGTCAGCACAATCAGACCTCTTGTATAATTCAGGATGTGACTCAAGCTTACCGTGCTAGCAATCCAACCTGGTCAGGTAATTGATTGCAGAAGTGGGAGGCTTAGATCTGAAAGGCCGAGGATGATTTTGAATTGGATATGGATGAGCGGAAAGCAGTGATCCGAAACCTAGGCCACGCTCGTGGTAGATTATATCAATACAAGCAGACAATCCATCTATTCTGGATGATGAAGAGAATTTTGGTGAAAGCTCTAGATCAGTGTCCTCCCGACATGCACGTAGCCCCTGGGGGTCATTCGGATTACACTAAAGAATTTCAAAAAATTCAATTTCAATTACAACAACAAAGTGTTTGGCTGAGTCGAATTAAGAAACATATCCCTTGCATACCCCACACGGAGCTTTCAGGTTCTACTATAAAGGGTCTTGCTTTGGTGGATTCAACTGATGATGAGTAGCGACAATGCATCCTTGTTTTTTCATTTTGAATGATTCAATCCCACTATTTTAGGCTTATTAGAAGTTATGTTTATATCTATTTAGAAAATAGGAAGTACAAATACTCTCAGGTTTACATAGTGTGGCTAGTTAGACTTATAATTTTTTGTTTATGGATGGCATCTTTTGCAGTTAGGTGGCCAATAGATCTGGTTTCCCTCTGGGCAGGTTTAGGCCACCTAACACTGAGACCTATGGATATAACCTGCTTTATTTACGAAAATTAATGGAAAGGTACCACCAAGTTTACAATATATATATATATATATATATATATATATATATATATATATATATATATATAATATATAATATATATATATATATATATATATATAACCACATTTAATTAATTAAATGTGGTTAATCAACCACATTTAGTTAATTAAATGTGGTTGTGCTAGTGAATAATTAATTAATACTAACACCGTGATCGGGGTGCAAGCCGGTGGTTGGGAAATAAAATAGAGGTTTAATGGAGGGTACCTCCGAGTACAGTACCACCCCCCCCCCCCCACACGCTCGAGGCGATGGGTGCAGTGGCCTTTTTCATGATGGCATGCAGGGAAGGTGAGATAGGTGGCAATGAGAGTTGTGTTGGTGAAGGCCTTTACAAGAGTAAAGGGAGATAGGTGGGTATTGTTGCTCGGATTGATCGTGGACGGGAAGGCTGGTGCACTAAACATGCTCTGCGACGTCATCCACAACACCAAGCACATTGTCTACCTGCAGTAGTTAACGGGTATGTAATCCAGTATCTCTCAACTCTCGCAATGTTGACCTGTTCTGGTTTTTGCTTGAGGTAGAGGGGAATTTTTATGGGTGAAAACTACTAAATTGAGTAGCGCTGGAGGAATTGGGGGTGGAGGTTTGTGGCACTTGCCTGGTCTTGCATTTGTCTTTTGCATCCGCTTGTTATTGTATCCATTTCCCTATGCTTCGAAATTCTCCTGTCCCGCATGGGAACCCTGGGAATTCTGGGAAGAGGGCCAAGTAGGGCAGCTTGTAGGGGTCGTGCGGGTATAGGTAGTGCAACAAGCCCAGGGGATAGAGTTTTCCAATCCCCCATAGTCTGGGAGAAGGCCCCTACTATAGATGCATGTGTAGTTGTTGGGATATAGGTAGGAACCACAACAGAAGGGGAAAGGCTAAGAACTATGGGAGGGAAGTCTGGTAAGGGAATGAAGCTAGCTATAAAAGGCTGATAGGCGATGGTGGTGTCATGGGGCTTAGGGATGAGGGGATGACTGGGCTGGTCTATCTTATTACATCCTGGGCAAAGGGGAAAGGGTATGCACCCCGTGATTGGCTGAACGAGGGTATGTGGCAGTGCTCACCAAATCGTAATTAGGGAGTGGAAGCTAACCTGCTTGAGGCTGAGAAGTAGTGGTTGTGACAGTGGGGTACCACTGGGGATGGTAGTGGGTCAGCCTCCTCTAGGGAATTGACCTACGACCATGAAGGCCCCGACACTACAATTTATGGGGAAGGGGAGGAACAAGGCATGGCGACAAGTTGTAACATTACCACCCGGGTGCAAGACTACTGTTATATTCTTTTTAACTGTCTCTGGTTAACAATTGTTGCAATGAATAGGACTGGGATAGCGCAACCATGGCTCATCCTACGAAAATATGTGGCCATGGAATACGGGCCCAAGCAACCAAAAGGGACACAGATCCAGGCATGTCTGAGGCTCGCAGAGGTAGGAAATTAGTGGAAAGACTTATCAGTGAAGCGATAGAGCCATACCGTGAGGGTACAAATGAAGGTATTTGCAAAATTCTAGAGGAATGGGAAGATGAAGTTAAACAAGAAAGCGAGACAGACACGGAAATGGAGGACTTGAGGACCCTTGTCCGAACCCTGACAACACTATAGGAAAGATCACTCAATACAGACAAACCTTATACCTGTGTTGACTAATGAAAAGCCTGCCGGGCAAGGCTATGGAGCAGATCTTGGTGGGCATGGTTGTCACTATTCAAGGCATACCAAATTATAAACATGAATTTCAGAAGGTGTAGTTTCAACTACACAAGCAGGATGTTAGACTTGGCAGAATTGAGAGGCACATCCCATGTATCTCGGAATCGACCGAGTAGCCAGGACCGAATGCCAAAGACCCAACACCAATGGAATCAGCTTCAGCTGAACATAATGACTAGATAATCTTACTTGTTATTTTTGTTTATATATGCGGATAGCTTTTACATTTCCTTATGCAAGCATATGTATAGGTAGATATCTAGAGTTTGGACATGATTATGAGACTTATATAGCTTGGGTAGAAAAACTGAAACTCTTTCATTACTGAATGGCATACAATGTGGATAGGTGGCCAACAGACTTGGTTTCCCATTGGGAAAGTTGATGCCACCTAGCCAATCTATGTGGTGTAAATTTTCTCTATAAACTAATGAAAAATCAAGATCTACCAAGCTTAACAAAAAAAATAAAAAAATAATACTAACAATATTATTATTAGCATTACTATTTAAAAATAATAATACTAACAATAATATTGTTACTAAATATATTAATAATAAATAACGAATATTATAGACCTATAATAAACATGGTTAACTATGGTTTACCATGGTTGATTTTCATATTGAGTTAACCTTTGTCACAACGCGACATTGGACCATGGTTGAACATGGATGACCATAGTTGTCACAATGTGACGTTGGACCAGGGATTAATAAACCCAAGGGATATGAATGCTTCCATTGATAAACCTAAGGGATTGATAATATAAACCAAAGGGATTAATTCTAAAGCCCTAAGGTATTATAAACCCAAGGGATTAATATTATAAACCCAAGGTATATAAACCCTAAGATAAATATTATAAACCCAAGGGAATAATAAACCCAAGAGATTAATATTAACAACCCAAGGGATTATAAACCCAAAGGATCATAAACCCAAGGGAATAATCTTAAACCCAAGGGATAAATATTATAAACCCTAAAATAAACATGGTTGACCACAAATGATTTTCATATTGACACAATCTTTGTTACAATGCAACATTGGAAAGTGGTTGGTCATGGTTGATTTTCATATTGAGACAATATTTGTCACAATGTGATGTTAGACCATGGTTGACCATGGATGACCATGGTTGTCACAATGTGACATTGGACCAAGAGACAATCTTTGTCACAATGCAATGTTGGACCATGGTTGATCATGGTTGATTTTCATATTGAGACAATCTTTGTCATACTGCAACATTGGACCATGGTTGATCATGATTGATTTTTATATTGAGAAAAGTCTATTATAAACCTAAGGTGTCTAAAACCCTAAGATAAATATTATAAACCTCAAAATAAAAATGGTTGACCATGGTTGACCACGAATGATTTTCATATTAACAAAATCTTTGTCACAATGTGACGTTGGACTATGGTTGACCATTATTGATTTTCAAATTGAGATAAAATTTGGCACAATGTGACATTGGACAATGGTTGGCCATGGTTGATTTTCATATTGAGACAGTCTTTGTCACAATACGACGTTGGACCATGGTTGTCACAATGTGAAGTTGGACCAAGAGACAATCTTTGTTACAATGTCACCATAAACCCTACAATAAACGTGGTTTACCATGGTTAACCATGGTTGATTTTCATATTGAGACAATCTTTCTCACAATGCGATGTTGGACCATGGTTGACCATGGATGACCATGGTTGTCATAATGTGACATTGTAGTAAGGGAGTCATAAGCCCAAGGGATATGGACACTTTAATTGATAAACCCATGGGATTGATAGTATAAACGCAAGGGATTAATTCTAAAAGCCCAAGGTATTATAAACTCAAGGGTTATTAGTAAACCCAAGAGATTAATGTTAAAAACCCAAGGGGATAATATTAAACCCAAGGGATAAATATTTTAAACCCTAAGATAAATATTATAAAGGTATTGGACCATGGTTGATTGTGGTTGATTTTCATATTGAGACAATCTTTATCACAATGAGACGTTGGATCATGGTAGACCATGGTTGACCATGATTGATTTTCATATTGAGAAAATCCTATTATAAACCCAAGGTATATAAACCCTAATATAAATATTCTAAACCCAAAAATAACATGGTTGACCATGGTTGACCACAGATGATTTTCATATTGACATAATCTTTGTCACAATGCTACATTGGACTATGGTTGATCATGATTGATTTTCATATTGAGACAACCTTTGGAACAATGCGATGTTGGACCATGGTTGACCATAATTATATACCCAGGGGATTAATATAAAACCCTAGGATTAATATTATAAATAATATGAATAATATTATATCATAGGCATATGAACCCTTAGATTAATAAACCCAAGGGATTGATATTATAAACCCAAGGGATCAATACTAAAAACCCAAGGGATTATAAACCAAAGGGAATAATATTAAACCCAAGGGATTAATACTATAAACCTAAGGCATATAAACCCTAAGAAAAATATTATATACCCTAAAATAAGCATGGTTGACCATGGTTTACTATGATTGATTTTCATATTGACATAATCTTTCTCACTAGTATCCAACATTGGATCATGGTTAATTTTAATATTGAGACAAGTTTTGTCATAATGCGACATTGGACCATGGTTGACCATGGTTGATTTTCGTTATGAGAGAATATTTGTCATAATGAGACGTTGGACCATGGATGACCATGATTATCACAATGTGACGTTGTAGCAAGAGACAATATTTGTCACAATGTTACCATGATTATTAGCCATGGTTGACCATGATTGGTCGTGGTTGATGATGGTTGAAAACGGTTGATGATGGTGGAACATGGTTGATTTTAATATTGAGATAATCTTTGTTACAATGTGACATTGGACCATGGTTGAACATGATTATAAACTCAATAGATTTCTATGAAACCCTAGGATTAATATTCTAAACCCTATGGACAATATTATACCCTAGGAATATGAACCCTAAGATTAATAAACCCAAGGGATTGATATTATAAACCCAAGGGATTGATATTATAAGCCCAAGGGATTAATATTATAAACCCAAGGTATATAAACCCTAAGATAAATATTATAAACCCTAAAATAAAGTTGGTTGACCATGATTGATTTTCATATTCACACAATCTTTATCACAATGCGACGTTGGACCATGGTTGACCATGATATATTTTCATATTGAGAAATTCTTTGTCACAATGCGACATTGGACTATGGTTGACCATGGTTGATTTTCATATTGAGACAATATTTTTCACAATGCGACGTTGGACCATGGTTGACCATTGATGACAATGGTTGTCACAATGTGACATTGGAGCAAGACATAAACATTATTACAATGTGACCATGATTATTGACTATGGTTGACTGACCATGGTTTACCATGGTATATTTTCATATTGAGACAATATTTGTCACAATGTGACATTGGACCATGGTTGACCATTATTGATTTTCATCTTGAAACAATCTTTGTCAAAATGTAACATTGAACCATGGTTGACCATGATTGACCATGGTTGACAATGGTTGAGAATGCTTGATTTTCATATTGAGACAATCTTTGTCACAATGTGACAAAGATTAATATTATAAACCCAAGGTATATGAACCCTAAGATAAATATTATAAACACTAAAATAAATATGGTTAACCATGGTTGACTTTTATATTGAGACAATCCTTGTCACAATGTGATGTTGGACCATGGTTGACCATGACTGTTTTTCATATTGAGACAATCTTTGTCACAATGCAATGTTGGACCATGTTTGACCATGGTTGATCATGGTTTATTTTCATATTCAGACAATCTTTGTCACAATGCGACGTTGGACCATCATTGACCATGATTGATTTTTATATCGAGAAAATCCTATGATACACGCTAAGATAAATAGTATAAATCAAGCTATATAAACCCTGTGATAAATATTATAAACGCTAAAATAAACATGGTTGGCCATGGTTAATTGTGATTGATCTAGATATTGAGACAATATTTGTCACAATACAACATTGGACCATGGTTCACCATGGTTGATTTTCATATTGAGACAATCTTTGTCACAATGAGACATTGGACCATGGTTAACCATTGTCGGCCATGGTTAACCATGATTAACCATGGTTGACCATGATTAACCATGGTTGGCCATGGTTGATTTTTATATTGAGACAATATTTGTCACAACGTGACATTGGACCATGGTTGACTATGGTTGATGATGGTTGACCATGATTGATTTTAATATTGAGACAATCTTTGACACAATGTGATGTTGGTCCATGGTAGACCATGGTTGACCATGACTATAAACCCAAGAAACTTATATTAAACCATAATATTAATATTATAAACCCTAGGAATAATATTATACCTTAGAAACATGGGCCCTTATATTAATAAACCCAAGGTAATAATAAACCTAGGGGATTGATATTAAAAACCAGAGGGATTATAAACCTAAGGGAATAATATTAAACCCAAAGGATTAATATTAAATACCCAAGGTATTAAGATGTTGGACCATGGTTAACCATAATTGACCATAGTCGACCATTTTTTACCAATGTTCATCACGGTTTACCTTGGTTGACCATGATTGATTTCCATATTGAGAAAATATTTGTAACAAACCCAAAGAATTAATATTATAAACCCAAGGGATATAAACCCTAAAAAAAAATTAACCCCTAACATTAATATTATAAACGTCAGGATTAATATTATAAACTCAAAGGATTAATATTAAAAACCCAGGGGATTATAAACCTAGGGGAATAACAATGAACCCTAGCATTAATATTAAACCATAGGAATATAAACCCTAATATTAATAAACCCAAGGGATTATTATAATAAACCTAAGGTATTATAAACTCAAGGGATTAATATTAAACCGTAAGATTACTATTATAAACCCTCGGCGTAATATTAAACCATAGGAATATAAACCCTAAGATAAATATTAGAAACCCTTGGATCAATATTATAAACCCAAGGGATTAAAAAACCCATTATATTAATATTAAAACCTTGAGGGATTATAAACCCAAGGGAATAACATTAACCCTAAGATTAATATTAAACCCTAGGATTAATATTAAACCCTAGTGTGACTTGAATATTTGCAATGAGACTCTTCTAAGGTTCGATAGATTCAATTTATTTTATGTATCAACATAGTGGACTCTTGGGTTTAAGTTTTATAGTTAACAAAATCCAAAACATTGCTAACAATGTCCTGACTATGAATGATTATGGTTAACAATTGTACGAGTATGGTTGACCATGGTTTTACTATGGTTGACTATGGTTGATCATGATTGACTATGGTTTAAGATGGTTTTCATATGACTCACCATCATTTGACCAAGGTTTGACTATTATCAACCATAGTTAAACATGGTTGACTATAGCTTACCATGGTTTGAATATGGATTGACTGTGGTTGACCATATTTCGACTATGGTGTCTCTATAGTTGACCATGATTTCATTATGGTTACCATTCAAATGGTGGTTGTTGATGCTCAACCATGGTTTAACTATGTCCTTCCATGGCCATTCACTATAGGTGTTCTTGGTCAACAATGGCCATCCACCATAGTTCAATATAGTTCACTATGTTTAACAACAGGTCACCTACTAATAGGCCATGATGTTCGTGCTAACTATGGTTCACCATGGTAGTCATGTTGACTATTATTTACCATGATTCCCATGCTAACTAACTGACCATGTCAACAATAATCAACCGTAATTAACATGTGAGGCTTTCACTGCTGGTTTAAATGAGTATCATTGAATTTATATATACTGAAAATGATTCGTAAAACCAAGTAAATGTATGATGACATTAAAGTTTGAATTCATAGAGACATGAAACAAATATGATATTCAAACAATTCAACTGACATGACATACATGAAAATTGAATAATTAATTTACATTTTATAAAATTAAAAGTTTTGTATATAACTTATTAATATTTTTTTTAAATAAAAATTTGATAATAAGTTAAATTAAAAGAGAATAATGACCTTGTGGTTCTATAGTTACTCTAAATCAAACAATAAAATCAAAAGAAACCAAGCTTGTACTCATCAAAATATCTTCTCAACATTCAAATAGATACAAAGACCAAATACAAACATACAAATAGATACAAATTGATAAATTGTTGAACAAATCTTGAGAAAATCACGTGTCTCATTGAAATTTTTTTATTAGCTAGATACAATAAATAGATTTATAGCTAAACTATGAAATTGGTTAGTTGTTGTTCATTTCTAGATACCATTGAATATCAATAAATCATTAACAATGTCATTGATCTGCACTATAATGCTCCATTCGTGATCCTTTTTTACCTTGGACAATTATAATTCATCTATCGATTAAAAGTTTCCTTCCTGGTTCTTCTGTCTTAATTATGATGACATGCATGAAAGCAAAATCGTCTTGAATTTCCCAAATATCCGTATTAAAAAATAGTTGGTTTATACAAATTTAGGAGTTGTTTTATTTACATGACATGACATTATATTCCAGGATATGGATGTGATAAGTAAGAGAAATGTTTGCTTCCTGGCTATTCTGGCTTAATTATGATGACATGCATGAAAACAAAATCATGTTGAATTTACCAAATATCTGCGTTAACAAATAATTGGTGTATACGAATTTTAGGAGTGGTTTGATTTACACGATATTACATTATATTCTAGGATATAGATGTGACAGGTAAGCGAAACCAAACTTGGATTGAACTTGGATTGATGTGGAATGAATACATTTGATAGTTTAGCATCATTGCCTGCTAACACTCTGACACTTATGAAGGTTTTAACCCTGTACAGAAATTACTTGCAAAATGATTTCTTAAAAATAGAAAGTATACAATGGCGGGAAACACAAAACAGATACACAGAGATTTTCCCTTGGATCCCAAAATCGGGACTACCGGATTGATTTTTCATTATATTATTTTCAATGTTACAATACATATATATACATGTCGAAGCATTCATAAACCCATCCATTAACCATGGATAAGAATATAACCGTAGTTCCCTTGATCATATCTACAAGATACCATGGGCAGAAAACCATCATGCCCAAAACCATGTCAGAAACACATGCAAAAAACCATAGGTAGGTCCACCCACCTAATATAGGGTCCAAAAAAAAAAATCTCAGGGGTGGTACTCCAGACCCCATGCAGGGGGGCTATCGCCCCCCTACAAACCCCTCGACAAGGGGGGCTTCCACCCCCTTATGACCCCCCCGATGTGCCTGATGCAACGAAGAGGGATCTTCTGTCCCCTCTCTAACCATCTACTTCACGCGTGTGAATAGTCGTGGAAGGAATATAACACACACCCAACATTCTCCCACTTGTTGTTTTCTTTCCACATGGGGGGTCACATGAGATATTAGTCATTGGTCCACCCCTACAATGCCCATTGTTTCTTTACACCAAGAAAACTTCTCAAAGCTCACATACTTCGTCAATGCATCTGTAGTATTCTACAAATTGTCCATCTTTACCAACAACACCTTTTTGTCCTCAACCATATCCCTCACAAAGTGATACTAAACATCAATGTGCTTTTTCTTTGAATGATAAGCAAGGTTCTTTGCCAAGAAAATTGCACTTTGGTTGTCACATTCTATCCTTATAGCTCATTGTACTAACCCCATACTTGAACACAATCTCTGTAACCAAACTGCTTCCTTCCTTGCATGAGTGGCTGCCATGTATTCTGCCTCTGTAGTTGAAAGTGCCACTATAGACTATCTCTTGCTCATCCTACTAACTACACCTCCAAATAGGTTAAACACATACCCACTTGTAGATCTTCTCTAATCCATATCTCCAACCCAGACAATATCACCAAAGCCACAGATGTCCAAAACTTTGTCCAATACCGGTCTTCCTTTGTAGCACAAACCATAATCACTAGTGCCACGCAAATACCTGAAAACCGGCTTCACTGTTGTCTGATGCTCCTTCCCTGGTTTTGACATAAACTTGCTTAATACTCCCACTACATGTGAAATGTCTCGTCTAGTACAAACCATTTCATACATCAGGCTACCAACTGCACTTGCGTATGGAACACTCGACATGTCCTCTTCCTCTTCTTGTGTCTTGGGACACTGTTCAACAGATAGTTTTACACCTACAGGAGTAGGAACCTTCACTGGTTTACTATCCTGCATATTAAACGTCTGTAGTATTGTCTCGACATACTTCCTCTGGTTTAACCAGAGCTTCCTCTTTTCCTGATGTCATTTAATTTCCATGCCCAAAATATAATTTGCAACACCAAAATATTTCATGTCGAATTTGGAGGACAATTGGGTCTTCAAATCCTGGATGATTTCTTTGTTATTTCCAATCAACAACATATCATGCACATACAAGACCATGAGGAGGATTCGGAACTAATCGCGTTACTTCCTAGAACAGGTAGTGGTTTCATTCGTTGATCCATAAGCAATTGATTCATACTATTTTAACTGAATAAACTGAAACTGTTGGTGCTTCTTCAATTATGCTAACTGAAGCATGTGAAGGTATCATCTACAAAATGTAGATGGGTGAGATAGTTGAAGAGGAGAGACTAGCCCGACATAAATGGATTTGAAGGAGAATTCAAATGCCAACGTAACAGAACACTTCTTGTGAGACCGAAACGCGTGGGCTACATGCAGGAGGCCATGTTTACAACTTGCACTTCATATATATTTTGTATTATAATTAATATATATTTTATAATAATTTGTGATAAATTACAAAACAATAAAATTAAAACTAGAAATAAGGGTAAAAAACATAGCTAAATTTTTGTTTATGTGCATGCAACCCACTTGTTTGTTCATTGAACGAATACTCACCACTTGTTTGATTATTGAACGAATACTAATGGAGCCCATGCAAAAGTATAATCTCCCAACCCATACACCTTAACATAGGAGAATATCCCATTTCTATATGCCATGGTCAAAATCGAATTTACCAGATACATAGGATGGTATCTACGTCAGGTTAACATCGAAAGCCTCATACGACAGCTTCACTGAATTGAATATCTTTTGCTCGCCAGTTATAAGAGTAAAATTTCCCCTCCCCTATGCCTTTGTAGAGTGGATAATTGTAAGATACATACGCCAACTTCACGCAACAAAATTTACCATATAATTTGATAATAGCTAGAGATTTTCCACATATCATATGCCAGCTTAATAGATACAGATTTACCAGAGCCATGTTCACCGAGCAACAACTTTTACCATTTTATACGCCATGCCAATAAAGACAACTTTCAACCATTAAATACCAAGTGAGAGGGTTGGAGATCCGCAGGATTGAAGCCTTCCCAACTTCCTTTGAGTTTGGAGTTACTAATTATTAGTAATGAGGGGTGGAGATATAAATTGACACTTTACCTTCAGATAAATGTTGGAACTCTTCTATTATGACGCATGCATGGTTGTTCTGATTGTTGTTTCTGTGTTAATTTGATTCAATTGGTAGATTTGGTAGTGATGCATAGGTATTTGTTATATTATTATTTTGTGACATGTTCCTCTGGGGTTATCGACGACCTGCATTAAATACAATATTTTCAAATTTTCAGATGCAATCTGACAAAGGAAATCAATGGACTTTGATTAAAAATAATGCATACACTGAAAATTATAAATAATGTTGGCGATACTCACAATTTCATATTTGCAATGGACTCCCTTAGTATAATAATGGCTTCTAATTACCTCCATGTTATAGCTTCTAATTTCCTCCATGTTATAGGTATCTTGTTGGTCAATAATTGTCATTGATGAAAATTCGATCACTCTTGAAGGTTATACACTTGGAGACCATATGATGACATGGATGATGGTTGGAGACATGACAATGGAAACATGACAATTGGAGAGATGATGGTTAAATTACAGTTGGAGACCATATATGACACATTTGTATTATGGTTGGAGACCTCACTTAAAGCCCTAATGAAAATACCCTAACCCTCATTTTGTCCCAGTATCCTTATACATGGAGAATCCTAAAATTCCCCAAGGTCTGCACTAAAAATTCAAATAGTCATAAAGAAAATTATTTTTTGACATCTTGAAGACATCATTTTATAGTGGCTCCTTCTCCAGAATGTACAGGACATTTTTACCTTTCCAATGATCCCTCACTCAACCTCTAACTCCCAGTAGTCTAGAAGAAATTATTTTTTTAAGACAATGTATCCTATTCTCTTACCTAGTAGACCTATGCTCAGTTCCTTCATGTCGACCCTCTAGCCCAACATACAGGTATTCTCGTAAAGACAAATTACTATAAATATAAGTGATGAGCCTCCTAAATGGGTAATTATATGGGCTCATTTTACCTCCTAACCTAGTCAAATCAACCATTCTTAGATTATTGTATGATTTTCTGATTATATTTATGCTTATAGAGTGAGTTGAGTTAGTTATGATGCCATGTGGTCTAATATGTGTTTAATGCAGATTATTGATGAATTTTGTGGTTAAAGTCAAGGATCCAGTGGAAAAATGGCAACAATAACTCGAAGTGGACAAAGAAGAGGACTTATAGGAGGGAATCTCACTCATTTATTACTCCCCACTTCAAATTCCCCTTCATGCAGCTCGGAGTACAAACAGCCAAGTCATGCATTAGCAGGCAGCCGAGCAAGTGGAGGATAACTAATGATTATCTTGAGTTTTGGGAGCCAAGCCTCCCTGATTTTAAGGAAGCTATTGGTAGATTCATTTGTACAAGTAGAGAGGCTTAGGGCCTCACTAGGGTCGGATTTTTGTTGGATTTTTGCTGCAGTATTGCTTATGTAAACTCTGCTCAACTTCGAGCTTATTTTTGTGAACGTTTCATGTAATCATGTTATTGTTTTGATAATAAAGATGGAATACTTTTTGAGCTAGCACTAAGTTACCTCAGAGGGTTGAAGCTCTTGGGTTAGGGTCCAATCCAAGTAGCCAAGCTCCTCTTTAATTGTATTTCTATGCTTTGTTTCATTTTGTAGATTAGTTGTTGTTTGATGTATCTCTTTCATGGTTAAGAATAGGTTGCTTTTGATGATTTAGGAGTTTGCTTCCATTTGTGTTTTCTATAGCAGGTTAAGAGGTGATAAAAAGAATATTCAAAAGGCTAGCAATAGTGCCTTGGCCTCTCTTCCTCCCTTTGGGACCATGAATTGAGGCAAAGACCCTCTTGCTGCCCCAAAAACAGAGATTTTCCTCATTCATAGGACTTATAGTGTTTGCAGTTTGTTAGAAGGTTAATGCTTTGCTTTAGATCTTTTCCACTAGGCTCACTTCTTTATTTGCAACCAGTCTTTTTTCATGGTTTATTTTCCTGCAATGGTTGTCAGCATTTCCTTTCATAGATCATAGTTTACTTGATGCAAAAACTCTGTTTTTTTAGATACCCATATTCCCTTGCTTGCTTGATCTCATTGGTTGATTGTTAGTTTTTTATGCAGCAGAGATCTTTTGGCAGTAGGCCAGCCTATCAGCCATCCCATCCTCCATCTGATCCATGCCCTACAGGTCACCCAAGTCTCCCCTCAATTCTGCCTTAGTTTCCTACATTTTCCATAGAATTCGTTCCTCTCTCCTTGAGTAGATCCTATCATCTTTCTCTCTCCTAATGATTCTTGGTAGACCCTAGGTGCCCTAACACCTCATTCCAACCTTCACTCACCTTTTCGACCCACTCTCATGCCCTTAAAACAGACAAAACTGCTCTCGGCCTCCTCCTGTAGGCCTCCTGTAGAACGATGTTTTTCCTCCTGTAGATTTCCTGTGTCCTCTTGTAGATTTTCCTGTAGGACTTCTTTTGAAGGCTGAGTGTGGGAAAAGCCTCCAGAAGGTCACCTGAGACCTCCTAGGACCCATCCACACCATCCTACATCCTCTCAAGTCCCAAAACCGCCCTCCATCGCCACCTATTCGCTGCCACATTCACAAACAAATAAATTACATGCATGACACATTCACATAAAAATACACAAAAATCCAAAAAGATGCTTTTTGCTCATTTACTTCCAAAAATATCTTAGGTACATGTTGTTTACTTCCTTGAGTAGGTAATGGCATTATTTTCATGGTTTTCATAGTGCTTTCTGCAAAAGTAGGATTAATGGTTAACTAGGATTTCCTTGGTTTGCTTTACATTTAAGTCTTCCTTTCTGCAAGTAGAATAGCATCAGTAGAGTAATCTCTCTCTTTTTCCTTTCATCACATATAGAGCTTCTTCTGGAATCCATAGAAGTTGGCTTGAGCTCCTAGTGATCTTGCGTCCGCTGACCAAGTGACAACCTGCAGTAAGAACTAGTTCTTGTGCATATAGCATCGTCACTTCCAAGTTTGTTATGAACTACCAGGTTGATAAGAGTAAAGTAGGCAGCCTAGGAGTTGCAACATTATTGCTGTAATACTGGTGCTCACCAATAAGTCTAAAGGTATTCCATTTAATCAAAGCAATTCAGTGAAGACATCTTAGAGAACAAAAAGAGAAAGGAGTTTACACCTCGTGAACTGGAGAAGGCTGAGGAGAAATAAAGGATAATTTTTGAAGAATCATTTTTGGGTTAATCATTGTGATTGTCTCTACACCTTCGGACTTGTGATCTCTGTCAAGAAGACCATTGTGGAAGTATATCTCTTGGACCTGTATATTTATATATATGCATATGATATCAGGTTTCAAGGCTTCATTCATCACCAAATAATAGGATAATCTCCTCACAAGTTGCTACAGGACTTTCTTTCAACTGAACTGAGATTTGGACCTTGCCACCAAACCTTTGGAGCTTCAAACAAGTGTCTATTGGCTCGGACAAGGAACTAAACCCTCAAATTAGGGTCACAAAATCTTGAATTAGTGTCATACCCTAGGACCTGTGATATTTAGACATTTTTTGGAGTTAAGGTTGGACTATGGGACAACATTTGGTTGATTTGGGTAAGTTACAGGAGCTCAGACTCCCCCACAATAAGCTTGGACACCACTACAGAAGCTCAAACTCTACCATCAGCTCAAATTATCTACAGTTAGTTTGGATTAGTCACAGTTAGCTCGGTCAATATTTCAGACCTGTTGCAGCCTAGTTGACAAGTGACACTTTGGAGGACAAATCAGTGAAGATACAATGATGGAATGACTATTGTGACATCACCAAGTTTATTGTGATCATCTAGTGAAGGCATAAACAATCAACAAGTCAGACTTGAAGTGGTGGAGGCCTAAACGAAAGATTGAAAACCTTGGACAATGAAGGATTAAGTGTTTTGGAGCTATTGGACAAGTGAAATATTAAATAGTGTAGAATCTTGTGAATAAATTCAAGTAAGTAAATTATTCATTTTTTATTAAAATACTGAAGGGTTGGTGCCCTAGGGGTTGGAGCCTCTAAAAATAAGGTTAGAGCCTTGAGAAGAAAAGGGTTGGAGCCTCACAAACATTCAAGTTGGGGCTTGGCAATAGGTTGGAGCCTAGTATAGTGAAGGGTTGGTGCCCTCAAGCAACATTGTACTCAATTTTTTGTAAAATAGGATTGGTGTCCTCACTTGTTTATAATAAAATCCTTATCACTTTATTATTAATATTATTATTATTATTATTATTGTGAAGAATCTTAACTGGTAAACATAACAATTGAAAATAAATAATGATTCACCCCCCTCTCAGTATTTCCAATAATTGGTATCAGAGCCAACTTCTTCATAATCAGTTTAACAACTGGAAGAAGGATTCTTAAGTCACAATGAAGAATCAGCATTCAAGAAAACTCCCCCAATTTGATGGAACAAACTTTGGCTTTTGGAAGTATAGGATGACATTATATTTAATGTCTCTTGGACCTGATGTATGGAAATCAATTTTGGACGGGTATAAAGCTCCACCTTTTCCACCAACCGATCAGGATGGTTTTAAAGTTTATATATCAAATGCCAAAGCAATAAATTCCGTAACAAGTGGAATTTCTGATTCAGAATTTACAAAAGTTATGAACTCTGATTCTACCAAGGAAATGTGGGACAAGCTTATTGCTATCTATGATGGAGACTTGAAGGTCAAAAAGGAAAAACTCAAAACACATAGAAGACAACTTGAGAGTCTTAAGATGGATCACGAAGAAAATATTGCAGCATTTTTCCTCCGAGTGGATGAAGTTGTCAACTCACTCAAGGACCTAGGAGAAAACATTAAAGAAAGAACAGTTTTCCAAAAAGTCTTGAGATCCCTTCCGGAACGATTTGACTCCAAAGTAAGTGCGTAGAATAAATAAAGGACTTGGATACTCTAAAGGTGGATGAACTTCATGGTATTATCATTGCATATGAAATGAGAAAAGTAATCTGAAACTCCAAGGAAGTTGCATTCAAGGCTTCAAAGTCATCAAAGAAAGGGAAAATTTATAATTATAGCAGTGATGATTCTAACACTAAATTTGAGCTGGCACAATTCGTAAGGAAACTAAGGAAAGGATCAAAGCTCAAAGGTAAGTATCCTCTCATTTGTTTTAAATGTGGAAGAATAGGACATTATGCTGCAAAATGTCCTCATAACATGATAAGGATGATGAATACGAATATAAAAAGAATATGTTCAAGAAGAATGGCCCTAATAAGAATAATTTCTTCTCCAGACAAGATGACTATGATGAAGAATAATTCATGATTTCTAAGAAGAAATCAACTAAAAAGACCATTTCTACACAAAAGAAATTATGATGCGTTCGATGAAAAAGATGACTATGCTAGAAGCAATGAAGTATTATTTATGGAATTTACAAATGATGATGATTCCGAACAAGAATATGAAGGAAATGTGGATGCATTGCTAATGAGTTCCATTGAAGAAAATGAGAAATTAAGAAAGAATGTCATTTCTCTCAAAGTAGAAAAAGAAAAATCAAAAAGGAAGGAAGAATTCTTGAATAATAAACTAAAAGAAAGAGAAGAAATTTGTGAAAAACGTGAAGTTGAAATTGTTTCTCTAAGTAAAGAGTTGGATCAAGTTAAAAAGAGTCGGAAAATATCTCAAACTCTTGATAACATCCTTAATACACAGAGACCTCAACATGACAATTCTGGAATTGGTTTCAAAGGAGAATCATCCAGTTCAAAGAAGAATGGAAATGAAAAATTCCAAAGAAGTTATGTTCACATCCTTTATAGTCTTCCAAAAGAGGATAAGTCATCCCACCAAGAGCAAAGGTCCACCTATAAAAATCCAAGGAATAAAGGAAAGTTATCTCCAGGAAAGAATACTACATCAAATCAACGCTATCCTAACAAGTATCAAACTATCTTTCTTGGTTGTTGTTTCCATTGTAAAAAACTTTGGTCATCAAGCTAAGAATTGCAAAGCTCATAAGGATTATACCTCAAGATATAAGATCAATTATCAAAACAAGCCATGTATGTTAAAAGAACAAGGAAAAATCAAGAACTTCAATTTATTTGATCCTTTGGCTAAGCATGATCTAGCTTGGTCAAAATGCAATGATTTTGGCCATGATGCACAAAATTGTCCATTTATATAAAAAGGGAAGAGCTGAAGAAGGAGGAACCCACTACAGATCAGTGTGGCCTAGATTTATGTGCACATAGTGATGATAATCAATGGTTTGTGGATAGTGGATGTTCAAGACACATGATAGGTGACCAAAATAATTTTATCTCAGTAAATAAAAAAGATGGAAATGTATCCTTTAGAAGTGGGTCTGCGAAAGTTTTTGGGAAAGGAATGGTTGCTCTTGTTAAATAAAGGGGAAATGCACAAAATGCAATGCTGATGGAAGGGCTCAAACACAATATTCTAAGTGTTAGCCAAATTTATGACCAAGGACATAATGTTATCTTCAATGCTAAAGACTGTGAGATAAGGAAATCCTCTTCAGGAGAACTTGTGGGAAAAGGATTAAGAACACCTGATAATGTATACATTTTGAGTAAAATTCAAAAAGATAAATGCTATATGAGTCGAGAAGATGAAAGTTCGTTATGGCACAAATGATTGGGAAATCTAAACTTTGATAACTTGGTTAATATCAACAAAACAAATGTAGTAAGGGACATTCCAAAAATTGTAAAGCCAGATCAAGTTGTGTGTGGCCCATATCAACATGGAAAGAAAACTAGAGCTTGCTTCAAGACTAAGGAGTTATCAACATCAAAACCTTTGGAGATAATACATGCAAATTCATGTGGACCAACCAGAACACTAGCTCTACAAGGCAAAAGGTACTTTTCTCTATTTGTGGATCACTATACTAGAATGATGTGGGTATTGTTTATAAAATTCAATTCCAAAGCATTTGAATGTTTTAAGAATTTCAAAGCCCTTGTATAAATTGAAAAGGAATAAAATATTAAATGTCTTAGAATAGATAGAGGAGGAGAATTCACTTCAAAGGAATTCGCTGATTTCTGCAAAGTGCATGGAATCAAGTGAGAGCTCTTTATTTCTAGAACTCCTAAACAAAATGGAGTTGTAGAAAGAAGAAATTTTTTTACAAGAAATGGCAAGAACAATGTTACTAGCAGCTGATTTGCAGGCTAAATTTTAGAGAGAAGCAGTCAAGACAACAGTATATACCCTGAATAGAGCTTAGATAAGACCAAATAATGACAAAACTACGTATGAATTATGACAAGGACGACCTGCTACAGTGAAATAATTTAGAATGTCTAGAAGCAAATAATTTATGAAGATCGATGATGACTTACCAGGCAAGTTTGATTCTCGTGTTGATGAAGGAATTTTTCTTGGATATTCTATAAGAAGAAAAACTTGAAAATGCTACAATAATCGACTGCGAAAGTTAGTAGACAGCATTGATGTAAAGATTGATGAAGCACTTCTAGAAAAAGAAATTGAAGTCCATGACGAAGATTCTATTTTTGAATATTTCGAAGAAGAATCAGTAAGGGAAGAAAAAGATCAAGGAAATCAAAAGGAGCCATTCCAAACTCCATCAAAGGTGAAATTCCTCCAAAACCACAATTCAGAAGAGAAAATTATTGGCAATGTAGATGATGGGATACAAACCTGAAGAAGGATGACAAGTACACCAAGAAAAGATGATGTTGCCGTACTATCCATGGTAGAACCAGAGAACTTTGGTCAAGCTAGTAAGGACCCTCATTGTGTGGAAGCTATGGAGGAAGAAATGTTTCAAATTAAAAAGAATGAAACATGGGAACTTGTACCTCGTCCAAAAGATAAAAATATAATTGGAACCAAGTGGGTGTTTAAAAACAAAATGAATGAAGATGGACAAATCATCAGAAATAAGGCAAGGCTTGTTTGTAAAGGTTATTCACAAATTGAAGGAATCGACTTCGAAAAAACCTTTGCACCTGTAGCTCGTATGGAGGCTATAAGGATGTTTTTGGCATTTTCTTGTTCAAAAGGATTCAAAGTTTATTAGATGGATGTGAAATCAACATTTCTTCATGGGGACCTAAAGGAAGAATTTTACATGGAGAAAAAGGAATTATATGGGTTGAAACAAGCTCCTAGAGCTTGGTACGAAAGATTGGATCACTATCTACAACAACAAGGCTTCAAAAAGGGGGTGGCAGGGAGTAATCTCTAAATGAAGAAAGACAAAGACAGATTACTAGTCACTCTTGTATATGTTATGAAACCAGCTCAAGAGAAGATAGAAAAGATAGATCAACGCCTTAGAATTCAGCCTCTTCGAGGGGGCAACCTCCTTTACATTACATAAATGAACAATTCTTGGATGATTCAAATGAAAAAACCTCCTTTCTATATATAGGAGTCTAAGGAGTCACAATATAATCCAGCCGACCTAACAATAATAATATAAAGCCACAAAAATAACAATAGAGGGATTCTATGGGGCACAAAAATAAGAAAATGGGGGTAATAGGGGCACAACAATATAAATAAGGGGTATAACTACAATAGTAATGGGGTAATCACTAGTATTATAGGGACCCAACATGCCCCTCTCCTTCAAAAAAGTGTTGTCCTCAACGCTTGAGTAGTTCTGGATACTTCTGCATAAAATTCTCATCCTCCCATGTGGTATCTTCAGCGGATAAGTTCTTCCACTTGATAAGATACTCTGAAATTGATCGATTTCGTAGCTGTCGAGTTCTTGTTTCTATGACTGCTTCCGGTTCCAATATAATTTTTCCTTCCTCGTCAAGTTCTGGCAATATTGTTTGAATTGGGAGCTTGTCGCCTATAACCTTCTTTAAACATGAAACATGGAAAACTGGGTGCAATCGAGAAGCTGCAGGAAGCTCCAATTTGTATTCCATAGTACCAATCTTTTGTAACACCTTGTACGGACCATAATACTTTGGTGATAATTTACTATCCTGCTTAACTTGCTTTAGGGACATTTGCTTATATGGTTGTAGCCGTAGGAATACCCAATCACCTACATCAAAACTTCTTTCACTGCGATGTTGATCTGCCTGTTGTTTCATTCTATTTTGTGCCAACACGAGGTTATCCTTTAAGAGTTGGAGGACTTGTTGTTGATGTTCGATGTGATGTTCCATTGCCTGAACCTTAGAATTTTCTCTTAAATATGATGTGATGGATGGTGGTTGATACCCATAAAGTGCCATAAATGGGGTCATTTTTGTTGCTGTATGGAAGGAAGTGTTATACCACCATTCAGCCAGAGGCAACCATTTGACCCATTGTGTCCGTTTATCAGATACAAAGCAACGAAGATATCCTTCCAAACATTTGTTTACTATCTCAGTTTGCCCATCAGATTGAGGATGATAAGATGAGCTATGAGCTAACTGAGTACCAAGACAAGAAAATAATTCTGTCCAAAAATTTCCAGTGAAAATGGGATCTCTGTCACTTACAATAATCTTTGGGTTTCCATGTAGCTTTTGAACTGTTTCCATAAATGCAGTAGAAACTGTACTGGCTTTAATGGATGTGATAATGCACAAAAGTGTGCATACTTGGTAAGTCTGTCAACTACCACCATGATGACACTCTTTCCCTCAGACTTGGGTAAACCTGTGATAAAATCCATTGAAACCTCCTCCCAACGTTGGCTTGGAATGGATAAAGGTTGTAATAGACCCGGTGTCTTAATTGTTTCAACTTTATTTTGTTGGCAAACCAAACATTCTACCACAAACTTTTGAATATCTGATTTAAGGCCATCCCAAAAAAATTCCTTCTTAACCCTGTGGTAAGTTTTTAAAAATCCTGAGTGCCCTCCTAAGGGAGAAGTGTGCAATTCCATAAGAATCTTTTGTTTTAGCTGGGAATTCTTACAGAGGTATAAGCGATCTTTGTACCATAACAAATCATTTTGCCAGCTAAATGTATCAGAAGTACTGGAATCTTGTTGTAGCTTTCGAATAAGTGCCCACACTTCTTCGTCATTCTTCCATTCCTCCCTTGCTTCGTTTATCCAATCTGGTTGGATAATAGAAATGGCACACAACAATGCTTCCACATCCTCATCCTTTCTTGAGAGTGCATCTGCCACCACATTTTGCTTCCCTTTTTTGTAGATGATTTCAAAGTCATAACCCAACATCTTTGTGACCCACTTTTGTTGCTCTTCAGAGGATAATCTTTGTTCTAAAAAGTATTTAAGGCTATCATGATCCGTTTTTACCTTGAAGTGTCTTCCCATTAGGTAGGGTCGCCATTTCTTAAGTGCATGGAGTATTTCCAACATTTCCTTCTCATAAATAGCTTTGCTTAAAAACTTTCCCTTGATTGGACGACTTTCAAAAGCAATGGGTCTTTCATCTTGCATTAGAATAGCACCAATTCCATTTCCTGAAGCATCACATTCCACAATAAAGGTTTTTGTGAAGTCTGGTGTAGCTAAGACCGGTGCTTGGCACATTGCCTCTTTAAGATGTCAAAGGCCTTTGTTGCTTCCGGAGTCCATGAAAATGAATCTTTCTTCAATAATGTTGTTAGAGGTGTTGCTATTCTCCCATAATTCTTAACAAACTTGCGATAATACCCTGTCAACCCAAGAAATCCTCGCAGATGCTTTATGGATGTGGGGATTTTCCATTCCTTAATGGCTTTAATTTTGCTAGGGTCTACCTTAACTCCTTCATGAGATACAATATGACCCAAATATTCCACCTCCTGGACTCCAAAGAAACATTTGGATCTTTTTGCATATAATTGTTTCTCCTCCAATAGTTGTAGCACCCTGTCAACATGTTCAACATGATCCTTCCAAGACTTGCTGTAGATTAGTATATCATCAAAAAATACGAACACAAATTTTCTAAGGAATGGTTTGAAAATTGAATTCATCAAACCTTGAAATGTTGAAGGTGCATTGGTGAGGCCAAAAGGCATGACCAAAAATTCATAATGACCCTCATGAGTTCTAAATGCCGTTTTCGGAATGTCTTCAATCTTCATTCTGATTTGATGATATCCCGAACGAAGATCCAACTTGGTGAAGTAAATTGATCCATGCAATTCATCCAGTAATTCATCAATGACAGGAATGGGGAACTTATCTTTAATAGTGAGCTTGTTGAGCTCCCTATAATCCGGACACATGCGCCATGATCCATCCTTCTTGTGCACCAATACTACTGGAGTTGAGAAAGAATTTTGACTCGGTTGAATTATACCAGCCTCTAGCATTTCTGCAACCATACGTTCAATTTCACTTTTTTGGACATAGGGATATCTGAACGGCCTGATGTTTGGAGGAACACTTCCTGGAATCAGATGAATAGCATGATCATGATCACGCATAGGTGGGAGACCTTTGGGAGTCTCAAATACCTTGGAATGATTGTCCAGGAATTTTTGGAGATCTGGAGAAATAGATGATTCCAATGTGGAAACATCTAGGGAACATAATTGTGCAATTACACCTCTTTGCTCCTTTTTTAGAAGCTTAGTCATGCCATTAGAGTTGATTATCTTTCCTGGTTTCCCTGCAGTACCCCTTAATTCAACTTCCTTTCCTTCCGTAGAAATTTGATGAAAAGTTCTTGAAAATTAAAAGCTATTGTACCCAAGGATTGTAGCCATTGGACTCCTAATACAACATCAGCTCCTCCCATTGGAATGGAAAGCATTGGGCTAGTCAATACATATTCTCCCATGGATATCTTGATATTATGGCACTTTCCAGAGCAATTTATTGTTCCTCCATTTGCAATCATCACTTGACACTCTGGTGCTGGATATAGGAAGCAATTCAATTCTTTTTCTACCCTACAATGAATAAAATTGTGGGTGCTTCCTGAATCAATCAACACTAATACCTTTTTCTTCTTGATTTGTCCTTCTATCTTGATGGTTTAAGGAGTGGTAATTCCCGCCAATGCATTACAAGATATGGTCGGATTTATTTGTTCTTCATCTAGGCTTTGTTCCTGGAGTATATCCTCTTCTTTTGACCTTTCTTGCTCCTTTTCTTCTTCCTCTTCACAATCTATGTAGAATAATTTCTTCTCAGCACACTTATGACCTTTTGTGTAAACTGTAACAAAGCCCTTTTGCTCTTTTTTCTTCCAATTTTTGTGGTGTCAAACTTGTAGGTTGTGGAAGAATAGGGGCAACAACACTTCCGTCTTTATAGTTGTGAGTGGTATGCTTCCTAGTTGCCATAATTTTGCTTTCCATTTTTCTTGCTAACCTGAATGCCTTCTCTAATGAATCAGGTTCCCAAAGGCGAACATCATGTTGGATATTATCCTTTAAAGACCCTATGAACACATCAATCCTATGCTCCTCTAGAATATCTTTTACCCTTATGTTCAATTTTTGGAACTCCTCAATGTGCTCCATTATTGAACCCTTTTGTTTGAGACTTATCAATTGGCTAAAAAAAGTGTTGCTTTTTGTATCCTCATAATGAGCTATCAATTCTTCCGTAAAAATTGCCCAAGTGATAAATTGTTTACGAGAACAAAGTCATTGATACCATACAAACTGATTTGGTTCCAAATATACAGTTGCCATACGTACCTTTTGTGTGTTTTGCACATTATTGAGATCGAAGAATTGCTCAATCTGTAATATCCATGTGGCGGGATCCTTGCCATCAAACTTCCTCATATCGATTTTTGGAATATGGTGATTCTTTTATCCAACATTAGCGTCTATGGAATCATGATTAACATTTCTTTTGTTCTCATCATGAGTTTCCTTTACTACCTTTTCACCATTAGTAAGTATTTCTTGTAGAAAATTTGTCAAATCTGTCTTCAAATCTGCCATGCCTGTCTTCAAATTTGTGTTCAAATATATCTTCAAATTGTCCATCTTAGCTTCCATGCCATTCATCTTAGCTTCCACGCCATTTATCTTAGCTTCTGTTAACTTTTGTGAGCGTGACATTTGTTGCACTTGTTCTTGTAATTTTGATATATCATGTAGCATTTCTTCCTCTTCTTCATGAGTCATGCTAGAGCTATCAGGTTCCTTACTAGGTGTTTGCATTTTCTTTCCTTGGGGCATCAGTTACCGATAATAATGCTCTACTATGCCCTTTGAATTCCTTCAAAATAAATTTTCAAACCAAGCTTAAGCAAAAATTTAAAAAAATCTACACACCTTTTTTCACTTTGTAGGAGCTCGATATTGCCTCTGATGTATCTCTGTGCTTTCCAATCATCTAGTTCTAAATTTGTGACCTGTATTAGCTCTCTGTGTCCTCTTTCCAATGCCACCAGTCTGATCCAAATTGGATTCTCCAAGGAAGATTTATACACAATATCCCAAGATGACCTGATTATAGACCTTTACAAAAGAGCGAAGTTGTATGAAGTGCCACGTGTACAATTTTCGATATTTGGTTCTGAAAACGATATCCAAGAAACTACAATCCATCCTCTTTCTGTACCTTCTTACGAAATTGCAATCTGATTCTCAGAGAGAAAGTTATGATGATTTTCCCTAGGTCACCTGTTTTGAATGTAATTCAGGAGTCTGCAAAAAGACCAAATTCCTCAGATCATATCTCCGCAAATATCACGCAAAAATTTATGAAATTCGGACCCAAGGTTCAGCGTGATCTCTAATCAAATGGGTTTTTTTGAGACTTCTGAAACGTCACAGAAAAAATGTTATAGCGAAAATTCCATGATGACCTGTTTGGAGCAACGAAACCCTAGAATCCAAAGCTCTGATACCAAATGTTATGAAACCAGCTCAAGAGAAGATAGAAAAGATAGATCAACGCCTTAGAATTCAGCCTCTTCGAGGGAGAAATGATGCAGGAGCATTCAGCCCAAAGGGAAATTATTGTAAATAATAGACATATGGGTCATGAAATCGTGGAATTAGTTTCCTAAATTCCAAGTCACTTTAATATTTAGGCTTTTAATTAGACATTCTCAAAATAAATAAATAAAACTAGGAGAGATTTTAGGCATAAAAGGAATGGATGTGGACCATTAAGTGATAAGGAAAACTTTTCTATTTTAGAACAGGAAAAAGACAGAATAAATCTGAGGAGATGCTTTTGCCATGTGTATGCATTGCATGTAGAGTTTTAGAGCTTTTAGTTGAGTGATTTTAGGATTTTTTATCATGCTAAGTTTAATAAATTATGGAGCCTCAAAGGCATTGAAGGAAGGGGGTGAGTGTGAGGAGTGTGTGTGTGAGAAGGAGGAAGGGTTCTCCTTGGGAGCCTTCGGGCAGTTTGTAAAAGGGCCATAGATTTGTATATCTGGCCATGAATAGAAAACTCTGTGTGAATACTTGTTTTATGTGAATATGAGTATGTTGAATTCAATTTGTATGGACATGGTTGCGTTTAACAAATTCTGAGATGTGTGACTGCACATGGCCGCAGAAATCGGTGTTATATAACAGTGAATTTGCATGAAGGGATAATGGTTCTTATTTGTTTTCTCATGCGCATATGCTGTGGAATGATTATTGAATAGTTTACCTTTCGTTTGATGCATACTGGCTTAAGTCGCAGTTATGTGTAGGCTCTGTTTTCTAAGAATTCTTGAATTATTGATTAAGATTCTCAACCGACAGGTTTAAGCGCACCACACATCACCAGCACTTGCATTCAGGACGATAAAATTACCATAGATTATAATCCACATTCTGGACATCCGACCAGCAACTCCAATGGTGGCATTATCTCTGCGGAATTATGTGATCCACACGGCTTCGTATTAGAAGGCGGCATCTAATTGTATCAGGTCTGTTAGGAAGCCCATGGTTGAGCCATCGCGAGTTGTGTCTGCGTCGATTGGAGGGAGCAGACGTATGTATGTTTACTTGCCGAGGGTGCTGTGTTGTGCATGCGCTCTATTTACAAACCGTGGCTGTCTGAGTTGTATATTCATCGGTGGAACTGTATTGAGGGGGCGGATATATATAGTCATCGGCATTATTGATCGAACAATTGCAATTATACATATCCATTGACTGAAAGCCGCATAGGGACAGAAATATATATGCGCCTTATCCAAGGTAGGCGATGCGACTTATGTTTGTGAGGACCGAGATATATATATATCAGAGCTTGTCTATGGTAAAATCGAACTTATATTGAACCGCAAACCATATATTCTTGAGATAACTGAATATGGGTCGATTTGCTGTAGAATGAGTGACCATATTGCGTTATTTGGTATTTGAATTCGGGTCGAATTAGAACAGTAAGGGCGCATTCTTGAACCAAGCATATGTGAATGAGAAGTATTAAGATTGCTTGTGGAAGCAGTTGTCTGAAGATCCTGGTAGAAGCGGCCTAGGAGCGGCCTGGGCTGCATCAAGCAACCTCCTTTACATTACATAAATGAACAATTCTTGGATGATTCAAATGACAAAACCTCCTTTCTATATATAGGAGTCTAAGGAGTCACAATATAATCTAGCTGACCTAACAATAATAATATAAAGCCACAAAAGTAACAATAGAGGGATTCTATGGGGCACAAAAATAACAAAATGGGGGTAATAGGGGCACAACAATATAAATAAGGGGTATAACTACAATAGTAATGGGGTAATCACTAGTATTATAGGGACCCAACAATATATGTTGATGATCTTATTTTTGCCGACAATGCTGATGAGATGAGCCATGAATTTGCTCAAAATATGTCGAAAGAGTTCAAAATGTCGATGATTGGTGAGTTATCTTACTTCCTTGGACTTCAAGTAATTCAAACTAAATCAAGTATGTTCATATCCCAAGAAAAATACCTTAAAGACATGCTTAAGAGATATGGGATAGTAGAATGTGCTCCTATGAGCACACCGATGACTACAGATTGCAAATTAATCAAAGATGATGAATACCCTTCCGTAGATGGAACTCTTTACAGGTCAATAATTGGAGCTCTTCTATAATTAACTGCTTCATGACCCAATATTATGCAAGCAGTAGGAATGGTGGCAAGATTTCAATCAGCTCCTACGGAATCCCATTTGTTGGTTGTAAAAATAATTCTCAGATATTTGAAAGGTACTCCAAACTTTGGCCTATGGTACCCCAAAAGCACAACACTTACCATGACAGCTTACACCGATGCTGATTGGGCAGGAAGCATAGACGATTGAAAAATTACTAGCAGAAATGCATTCTTCATGGGAGATTGTCTAGTATCTTGGCTCAACAAAAAACAATCCTCTATATCTCTCTCCACAACTAAAGCCGAATATATAACTACTGCAAACTGTTGTACACAAATATTATGGATGAAGGAAGTAATGAAAGATGTCAACATAGAAACTAATCAACCGATCATCATCTATTGTGACAACACCAGCAACATCAATCTTTCGAAAAATCTAGTAATGCATTTAAAGACAAAACATATTCCAATCAAATACCACTTTCTCCGAGAACAGGTTGCTGAACAGAATATCAAATTGGAATACGTTAATACAAAGGAACAAATTATAGATATCTTTACAAAACCCCTACCACGAGAAGCATTTGAATATCTTCACCAAAAGATGGGGGTCATTTCTCTTGCATCACATTACGAGAACACATCGGCAGGGGTAGAAGCACCATGACAAGGGGAGCAGGGTGATAAGAAGCAAATTGATAGGGGGAGTACTTGGACACCCCATTTGCCATTGATGTCAAAGGGGGAGAAAATGTTGGATGAAAGAATATTTCCATCAATGACAAAGGGGGAGATTGTTTCTCAATAGTTTTCATTGATGAAAATACGAGCACTCTTGAACGTTATACACTTGGATACCATATGATGACATGGATGATGGTTGGAGACATGATAGTGGAAACATTATAGTTGGAGACATGATGGCTACATGACAGGAGGAGACAATATATGACACACTTTTATGATGGTTGGAGACCTCACTTAAAGCCCTAATGAAAATACCCTAGCCCTCATTCTATCCCAATATCCTTATACATGGAGAATCCTAAAAATCCCCAAGGTATGCACTAAAAATTCAAACAATCATAAATAAAATTATTTTTTGACATCTTGAAGACATCATTTTACAATGGCTCCTTCTCCAAAACGTAGAGGAAATTTGTACCTTTCCAATGAGCCCTTATACAACCTCTAACTCCCAATAGTATAAGAGAAATTGATTTTTTAAGATAATGTATCCTATTCATTTACCTAACTGACCTATGCTTAGTTCCTTCATGTTGGCCCTCTAGCCTAACAGACAAGTATTTTCGTAAAGATGAATTACTATAAATATAAGTCTAAACTTATTCCATTTAATCAAGTAATTTAGTGAAGACATCTTAGAGAAAAAAACAGAAAGGAGTTCACACCTCATGAACTCGAGAAGACCGAGGAGAAATAAATGATAATTTTTGAAGAATCATTTTTGGGTTAATCACTATGATTGTCTCTGCACCTTCGGACTTATGATCTCTGTAAGATCAGTTTCAAGGCTCAGTTCATCACCAAGCAATAGGTTCATCTCCTCGCAGGCTGCTACATGACTTTCTTTCAAGTGAACTGAGGTTTCGACCTTGCCACCAAACTTTGCAGCTTCAGACAAGTGTCTGTTGGCTTGGACAGGTGACTAAACCCTCATATCGGGGTCACAGAACCTTGAATTAGTGTCACACTCTTGGACCTGTGATACTTATATCATTTGCTAGAGTTAAGGTTGTACTATGGGACAACATTTGGTTGATTTGGGTAAGTTACAGGAGCTCAGACTCCTCCATAGTAAGCATGGACACCACTACAGAAGCTCATACTCCATCATCAACTCGAATTATCTACAGTCAGTTTGTATCAGTCATAATTAGCTCGGTCAATCTTTCAAACTCGTTGCAACTTAGTTGACAAGTGACACTTTGGAGGACAAATCAGTGAAGATACAATGATGGAATTATTGTTGTGACATCATCAAGTTCACTGTGATCATCTAGTGAAGGCATAAGCAGTTGACAAGTCAAACTTGAAGTGGTGGAGGCCTAAACAAAAGATTGAAAACCTTGGGCAGTGAAGCATTAAGTGTTTTGGACCTATTGCACAAGTGAAGTATTGAATAGTGCGGAATCTTGTGAAGAAATTCAAGTAAGTAAATTATTCATTTTTTATTAAAATATTGAAGGATTGGTGCCCTAGTGGTCGGAGCCTCTAAAAATAAGGTCAGAGCCTTGAGAAGAAAAGGGTTGGAGCCCTTGAAGTTTGAGCCTCACAAAAGTCCAAGTTGGAGCTTGGCAAGAGGTTGGAGCCTGGTAGACTGAAGGGTTGGTGCCCTCAAGCAACATTGTACTCAATTTTTGTAAAAGAGGATTGGTGTCCTCACTTGTTTATAATAAAATTCTTATACTTATTTTTTTTATTATTATTGTGAAGAATCGTAACTGGTAAATATAACAATTGAAAAGAAACACTGATTCACCCCCCTCTCAGTATTTCCAACATATCTCAGGAGAATCCCCACTTTCATGGGCTTGTTGGCGCGTTTGCTGAAAATTCCAGACATAACATCAATGATTCCAAAATGAAAACCTGATAGAAAGTAATTCTTTTTGGGAAAAAATTATTTCCTATCTAGGTAAAAAACCCACATACAAATGAGAGTACTTGTCTAATCCTAACATAGTTATTATCTAACATTTACATAGTTATTATGTAACATTTTAGCAGTATAAAACATGTTTTGTTTATTTTTTAAACAAAATATGACTTCTAAATTTCTATATGTAAGTACTTGAAAGAATATGATTAGATCCTAAAAATGAAAGCTTTTCAAAACAATTTTGTGCTCACCTTTTAAGCCAATTTCTCTATCTCTAGCATCTAAATCTTTAGACACGGCTCTTGCATTTCCATGGACTTTGATAATATGATGGATACAATGAACATCAGATCAAATCGAGAAAGAATCGTTCTCTACAAATCAATGTTGTCTTGTGTTGTTTGGAGATGCATCGTAAATGAAACTCGTAACAAAGAAGAAAGGCACAAGATTTGGGAACAATCATAATGCTTGATTTTGCAATTGATATTGTTTGGTGCTCCATTTCCTTATGAACAAGAACTCTGTGTTGAAATTTCTATCTGCAGGGGAGTATACTAACATATTTTGTGATTTATGCCTACGTTAGAGCAGTTAGAGTAGACAGAGTGACGTTGGTGACTCTCAGAGGGGATCTCATGGATTCATATTGACAAACCATACTGTAGAGGATCTTACCTCCATGAAGAGAAGGAAAAGGAGAGTAAACTGCATAACCGACATTTGCATGGCTATATAGGTGGCAAGATGAGGTGACTTTTCAAAGAAAGTACAAGTTTTCGTATGAAATGAAAACATTTATCCTCAACTAGGTGTTGTTCATGAATTAGCATTTATTGCTTTGGAGTAATGCTAACTTTAGTTTCAATCATTTCAAAATGCAAAGCAAATGGATAAAATATAGTATATAGTTTTGCCTCCGGACAGGGAAAAGGCCGAATAAAATAGTGAAAAAAAACTTACCTAAACGACACCGTAAAGTTGAAATAGCGGTGTGGAAATGCTAGATACCCCGTTGAACACTTCATGGGGTGAAACGCAATAATGAGATGGTAAGAAAGAGCGCTAAACTCAACTTGTTAGACGATAACATGTGGAACCTCTAGATGGGATGTTGAAAAATTCAAATCCCGGATAAAGTTATGAGGGGTGCAGAAGCGAAAGCTGACCACCCAATCCATGAATGAACAACAAGAGGTGATGTTTGTGTAGTTGGTGATATTCTTATTCTCTTTCTGGCGGGTATATGTCACTTATTTTCAAAGATAGATATGATCTTTTCATCACAAATTCATTATTTTATTAGGGGTGAAAGTTCGTTAATACGTTATTTTGTTGAGGGGTTTATTTAATTAAATATACAAATAGAGATAAAATTCACTAAAAACTTATTATTTAAAACACAACATTATTAACAAGGAGCCACTGTTGTGGCGCTAGTCCCTCCCGGTTAATAGAAGAGTTTGGTGAGTTATTATTATGAGATTTAATATGTGTTTAATTTGAATTATCATCAGAGCTGGTTTGCATTACTAGTGTGTTGTAGGCATGCTTATTTGTATTAAGATTTAGTGAATTGGATAGCGAATTGTTGTATGGACATTTTGACTTTATGCAAAGAGTGAAATATAATGAACTTTTCGTTTGTTAAGAATTGTGATAAATGTAAGATTAGTTTTAGATGTAATTTTCCAATGTGTCATGATTTAGAAAATGTTTAGATTAATAATTAAAATGTAATAAAATTTAAGAGTGAATCATGGAAACCTTGACGGGGAAAAACTATAAAAGGTAATAATAATGCATTATAATGTATGAAGAATTAGAGAGTGTTAAAGTAAGTTATGTATTTTAATAAGCATGGGGTATAAAATATATTTAAATGCATAAAAATGAATTCATGGTGCATAAAAGATAGAATTTTGTTATTTTTTTACATTTGAATATTATGGAAATATTCATAAAATGATAATGAGCAAATAAACATTATTATGAATATAAATTTGTTAATTAAATCCATGGTGGAGAGTGTTCAATATTTAGATAAATGATTGTTGAAAGTCAAAGAAGAACTTAAGAATTTAAAAATTATGGAGTCTTGAACCCATAATTGAAAGATTAGATATCTAGTAACATGTTTGGACATAAGTGATACCATTCGGGTTAATGTCAATGATTGGGGAATTATTCCATGGTCAAAAGAACAAAAGATATATTTATTTAAAAATATTGTTTATCATAACTTTAGTGTGAACTTTAAATTTCTCCAATTACTAATTAGCAAAGAAAATAAACCCTGCATCTAATTTCTAATTAGTAATTTGTTGCATTTAATTAGTAATTTGTTGTGATGCAAAAGGACATGACTTTTGGTCTTTTTTATAGTTTTGGGTTAGTAAATATAGGATCTAAGTACAATAGCAAAGTAATTTTGATAAGTTTATTTTATAAATTAAAAACTAAAATAAACAGATTAAAATTAAAAAAACATTTAAACTCTACGAGTTGAAATGTAAATTGATCATGATCTGCAAGAAAAAATTCATTATCTTTTGGTGTTGTATACTCTTGCTTTCTGCAATATCTCTGTTCCATTTAAGCAAGTTAGTTTTTTTAGTGAATTTTTTTCAAAGTATAATGAAAGCACTTACATCACAGATAAACAGATGGCATTAAACACAGTTGTTTTTCTATTTTGTGATTATCTTAATTAGGGAGTATAGTTTAATATAATTCATTTATTTGGCATAACATAAGCATAGGAGGTATGATGACATATAGAATGATGAAATTTGGGATAATTGAAAATAATAAAAGAATGGAGATTGACTATACCACTTCAAATTACTCTATTTATTAGTTAGAAATAATGTTTTGAGAGCTTGATTTTTTAAAAGTTATTATGTTATTAAACTTTATACCTGGTGACAAGAAAGGCTTGCCTTGGAATAAGCTAATTATTGCAGGTTAATACAACTGGGAGAAATGATATTACATGTTATAAATTATGAAAGCCATATTCAATTAATATTGTTTTAAATAAAAAATAGATAACAGTTCATTTCAATGTGGGAATCTTTTTATTCAAGGAATTTTATTTCTTTTTGATTGGAAGTGTAATCTTTCCATTATGAATACTGAATAATAAAAATATTATAGGGAATTTATACTTGTTTAAAACTATAAATAATTTAATAGTTATAATTAAATATGAATGGATAAGCAGTATTTAATATTATATGGGTAATTTAAATCATAAAATGCATTATTTATTTAAACATGAAAGATAGAGTGTGATATTACAATTAAATAAAAATAAATAATAATAATATTTTTATATTGGATCAGAGATATTGAAATTTAATTAAACATTAGCATAATGAATCAAGAGCCATAGAGACAAAATAAAAACTGTCAATGCAATTTTTATTAACTAATAATTAATGCATTAAACATTAGCATAATGAATCAAGAGCCATAGAGACAAAATAAAAACTGCCAATGCCAATTTTTATTAACTAATAATTAATGGAACATTCGACTAGATGAATGTTCAGATACAAGATGATCATTTAAGAACATAGGATTTGTGCTGTAACATTTTTCCATTCTGTCAATACAATGTCATTTTGTCAGCAATGACAGCACTTCATTCCAAGTGTGCATGTTTCAAAAATTTCAGTTGAAAGGGATCCCATGGAATTTGCAAAAATTTATGCTTCTTTATACTAGCTTAACTGCTGAATTTTAACAAGATCATTTCCAGACTTTCCTAGAATGGCTGCAACTGTGCGTTCAGATGTTAGAACTTCAACTGTAGTTTTTGTGATAAGCTGACCAGTTGCTGTCACACTGCCAAAGGTGATATACAATGCCAAGGACATTAGTACAGAAATACTGATCAGCAAAACCACTATGATAGTAGCAATTGACAAAATTTTGCAAATGTTGTGTACCTTTCAAATCTGGCAGAAGTCCGTTGACGAAGAATTGGGTCCTCAAACTCAGAGAAATTTCCAATACTGTTTATATTGCGATTTGACTGAATTTTGAAACAAAGCATATAGTTAGTACTGCAGGGGTTCGTGTTTGCAGACAGATTTATGGTTAATTATCTTAAATAGAAATTTAATTGAATCAAGGAATCTGCTTTTGTTCTAAGAAATCAAAATCAAAAAGTAGCAACAGAGGGATAGTAGACGAATTGTTGGCAAATGTTGGAAAATGTCGGAGGGAGATCAAGAACTTCATACAAAATTGGTGCACTTGTTTGCTGTGGATTGCCTGAAATTTCAATCAGTGATTCAGATTTTCCTGGTCTAACTTCAAGAAGATTAACTTTGGCATGAGAAATCTGACCATACAAAGAAAACATGATCAGTAAATAAATTGTGTTCATAGCCAGGCATCAACAATTGAGCTTGTTATTTGAGCATGCAAGAGTCCATGGTTATTTGAGCATTATAAGTTAATGGCATTGTGGTTGAATACTGAGGGTTTGTCTTAGCTATGGTCGGCATGCGCTGTGGTGGTCTGATCGGCGGCCAACTGTTCCTCCTCGAGATGCTGGAAAGTTCGGCTTGGGTTTTACTGTCTTCGTGGCCTTTGGGTTTTACTGTCTTCGCGGCCTTTGGGTTGGTATTGTTACTTGCTTGTTTAGCTCTGCAGTCTGTCTGATTTTTCATCTGTGGTGGAGTTCCTGGTTGCTCGGGTATTGTTACTTGCTTGTTTAGCTCTGCAGTCTGTGCGATTTTTCGTCTGTGGTGGTCTTGTGGGCGGACAACTGTCCCTCGTCGAGATCCTGGAAACTTACTCGAATTGGGTTTTACCGTGTTCGCGCCCTTTGGGTTATTATTGTTACTTGGTTGTTTAACTCTGCAGTCTTTCCTGCTTCGTAGGTCCAACAATATTGTCTCTTCGTTTCCTTCAAGAGTCCATGGTTATTTGAGCATTATAAGTTAATGGCATTCTGGTTAAATACTGAGGGTTTCTCTTACCTGCATGGCTTTTATGAGCGATATAAGCTAATTCGAACCAAGGTTTTGGGGGTTGGAAAGGTTGGTTTTGGGGGTGGAAAGGTTTTGGGGTGTTATTGGGGGCCTTGCATCGTTCAAGGTGAAGGGCACGTGGTCCGGTGACTCCCAAGCCGTTGTGTAACGTTGGTATGAATCGGACCGTGTTCGCGCCCTTTGGGTTATTATTGTTACTTGGTTGTTTATCTCTGCAATCTCTGCGATTTTTCGTTTGTATTTGTTGTATTGTTTGCGGTGAAAACACAATGCGGTTTCTTCCTGCCGTGATGCTGTGGGCTTGTCTTAGCTACATGGGTTTTATGGAAATTTCTGTAAATGTCGGTTTCGACCGGCATTTGGAACGAGACGACCTGAGTGAAGCTATGGCGTGTATTCAAGGTTTTTCGGTTGTATAATTTATGTGTATGTTTACTTTGGTGCATAATGTTTTTTTAAGTTTGTAATTCTGTTATGGATCTATGAATATTCGACTTTGATATTACTCCTAGAACGAAAGGTTGCTTTGTTGACTAAAGCTGTATAAGACTAAAACACATGCCTAAGATGGCTTGTTGTAGCTTTGCAATGGTGACGAGATCTGTTTTGATTTGCAAAAACAATTTATTATAAAGTGAGTATTGTACATACCTGAACCAAATGATCAGTTTCGAAAGCACACCGAGGAAGCTGTTCTCTTTGTAATATTCTAATATTGGCAGTTGTTGTGTGCCTCATATCAAAAGTCAGTACAACACCCCTGCCAATTAGACAACACAATTTCAAAATAAGATCAAGTTGTTGAAATGTACTTTATCATATGCAATCCTATTACTGCTTACAGAACTGTATCTGCGATCAAACTTCAGATTCACGCTAACTAGCTAAACATGAGAATGCAGAAGGAGAGATCAAAAGTGTGAGGCTACAAAGCCATAAACTTTTGGAACAAGGCTTGTAGCACGTGCTTTTCAATGAGGTCTAATAGAAACATTGGCTGAAAATATTGCACAATGCTGAGGATGTAGGCAATTAAATGCAAAGAACCAACTAGAAATTTTAGGCACGGGTTTCATAAAAAGGTTTAAGTCCCCTTGCCGAAGTACTCCAAAGGTAGCTTTTGCATACACAACACTGTGTGTGAAGTGCATTTCAAATGATATAAAAAATGAAATGGGTTGAGGTAAACTTACTGCTTGGACATTCTTTATCATGCTTATTTTAAAAGCTTGCATCATTTTATTTATTATTTCTAAATAACTATATGTCATGATCTTTCTTTTTTTATTCTCGATTCAAATGAATGCAATTAAACTAAAACAGAATGCACACAGAATCCAGACTAACACGTAGGAAAGTTTTAGAGACATATATGTAAAACCAAGTGAAGCAGAAAATAAACGTACTTTCACGTTGAACTCGAGCGGTTTTGTTTTAGAAGATAAAGAATTGCAAAAAAGTCATTTCTATCTATATCTGAATCCAACAGAATTTGATGCGGTGCTCCATGTGATGGAAAAATTTGACAACTTAGGTAAGCTAACAGAAATATTTGGGAAAGAATAAACACATGTAACATCATCATGATGTTGTGTCACGAGTTGCACTTTATATCATCAACTGCACTTGCTCATGCAAATAAACTAGTTGAGTCAAAACAGTAGTCAAATTATGCAAGACTGAAATAACATGGAAGTGTAACCTAAAACATCTCAACTCAATTTTGCATCTAATAATATCTTGATCCATAAATAAAACAAAGATGTCTGGATAAGGTATTTGCAAAAAAACCTGAAATACTTGCAAACAGAAAGAAGCATCAAATAGTTGCAGATTGTACTTGCCTTATGTGAGCAGGGAACAACACAATTTCAAAATAAGATCAAGCTGCTAAAAGGTGTTTTATCGTATGCAATGCTATTACTGGTTACAGAACTGTATCTGCGATCAAACTTCAGATTCACGCTAACTTGAGCCTCCTTTTACCCTGATTGAAGCTGTTTTTCTTCTGATGCACCACCAAGTAAAACAGAACGTCAACAATGCAGCAGAAGATTCAAACTGAAGTGACAGATAGGAGAAGAAAAAAAATAAAGTAACAGATAGAGGATAATCATAATGCCACAGTACGAAATCCTCGAAAGGATACGCCACTTTGATTTCTACTCAGCTTGCAAATTTAGGGGATAATCGTATTAATTTGTAATGAAATCCTTAACAAGTATAAGGATATGCCACTTTGATTTTACTGAAAGCTTGAGAATTTAGGAGATAATCATATTAGCTTGGAATGAAATAGTTTGATTGGCAAAAACAATTTATTAGAAAGTCAGTATTGTATATGCCTGAACCGAGTGATCAATTTCGAAAGCACACCGAGGAAGCTCTCCTCTTTGTAATACCCTAATATTGGTAGCTGTTGCGTGCCTCATATCAGAAGTCAGTGCAACACCCTTGCCAATTAGACAACACAATTTCAAAATAAGATCAAGCTGCTGAAAGCTATTTTATCATATGCAATGCTATTACTGGTTAGAGAACTGTATCTGCCATCAAACTTCAGATTCATGTTAACTAGCTAAACATGAAAATGCAGAACCATATTCATATTACTTTTGCATTTGTTCTGGACGTGAAGGCCAGCATGTTCTTGCATTTTGCAATCTGTAGAAGAAACAGTTGGTTAGAATAAAATGATAACATTGTAAATTGAACAGAGGACATATTTGAGAGAAAACATGTTAAGGAGTTATCTGAACTAAGGCTTCTTCTGCAATACTTATGGGTGTATAAGAGTAAAAGAGATCTCTAACATGGCTTGTTCCAGTTTTCCAATCTTGACGAGATCTGTTTTAATTTGCAAAAACAATTTATTACAAAGTCAGTATTGTATATACCTGAACCAACTGATTAGTTTCGAAAGCACACTGAGCAAGGCGTTCTGTTGTTAATATTCTAATATTGGCAGCTGTTCTGTGCTTCGTTTCAGAAGTCATTGCAATAGTGCTGCTAATTAGACAACAAAATTTCAAAATAAGATCAAGCTAAACAAGCAGAACAGGAACGCCACCAACAACAAATACAAACTTCATATTCATGCTAACTAGTTAAACATGGCAATGCACAAGGAGAGATCAAAACCATGAACTTACAAAGTCATAAACTTCTGAAATAAGGTTTGGACTTCAAATGATATAAAAAATGAAATGGGTTCAGATAAACTTACTGGTTTGAAATTCAGCATTGAGTCCGAGCAAGAATACCAATGGAATGAGTGGAAGCTACCAGAAATGTATATTAGCCATTGTGTCCTTTGTGCTTTGTAGATTGGAAACCATGTGAGCATTGTTCAGATTGTAAACTGCAAATCATGTCAGCAGTCTCCAGATATATGGCATATTCAGATGGTCTGTGGGATAAATTCTTTCTTGGTAATGTTACCAGATTTTATGCAAAGCAGTTACCCTGTAGCATTTGTTTCCAAAATATAACTCTACGTTTGACTTTGAATCAGATGTGTTTAGGAACATGGGAAAAATTTAAGCAAATTGTACAGCTAACAGTAAACAGAAACATAGGTAATATAAAACAAAACCTTTCGAGCCCAAAACTTTCATTTGGCTTAAGGTTATAATGCTATTATAATGAAAAATCATGCGGATCAAGCAACGGTTAGAAATTGATCGATTGCATATAGTCCCAGGGAAGGACTAATAATACGAAATGCATTATGTCATAATTGCATTTTCAAACAACATATATTCATTTTAAAGTCCATATAGTTTGATGCTATTTATAAAGTCTAGCTTCAAGCATGTTGTAGAATGCGTTCGATCTCAAATACAAGACAGAAACACAAACAATACAAATAGACATGTATAAAGACTTTCTAGGCCTGTTTCCGGAATCATTGGCTACAGTATGCAACAAACAAAAACTAACATAGCATTCAGCCATAACATAGGAGGAGACAGAAATGAATAGCCGATTCAATATACAATTTGTCATTTAATCAATCTATGGAATCTTTGCTGTTTGCATTCAGCAGTTGTATATACAAAATTATTGCTGACCTGATGTTGCATTTTCTGTATTCAATGATATAATTTAAACCAAACATGGTACTTTTTAAGATGCGACAAAAATATACATACAAAAGCTGACAAGACAATCTCTCGTTGTCAAGCTTGAAGCATGATGCATAATGTGTTCCATTTGAGATAGAGAACAGAGACAAAAACAGTACAAACACATATGCATAAAGACTTTCTAGCCTTTTTTCATCAACTGTTGTGTTACATATTCTTTGTAAATGACTCAAAATTGCAAGTCAAATACTTGTATTATCGTGAGAGCATAATATGAAGAAACATGTTCATATTACTTTTGCATTTGTTATGGATGTGAAGGCTGCCATGCTCCTGGATTTTGTAATCTATATAACAAACAGTTAGTTAGAACAAAATGATAACAGTGTAAATTGAAGAGAGGACATATTTGAGAGAAAACATGTTAAGGCATATGTTGATGTACCTTCCATTTGTTAGTTGACATGTAATAGCTCACTATCTTCATTGAGTGTGAAATTGCTCTGAATTTTGAAGTCACGTAAGATGTAAACAGTGGTAGCTTTCTGTTGCAAATATGTCTCATATGACATTGATTTTAAATCAGGAAGTAACTCATGTAATAAGGGCTCCCTGATAATGCACTGGACAAAGTTATTTGTAATGGATTCTATTACAACATTTATACAATGCTTGTAGAGGAAAGGGCAATTATCATTGCATTGTGAACAGAAAATTGTTGCATTGGCTATTGCTATAGATGAATTCACTGGGCAGTTACAAATTGCACAAACAGGTTCGAAAGGAGTTGAATATGGATTTGTTGCGGTCAGAATACCTTCGACCTGTTTATAAAACATTCAAACGTTAATTTACATTATTACATGCCAAATGCAAATGCAGCAAAAAAATTGTTATTGCTATACTTACAGCATAGGTAGATGTAGTTTGTGAGATTGTTGAGTGCATCTGTGTTAAGTTCAGTCATGAACGTTGACTTCGATGCTCTGAATATTGTCTCTGTTGTGTTTACCTTTTTTGTTAAATTTTTGAAAAGAATGAGCGGAAAGTGTCCTTTTTGCAATTGTTTTTCCATTGAAAGGAAAAATTGTTCATATGTGTCAAAGAGTTGCAACTGCAGAATAGAAATGGCTATGTATTGAAAAATACAAAAAGTAATATGCAACTACATTGTTCGTATGCATTGAAAAATTGCAATTGCAGAAGACAAATTACAAAAACTATGGACAAATTACAACAACTATGTATTGAAGTGATGCATGTTATTTACTGACAATTAGGAATACGTAACATCTGAATACATACAGTTGCATTGTCGTTTTCAGAATCTCCATCTTTGATATGGATTATGTAATGCAATCCAACTCGTTTGGCAAGTGTAACTGCAGCAGCGATTGTGCCAATTGGGTACATTTCTTTTTTGTTTGCAAATTGCCTAATGGTCGTATTGGGAATGAAGCGATATTCTTTGCAAACTTCAGGTACAGTTTCTATGATACTTGATTCATTAAGAAATATTATTTTGTCACAGTCACCGCGATCATAAACACTTTTAGGCAATATCCTGAAGTTTGTAATTGAGATGTTGTTGCCTTGCAAAATTTTGTGTTCTTGTCGCTCCACCAAATGTGTAGGTACACTCAACGTTATAGTCATCATTCCTTGAACATCTGTCAAATCAGCTCGCAATACTTGACGTGATTTGTTTGCTTTGTCAAGGAATGCACTATAGACAACCATTATGTCTCCAACAAATAGCTGCCCAATTTTACGACTATTGAGATCTTTAATTGATACTTTAATTGGCAGTATCTGTTTTTGCCTATTAAAATTGCCTAGTTAGAAATTGCTATAAACATTTGTAGAATACTATGTTTCTCCTAAAGACTGAATAACTAGAAATAGATTAGAGTGTTGTGTTTCATATGCATACCTTTTTGATGTATCATTTTGCACGTTTGTTGAATGAAGTTTGGTTGCGATTGTTTCAGTTGGACTAACACAAGCAAACGCATGGTTCAATATGATGTGGATATTATCACATGTATTTTGTGATAAGCAATCAATAAAGAAATTGTCATATGTAACATGTACATGTCTTCTTGCTGCATTGTTTGGGGGGACTTACTACTAGTGCTTTCTTCACTCGTCCAAGATTTTCTAATTTATATACATTTAAATATAGATATGTAAAAATAGAAGATATATATAGTAAACACTAATCTGACATATATACATTTAAATATACATATGTAAAAAGAGGAGATATATATAGTAAACATTAATATTTTAAATAGCAAATAGCATATTTGTATAGTTTCCATACATACCTTTTCAAAGCAAGTGGTTGGTTTGCCATTCCTAATTGAGTTATGTGGTCTATTTCTTCAGTTGTTTGTTTTCCTTTTTCAGGATTTATGCTATGTTATAGAATAGGAACATATATTTAGTTCAATTTCAAAGAGCATATAGAAGTAAACAGTTAACAAGGAACATTAAAACCATAGAACCATACATATGTAAAGATAGAATGGATATATACTAAACATTAACATTCTAAATACAAATTGGCATATTTGTATAGTTGTCATAGACATACCTTGCTGAACATTATTATTCTAAATACAAATTAGCATATTTGTATAGTTGTCATAGACATACCTTTGCAAAACAAGTGGTTGGCTTGCCCTTTCTAATTGTGTTATGGATTCTATTTCTTCAATTGTTTCGTTTCGTCTCTGAAGATTTAGGCTATGTTATAGAATAGTAACATATATTTAGTGCAAACTAGAAGTAAAAACTGAACAAGAACATTAAACCATAGAACCATACATATGTAAAAATAAAAATAGAATGCATATATAGTAGACATTAATATTCTAAATACAAATTACCATTTTTCTGTAGTTCTCATAGACATACCTTTGCAAAACAAGTGGTTCGTTTGCACTTTCTAATTGGCTTATGCATTCTATTTCTTCAATTGTTTCATTTCCTTTTTCAAGATTTATGCTATGTTATAGAATAGTAAGACATATTTAGTACAAGTCAAAAGAACATATAAAAGTAAAACTTGAACAAGAAGACAAGATCCATAGAAAAGGAAAGGCAAAAAGAATATACTCTATTTGTTTATGTTGCATGTTGTTGTTCTTTTTTCTTGGTCGTTCTGTTCAATTGAAAAGGGTTTTACTCGCAGAATCTACATGCATAAATAGATGAGGTCATATCTGCAAATTTATGATAGGATAGTTGTGTTGGTTAATTGAAAAGGTTGTCTCTGGCATAAGTTGCATTGATCAATACAGAACGCCATATATGTAAATGTAGAATAGAATGCATAGTGATTCTATTAATCCATGCACCAATGTTTCAGTAGGTGTTTCATTATTTGCATCACTATCTGTATCACTTTCATTGTCACTGTTTGAATTTTGTACAATGTATTCATTATCCTCTTGTAAAACATGGGCCCAATTCTCATTTATACAAATGTTGCTAGCTTTATAAAGACTTCTAGAACATAGTTCGTTCAATGCCTTCATGACAATAATCGGACGTACTTTACCTGTTTGGTATGCATTTTTGTATTGCAATCTTCTTTTCAATGCAACTGCAATTGTCATTGTTTCATTTAGATATTGTGGCAATGCTTTTTGCACAATGTCCATATGAACTGGTACATTGATAATTGATCCTGTTAAGCCAATTTGTGACCGTCTATGTCCCCATTGTCTGATTTGTGCAAATGCAATTCTCAATGACACAAGTCCTTCTTCTAGGTCTGAAAGTATATTTACAGTTGACAATGAAATGTTACGTCTTATTTGTTCGGGTGCTGCAAATTGTGGTAGCTTTCCATTCTCGAGTGCTTTCTTGCAAGAAACACATATGTTTTCATTGGTAAAGGTCCTATTGTTCAACGTCAAATCCATATGCTTTTCTTGCAAATTTGTAGTGAAGAACCTAATATTTTTTGCAAAATGAAATTTGTTGCAAACTGCACATATATTCCTAGGCGTGTCTTCGACTTTTTCCATATAAATTTGTATTGCATTTTTCTTTCTTGACTTCTTATTAGAAAATGGTTTTTTGCATTTGTCATTGCATTTGCGTTTTGCACGTATGAATTGCTTTAGCTTGTGATAATTCAGCCTACAATCCTTAGTTGGTTGCATTTGCTCTAAATGACATGCTATCTCAAATGCAATATTATTGCTAAAATGTACTTGAGATATACATTGCTCCTTTTCTAGTACATGCTCATGACGCAATTGATTACAAACATCATTTGCTTCCATGGACAACTGTTCAGAATTGTGAACATATTCTTGTATCATTGCATGATAGTGAATATGTGATGTATTTTTCATGAATGACAAGATGTTAACAATATCATTGCATCTCGAATAAGCGCAACTGTAGTTGACAAAGCTATTAGTAACAGAGGACCATACTTGGATATTGACTTTGAATATGACAGATATCCATTGTAGGCAAAATGGTCCACCTTCCACTTGTCCTTTTTCATATGGCATTGCCATATTTATCAGATATTGTTGCCAATTGCTATTCATTCTATACTGTATCGCATCAACTACTAGGTATTGCTCTAAACAATGCAGTGCCTCTTGATTCTTATGCATAACTGCATTGCAAAAAGATTGCACAATGTAAAGTCGCAAAGACTCTGCATTGAATTCTGTCGCTACTAAATAGAAAATTTCATTAAAGAGACTGTCACCACAATTAGATGTCACTTGCTTTGCAATTGTTGGTCCATTTAAGAGCATATTATTTGCAATGTGCATCCAATTTCTTTCAATATCTTTGCAAATAGGTGATAGGTAGATATTAGACTAGTTGCAAATGCAAATTGGAAACTTTTGGTAAACCAATGGTTCATAATGACCACTAACAGGATTTGCATCGTGAAAGAGAATGCAATATGGAATTGCATTTTCATGTTGATTAAAGAGCAAATATCTCGTTTTTCTTGTCAATGACCAAACTGCAATTGATATATCTAGCCATTTAGCTAACCAACGTATGCAAAAGGTATCACCCCATAAACCTCGTTCAGACTCCTTTATATTTGTAGATGCCGAATAACGCATTTTATGAAGATATGTACCAATATCATTAACACCATGTAACTCGTATAGGAACTCAGGTGCTAGTTCATATTGATATGACTGTATTGCTTCAACGTCGTTGTTCTTTAAGCAAAAAAGAAAGTGGTCTATTAACCCATTTCGCAATTCATTTGAAGTATAACGAAAATGTAGAAGCATTTCGAATGAATCAAATAGAAAATCTCCTACAGTATATGAAAATGCATTTAGTCTAAAAAGACCATTTCTTTTTAATACAATATCAATGTTCTCAGGCAAAATGCATTGCAATCTGAATTTGTAATTGTCAACATCTATTATTTCTTCCATCATTTGCAATTGCTTACCAGAGTTGGCTTTTGCAATTGTCTTGTACAGCTTTGAAAAAAATATTAATGAAGTTAACAAAAACTGAACATGATTGTTTTGAACAAAATGTATGTATATTAAAAAAATAGGCTATTGCATTATCTTGGTAAACAAATATCAAATTTCTAGCAACAAGCCATATTTGTAAATAACAAAGAAATTGGAAATGGAAACAATGCAAAGACATAATGAAAAAAATGGAGCATAATTCTAAGAATATTTGTGCAAGTTAACAAAACGGAACAATCGAAACACAAAATGAAGTTAACAAAAGGAAGCAATGGAAAGACAAAATGAACAAATGCAACAGAAATTTAAGAATATTTCTGAAAGTTAACATCATTGTCAATTGCATTTGTCAAATAAATTGGCCATGAGGCTATTTATGAGTTTTACATAAGTGGTGCACCAATTCAACTGACAAAATATAAAAAGTATTGTCTCTGATTTGTGCTAGGTTGCAACTCCAACATATTCCAAGGTAAAAAGTTTCCTGCTATTCGTTATCAGCCTATGGTTATACTATATGGATCTAAACAAAATTCAAGGATCAAGGAACCCAAACAAGGCATTGAGAACCAGATACGAGTAGTGCATAAGCATACTTCCATAACGCTTCTCAAGAAGATCCATCATTATGGGACACTGCAGGTATGATCCATATAAATGATGAACATGTAATATATTCAAAGGGCAGCTTTGGCAAACACAGCAACAATCTGCCTAAGCAAATTGTCCCAAGACTGTTGGCAATTGTGGCATGTGAAAGAAGATGCCCAAAAATTACAGATCTTTGATGATTCACAAATTGTGGTGAATTGGATGAATGGAACAAATTGATTGGATAATTATAAACTTCAACCTATATTTCAGGAGATTCGACTTGCTTAAACAGAGTATTTAACACATTATGTTTGAACATGTTTACAAAGACACGAACATGGAAACTGATGGATTGTCAAAAGCAAGATTACACTTGGTAGCATGAGCTTGGCTCATTCAACAGAGAGTGGAAGGAGAGCTGATGGAATGTCTTTTAAATGTCAATATCTATATGTATAATTTTTTATGGCACTGTTTATGAACATATCTAGGACCTAATTCTTTATGAGACAAAACTGGTTTCAAACCTGTGATATATGTCAGAATGACCATGACAGGGCTGTCATATTGACATTTTTGAAAACTGGTTATGAAGCAACATATCTTCTCAGCCATACTTTTATCACTTCCTATGCTTAAGCATATCTCTATATCTATATTTTTTTATGGGACTGTTTATGGACATATCTAGCAGCTATTTTCTTATGAGATAAAACTCGCTTCAAAGCTCTAATATATGTTAGAATGACTATGATAGGGCTGTCATATTGACATTTTTGCAAACTGTTTATGAAACAAGATATGTTCCCAACAATACTTTTATCACTTCCTATGCTTAAGGATATCTGTGAAATGCAGAAACATATATAATAAATGTAATTTTGTTTTCATAATAAAATAATTTTTTCTCTCTGAGCAGAATAAGGTAGTTGAACATCATATCAGAACCAATCTGGTTATAACTAGCTAACATGACATTTTAATCTAAGGTTTAAATAGACAAAATGTCTTGATACATCATTATATGGAGCTAGTTGCATGCATTACTAAACTTCTACTTGTTGGGATCATCTCAAATAATATTATTGTTATGATTATAACAATTGATAATATTAATATTAATATTAATGTAAACACAGAATAAACAATGACAATTTCAGATTTGAATTCCAATATAATTCAATGACAAAAAAAATATAAATGACTGAATACAGCTTAAATATCTATGTTTATTAAAACAATCACAGAGTAACTCGACTATAAATCTAGAGTAACTGAAGCATAAACCTACACAATGCAAAAATTAAAAGCCTAACAAATTCACAAAAAGCAATTAATACAAAAATTGACAAAAAGCAATTAGTCGAATAACACCGTACCTGGAACAAAGCCGACTATTCAAATTCCTTCTCGTCTAGACCATATTCATGCACAACAGAGCCTGTACCAAGAACCACAGCTTCACCTAGGTCATCTCGGCCCAAATGACAAGGAAGTCACATGGTGCTCGAAACTGACATTTACGGAAATTTCCATAAAACCCATGTAGGTAAGAGAAACCCTCAGTATCACGGAAAAGCTTATAATTTTTGCAAACGAAACATTTCATCCAATATATAAGCAACAGCAAACGAACAACATCTAATACCAATATAGAAAACCTTCAATTCAGCACTTCTTAACAGAGCAAATGAACTTAACACTAACTAAATGAACTTAACAAAGTTGTTAACAAAGCAACCTTCCATTCTAGGAGTAATATCAGAGTCGAATATTCATACATCCATAACAGAATTACAAACTTAAACAAACATTATGGACCAAAGTAAACATACACATAAATTATACAAGCGAAAAACCTTGAATACACGCCTAAGATAGGAAACCGTGCAGTTACAAAACAGACTGCAATCTTCAATATTTTAACATTTCAAACAGTTCAAAATCCCCAATTTATTTAGATCTTCATGTGCAAAAACAGTTCAAACTACAAAAGACTGCGACTCAATCTGTACCAAGAACCATAGCTTCGCCCAAGTCGACTCGGCTCAAATGATAAGGAAGTCACATCGTGGCTAAAACCGACATTTACAGAAATTTCCATAAAACCTATGCAGGTAAGAGAAACCCACAGTATCACGACAGGCAGCAACCGCAAATATACTCCCCAATCAGGGATCACGGAGTCCCCAGCAGGGATCATGGATCAATCGCATATAGTCCCCAACAGGGATCACGGAGTAACTGGACTATAAACCTAGAGTAACTGGACCATAAACCTACACAATGCAAAAAATAAAACCCTAACAAATTGACAAAAAGCAAGTAATACAAAAATTGACAAAAAGCAATTAGTAGAATAACACCATACCTGCAACGAAGCCGAGCGTTCGAATTCCTTCTCGTCTAGACCATATGCATGCACAACCCAGCCTATGCCAGTACCATGAGAAAATGTGCAAATGACGAAATTGGTTAATGAAGTCTGCACACAAAACCCTCAATATTCAACCAGAATGCCATTAACTTATAATGCTCAAATAACCATGGACTGTTGCATGCAGGTAACAGAAACCCTCAAAGCACGCAGGAACCGCATTGTGTTTTCACCGCAGACAATACAACAAATAGAAAAGAAAAATCGCACAGACCGCAGAGCTAAAGAACCAAGTAACAATAACAACCCAAAGGCCGCGAACAACGTAAAACCCAAATAACCATGAACACTTGCATGCAGGTAACAGAAATCCTCACTATTTAACCAGAATGCCATACAGTAGCCGAACTTACCAAAGCCACACCCAGCAGGCAGGAACCCCACCGCAGACGAAAAATCGTACAGACTGCAGAGCTAAATAAGCAAGGAACAATACCCGAGGAGGCAGGAACTGCACCGCAGATGAAAAATCGCACAGACTGCAGAGCTAAACAAGCAACTAACAATACCAATCCAAAGGCCATGAAGACAGTAAAACCCAAAGGCCGCGAAGACACTAAAACCCAAGCCGAACTTTCCAGCACCTCGAGGAGCAACAGCTGGCCGCCGATGAGACCACCACAGCACATGCCGACCACAGCTAAGACAAACCCTCAATATTCAACCAGAATGCCATTAACTTATAATGCTCAAATAACCATGGACACTTGCATGCACGTAAGAGAAAACCTCAGTATTCAACCAGAAGACAAACCCTCAGTATTCACAATAATAATCCAAATGCCATTAACTTATAATGCAGTAGCCGAACTTAACCTCTAAATAATACAACTAAGAATCATAGCTTCACGCAGACATTTACCGCAGGAACTCTACCACAGACCAAACATCGCACAGACTGCAGAGCTAAACAAGCAAGTAACAATACCAACCCAAATGCCGTGAAGACAGTAAAACACAAGCCGAACATTCCAGCATCTCGAGGATGGACACGTGGCCGCTGATCAGACCACCAGACCGCATGCAACCACGTGCCCTTCACGCGCGCCACGTGCCATTCGCCTCGAACCATGCGAAGCGCGTAATAAGACCCCCAACCCTTTCCACCCCGTAAACCTTAGTTCGACTTAGGAAATATGCCAAATATTTGCAAAAATCGCGTCCGTCAACCCATGGAAAAACCCTCAGTATTCAACCAGAATGCCATTAACTTATAATGCTCAAATAACCATGGAAATTTGCATGCACGTAAGAGAAAACCTCAGTATTCAGCCAGAAGACAAACCCTCAGTATTCACAATAATAATCCAAATGCCATTAACTTATAATGCAGTAGCCGAACTTAATCTCTAAACAATACAACTAAGAATCATAGCTTCACGCAGACATTTACCCAAATTTGCATAAAACCCATGCAGCTAAGACAAACCCTCAGTATTCAACCAGAATGCAATTAACTTATAATGCTCAAATAACCATGGACTCTTGCATGCAGGTAACAGAGCAGGCAGGAACCGCATTGTGTTTTCACCGCAGACAATAGAACAAATAGAAAGGAAAAATCGCACAGACCGCACAGCTAAACAACCAAGTAACCATAATAACCCAAAGGCCGCGAACAGGGTAAAACCCAAATAGCAATGGACTCTTGCATGCACGTAACAGAAACCCTCAATATTTAACTAGAATGCCATACAGTAGCTGAACTTACCAAAGTCACACCGAGCAGACAGGAACCCCACCGCAGACGAAAAATCGCACAGACTGCAGAGCTAAACAAGCAACTAACAATACCCGAGCAGGTAGGAACTCCACCGCAGATGAAAAATCGCACAGACTGCAGAGATAAACAAGCAAGTAACAATACCAACCCAAAGGCCGCGAAGACAGTAAAACCCAAGCCGAACTTTCCAGCATCTCGAGGAGGAACAACTGGCCGCCGATGAGACCACCACAGCGCATGCCGACCACAGCTAAGACAAACCCTCAGTATTCAACCAGAATGCCATTAACTTATAATGTTCAAATAACCATGGACTCTTGCATGAAGATAAGAGAAACCCTTAGTATCTAACTAGAAGACAAACCCTCAGTATTCAACCAGAATGCCATTAACTTATAATGCTCAACTAACCATTGAATCTTGCATGCAGGCCACACAGTAGCCGAACTTACCAAAGCCACACCGAGCGGGCAGGAACTCCACCGTAGACGAAAAAGCGCACAAACTGCAAGTAACAATACCCGGGCAGGCAGGAACTCTACCGCAGACCAAACATCGCACAGACTGCAGAGCTAAACAAGCAAGTAACAATACCAACCCAAATGCCGCGAAGACAGTAAAACACAAACCGAACATTCCACCATCTCGAGGACGGACACCTGGCCGCTGATCAGACCACTAGACTGCATGCAACCACGTGCCCCTCACGCACTCCACGTGTCATTCGCCTTGAACCATGCGAAGCGCGTAATAAGACCCCCAACCCTTTCCTCCCCGTAAACCTTAGTTCGACTTAGGAAATATGCCAAATATTTGCAAAAATCGCGTCGGTCAACCCAAAGTCAGCGATCTATCGATCGCTTATAGTCTCCAGCAGGGACTAATAATAATTATCATTTATGATTTTTGAACTTAGAGTTTATTTTACAGTTTATTATGAAGAGATGTGTATTCTAAATGGGAAAATAATATTAGTTATAGCTTATGATGAAGGGATGTGTTTCTAAATGGAAAAATAATATTAGCTATAATTTAAAAAAATGAGTATGCTTTGTAATAATTAAAAATTAGAAATAAAAAAAAAAAAATTGTGAATCAGATATTTAAATCTTATAATTTTCAAAAATATTTCAACAAGATATTTATATAAACTATTTAAAAATCTATGTTAATTGATTTATGTCAATATGAAATTCATATATATCTATATATAGAGAAAAAAATTAAGTTTGTGTGGTTAAAATTTTGGCTATCTAAAACATAAATAAATAAATTAAAATAAACCTATTTTTTAATTTTGGAATAAATGACATTTAGAATTACTTTTAATTAATTAAAAATTTAGATTTCCAGAAGGTAAATAAATAATTTATTACTGGAAACATAAGAAGTGTAAATATTTACTTCTAATTATTTTTCATATATTTACTTCTAATTATATATATATATATATATATATATATATATATATATAACTAACGATTAGTTATAACTATATTTATTGTTAATTAATAAATTATAAGTTAAAAATAATTAATATTATTTTATATTAATGGAGAAAATGGTTACATTGTTGTAACGTTCTCCCTAGTTTAGGATTAGTTCCTAAAGTTTAGGGCTTTGGTTGCAACTTCCTAATTCCTAGTATTGTATTTAATGATGTAATATTTCATTGTTGAATAATAGAGTGTACGAGAGTGATCTCTCTGTTTTTGGTGAGTGTAGTCTCCAGGTGCAGGCCACACCTGAGAGCTACATCTCTTTCTTTTCAATTCTGTTCACATTTTATTTTGGTATCAGAGCTCAGATTGGGTGAGCCTGATCTTTTGTCACCTGGTGGCTGAAGTGCCTTTTTTGTAGCTAGCTTGCCTGTGTGGGAGAATTGCCTGTGTGGCTGGAAGTGCCTTTGTGGCCGCGTGTACATAAGAGCTCTGTGCTCAATTGAGCAGGTGGACTGCAGAACACCTCGCTCGGACTCAGATATATATATATATATATATATATATATATATATATATATATATATATATATATATATATATATATATATATATATATATATATATATATATATATATATATATATATTCTGAGTGGAGAGGAGATTGGCGCGCTTTTTGCGCTGACAGAAGCGCCAGGAGGGGGAATTAGCGCGGATTTGTTGGGATTAATCGCGCCAGAGCAGAAATTAGCACGGAATTTAAGGAGGAAATCGCGCCAGCAAAGAACACTCGCACCGATTTTTAATTGGCGTGGATTTTTCGCTCGAGATCGCGCCAGCACTAAGAGGATTTTTTGCACGCTAATTGAGGACGCGCCAATCTTCCTTCAAGGGGATCTGCGGGAAGCCTCAACTTTGTTTGGCGGTTTGCAAGGGGTGCAGATCGGTGAAGTTGCAGATCTATCCTGGAGAGGCAGATCGGATCAATTTTTGATCAGATCAGATCTTCAACTGTATTGAAGACGCCGAATTTGCTCATTGGAGTGGGATTGCCAGACATTGTAGATCGGATCCAGAGGTGACAGATCGATCTGATAGGTATTGTTTTTTTTGGGTAGATTCAGCATGAGTAATACGATGGAATCTTACCTTAACGAGTCTGGTAAACTTAATGGATCTAACTTCACGAACTGGAAGTTTAAGATCCAGACCTTGCTCGAGGGGGCGAATGCTTGGTCCATAGTTACAGGCGATGAGCAGAAGCCGAACGGAGGGCCACAGGAGCAAGATTGGGAAAAACGAGAGAACAAGGCCAAAGTCTTGTTGAAGATGTTTGTGAAAGACAATGTTATTGTGCACATCAGAGACTGTAAAACGTTCGCGGACATCTGGACGAAAATCAAAAGTCTGTATGAGACCCATAATACGAGCAGAGTCTTGGCACTTAAAAGCAGCGAGGACGAAAGAGAGCAGGAGCAAAAAGAAGAGCAAAGAGAAGAACAACAAGAAGGTGATAATGCAAACCCAGTTATAGCAGAAGAAAACAAATTTGAGGTAAGTCCCCTACCAAGGAGGTCAGGTAGGAAGACTCAATTACCATTAAAATTGAGAAACTATGCTTTGATGTCAAAGGTTTTGAACATTGTAGAACCCTCTAATTACAAAGAAGCTAGTCAATTTAAGGAATGGAGAGATGCAATGAATGAAGAAATGGAATCAATTCTTAGAAATGATACTTGGGATTTGGTTGAGCTGCCTAAGAATAAAACACACATAGGATGCAAGTGGTTGTTTAAATCAAAAATGAATGCAGACGAAAGTATAGAAAAGTTAAAAGCTAGTCTGGTTGCAAAAGGATATTCACAGCAGGAAAGTATAGATTTTGATGATACTTTTGCACATGTAGCAAAGTTAAATACAATTAGAATGCTTATTGCTTTAGCTACTAAATGTAATTGGGAATTACACCAACTTGATGTTAAATCTACATTTTTAAATGGTGATTTAAAAGAGGAAATTTACTTAGTATAGCCAAAAGGATATGTAAAGCAGGGGCAGGAACATCTTGTTTGCAGATTGAAAAAGGCTTTATATGGTTTAAAGCAAGCACCCAGGTCTTGGTACGAAAAGGTTGATTCTTTCTTTGTAGAGTATGGTTTCCATAGAAGTTTAAATGACCCAAATTTGTATACCAAGTACAATAATCAGGGGCAGATTATTTTGATTTCTCTGTATGTGGATGACATGATTATAATAGGAAATGTAGATGATTTAATAAGAGGAATCAAAAGGCTTATGGCACAAGTTTTTGAGATGAAATATCTCGGAAGCCTTCACTACTGTCTGGGATTAGAAGTATTCAGAGATACTGGGCAAACTTTTCTTACCCAACGGAAGTATACCAGAAATCTGTTGGAAAAGTTTGGTATGGATCAGTGTAGAGCAACAGCGACACCTTTGCAGCAGAATCTGAAATAAAGCAGTGATGATGGCACTAAGGAGGTTGATGCCACAATGTACAGACAGCTGGTTGGCAGCTTGATATATCTTACAACAACCAAACCTGACTTGGCATACTCTGTTAGTGTATTGAGCCAATTCATGTCGAAACCGCTTGAAAGTCACTGGATAGCAGCAAAGAGCGCGTTGAGGTATCTTTGCGGTACTGTTAATTATGGTATTTTATACACTGATGTATCTGATGTTACTCTAGCAGGTTTTTCAGAATCAGACTGCGTAGGTAACCTGGATGATCGGAGGTCCATCACAGGTTATGCATTCAACAAAGGTTCCGGGGTCATAGCTTGGAGCAGCAAGAAGCAGAGTACTGTAGCCTTGTCTTCATGTGAAGCTGAGTATCAAGCACTGTGTGCAGCAACGTGTGAAGCAATCTGGTTGAGAAGGCTTCTCAAAGATGCAGGAAAAGAACAGAAGAATCCCACTTCCATCAAAAGCGACAACCAGAGCACCATTAAATTAGCATACAATCCAGTGTTTCACAAAAACACCAAACATATAGACACTCAGTTCCATTTTGTTAGAGAGAAAATACAGTCTAAAGAAATTGTTGTTGTATATTGTAAAACTTGTGACAATGTGACTGATATTTTCACAAAGCCTCTTGCACGAGTGAAATTTGAATTGTTTAGAAAGATGCTAGGAGTCCAGGAGAACCCTTTCTCCGTTAAGGGGGGGAGTTAAAAATAATTAATATTATTTTATATTAATGGAGAAAATGGTTACATTGTTGTAACGTTCTCCCTAGTTTAGGATTAGTTCCTAAAGTTTAGGGGTTTGGGTGCAACTTCCTAATTCCTAGTATTGTATTTAATGATGTAATATTTCATTGTTGAATAATAGAGTGTACGAGAGTGATCTCTCTGTTTTTGGTGAGTGTAGTCTCCAGGTGCAGGCCACACCTGAGAGCTACATCTCTTTCTTTTCAATTATGTTCACATTTTATCTTTATATTACAAAAAATTATTAAAAAAATAAATATGTAAATGGAAAACGTAAAAAAATTATAAATAAATATTTTTATAAAACCGTAAATAATATATTTATATATATAAATTGATAATTAGGTATAATATATTTATAAATAAAATTTACAAGGTCGCCATTTTACTTCACGATTGCGAAGTGGTGAAGAGAGGCGTGTCAAGATGTGTGGATAGGTGTAAAATTTGATTCTTTAATTTAAAAAACAAAATATTTATAGTTAGATCATTATGACCGTGTTTGAAAGATATTTTTAAATAGATATGATATATTTAATATTTTTTTAAATCAATTTATATAAGTACATTTGATGTAGAATAGACAATGATGGGGTGTACTATTAAGGCATTTCTTGATATGAAGGTCATCGGTTCAAAATTTAGTGGGCAAAAGTCCACCCAAGTTAAGGGTTGGTGTGGCCAAGACTGAGTGGGGTGATTATGACAACTTATATTGCTCCAGGTTGTGATTTCTCAAGCCAAAAATTGAATGTGCAGTGATTTTAGGACTCACACAATTTAGCAAACAAAAAAGTATATATAAATTTAATAATCTATTTTTTTTCTAATACTTTTGAACTAAATTTAATAATTAAATAAATGAATATTTATGTTTGAGTAAAATAAAAATAGAAATTATTTACACTGGATTATTTATAAACATTGTAGATTTTTTTGTGTTTTTGAGAATGTGATATACAATTTTTGGTAAAATTATCAATTTAATTTATTTGTTTAAAATATGTTTTTAGATATATAAAAAGATTTATCACCCTCAAATAGTTATAAAACATTAGAATTATAAAAATTATACAGATTACAAAAATAAAACTTAAGATTCCAAAAAAACTCCAAAAAATTCACAAATTGAAAAAAAAACTACAAATTATCAATTTCCTTTATTTATTTATAATATGTTTTAAAATATATAAATAGATTAAACATAGTAAGAAAACATGTAAAACACCCAAATTATACAAATTTCAAAAAAACTACAAAAAATTCACAAATTGAAAAAAAACTACAAATTATCAATTTTCTTTCTTTATTTAAAATATGTTTTAAAATATATAAATAGATTAAACATAGTAAAAAACGTGTAAAACACCCAAATTATACAAATTTCAAAAAAGTGAAACAAAATTTAAAAAAATAATAATAATAATAAAATAAATTTATAGGCTGGTTGGAATTTGGATAAAAAATATGAAATGCCTATAACACACAAATGACTTATTGAGTGGAACGCTCACAATAAAATTTCCATAACTTTGAAATCAATTGTCTTTGACCCATACATACCTTAGCATTTGTATATATGAGATATGTCTAAGGAGATTTTATGGGACATATAAGATAACCAATAAAGTCAAAATTAAATAGATGATCCATGTAATGGTATTGGTTTATACTTCAAGCTTGGCTTTCAAGATTATTTTCCATATATTCCTACTAAATCATTCGCTTTTGATGTGCTTTGGAGCAAGGCTTTTTGGGATCAACACAGGAAGAATTACTCGTCATGAATAAGTCTGTTTTCGTAACCTTTGTATACAAGCCTAGTGAATAAAAGGTACTTCGATGTATTTTACAACAATTGTAATAAACTAAAGGTAGTAGAGATACAACCATTGATATGTTTTTAAGAAAAAACAACTAATGCAAATTTTAAATTTTTATTTAAAAATATTATTTGGCTAGATAAATGCAATTGTATTTTTCATAAATTTAGGATTGTTTTTACAAAAAAAATTTAAAGAAACAAAGTAATATGTATTTATCATGATTGATTGAGATTAAAATATAATTATATTAGGGAAATGATTTAATTTTAAGTTATTTATAATTTATATAAAATTATATTAAACAATTAAAGTTTAAAATCTATATTTTATAAAAAATAAAATAAAATAAATTAATATATATTTAAATTATTGAAATGTACTAAGTAATATGTATTTTAAATAATAATATAAGTTTAAATGATACAAAAATTATAATATGGGATATGTTTGGTTTGGTATTTGGCAATGGAAGTTATATGGATGAAAAAATCACAAACAATGTGTTGATTTATATGAAAAGTTTTTTAATTAATAAGAAATAGTTGGATGGATGGCAACTAATATGGTCGATTTTGTTGCAAAATTAGCAATTCAATGGAGGGCATGCTGGTTAACCATGTTGTGTCATAAGTAGACAGAGTAATCATCGATTCTCCACCTACAATCACAACACCAACCATGACCTTAAGCTTATTAATAAGTGTCTCCACGCATTCTTATCTAGAATATTGTTCAATTAACACAACTTAATATGTAGTGATCATGATCAACGTTATAATATAAGTGATAAATCAATGAATTAATAATCAACCCTAATCGCTCATGCATGTACAAATAACCATAGGTCTACAAATTAATCATAAACACACACACAACAATACTAAAAGCCAAACAATAAGAATGCATATAAACTCTTAAACAAATGATTATTTAATCAATAAAATAATTACAAACAGATTTCTCAATTCCTTACACTCGCTCACACACTTTTACATCATACATGCCTCATAGGCTCACCTCAATTTATACAAATGGATCTGAACCAAAATAGGTTCTAGAGCCTCAACAAACTCCCAAAATATCTCTCATGGTCCCTTACATATCTCATCTAATCTCTTATCCCTATAAGAGCTAACTAATCCATAATATTATCAACTTTCCACAATACTCTCGAATCTTCCCCTATTTACAAGAATTATCATTTTCTCTTAAAAACTATAGAAAAATACATTAATTAATTAAATCCTAAATTTACAAACTAACTCTTCTAATAAACAATTTACCCAGATTAATGCACCTGGATCAATCGCTAACAACATTGAGATGTAAAAGCAAATATAGAAGAGCATGGTGAATGTATATGTAGCGAATGCCAAGTTGAAGAAGATGTAAAAGGCCAACAATTAGGGCTTGCATCATGGTTGGAACCCCTAAGGGGCCCTAATGGTCTGGATCTGAGCAAGTTGAGAAAAGACATACAGCCTTGGCAGGAACGACGTTCAGCAGAATATATGACTCATGCTCCTTTAGGTTCTTTAAATTTTGTGGGTGGTGTAGCTACCGAAATCAAAGCGGTGAATTATGTCTCTCCCCGAAGTTGGTTATCCACCTCCCATTTCGTTCTAGGATTTTTCTTCTTCGTAGGTCATTTGTGGCATGCGAGAAGGGCTCGTGCAGCTGCAGCAGGATTTGAGAAAGGGATTGATCGTGGTTTCGAACCTGTCCTTTCCATGACTCCTCTTAACTGAAACAATAGATCAAACCAGATGGAAGAAAAATCGATTCAATTTCATTACATCTATCTCCCATATCGGCAGGATATGAGTCTTTTCAAATACTCTTTTTCCAACTAGATCCTTGTAGCTCGGCTATATACAGCCGAGCTATTCTCTTTTTTTTTATTGGACCGGTAAATGTAATTGTTGAAAAACAAAAGGAGAGAGAGGGATTCAAACCCTTGATAGTTTTTTTATCTATACCGGTTTTCAAGACCGGAGCCATTAACCACTCGGCCATCTCTCCCGGGGACAACTTCTATTCTACCCCTTCGTATAATCCCTAACTATAAGCATAAAGTCGGGTTAATACCAACTATACCTGTGACATATGATGATTTTTCATCATCTGGAATGGAAAAAAAAGAAACAAATTTCCCTCTCCTCTCACACTCAAATATCAAATTGAAAAAGTTTGAAAGCTCGATCAATTTATGGTCAAATCCTTTCCATAGTGCATTTGATCAGAATTGAAAATTGGGGCTCGGATGGTATAGTCTATTCAATCGGTTGGGAGCTTGTAAGATCCAACCATGACTATTGCTTTCCAATCGGTTGTGTTTTCATTAATTGCTATTTCATTTTTACTAGTGATTGGTGTACCTATTGCACTTGCCTCTCCCGATGGTTGGTCAAGTAGCAAAAATTTTGTATTTTCGGGTGTATCATTATGGATCGGATCAGTCCTTTTTGTAGGTATCCTTAATTCTTTCATATCTTAGATATGTTCTAGATGTTTTAGGTTCACACTCCCTCCCCCTCCTCCCGGAGGGCTTTATAGCTTTTCTGAAAGGCATTTTACTTCAGGCCCAAGGAGGAGGGGTTTTCCATATCCGTAATTATAGAAAAATAAATTAATTAATTAAATCCTAAATTTACAAACTAACTCTTCTAATAAACAATTTACCCAGATTAATGCATCTGGATCAATCGCTAACAACATTGAGATGTAAAAGCAAATATAGAAGAGCATGGTGAATGTATATGTAGTGAATGCCAAGTTGAAGAAGATGTAAAAGGCCAACAATTAGGGCTTGCATCATGGTTGGTTATACAAATTATCCTTGCATGCTCAAAACAAGCTGCCCTACCCCATCTTTGAGCTGTCAAACAATTGAAACGACTCCGATGAAAATTGATCGATAATGACATTTTAGTTCAATTATTCATTGATTCACATGCAACTCCAAATAACAAATTAATTAAATATTGTAATGGGCAGGGTGTGAAGCAGGGTGAAATCTCATCCCTCCATTCAAAGATCAAATGAAGAATATTCGCTCATTGTTAAACCTTAGGCATTCATTTGAAAAAATAAAAACCCTGCAAGCCCAATTCCACCTGTTGCTGAAATATATACACTTATCGCGTAATTAACCAATTGCATTTCAAAAAAAATTGATCTCTATGAGTGTTACAGATAGATTTATTAAGGTTTATTTTTCAAAGATTATTAGTCCTTAAATTAATTATACTAATTATAATTTTTTATATTAGTCAAAAGAATAATTCTTCTTTAGCTTAAATTTAATTTTAGAAAATGACATAATAAATTATAATAATTCTAGCGAGTCATGTAATAATTGTAATAATAAATTATAATAATTCTGACGAGTCATATATTAATTATAATAATTTTAAAACTTATTGTTAAATCTAAATAATCCATTGAAAACCAAAAGAGATATAATTTGTAATATAGATTATAAACAACAATTTATTTATTTTATTAAATCAAGAACATATATACTTTTGTATAAATATTTTTTATGAACAAAATTTTTTTAGATCAATAAACACATGGAATTATAAATATGTATAAATCTAAGGAATTAAAAATTCTAGATCGATAAACCCAAGGAATTAACCCAAGGTATATACACCCTAAGATAAATATTATAAACAAAAAAATAAACATGGTTGACCATGCTTAACAATGGTTGATTTTCATTTTGAGACAATCCTTGGAATATAAACCCTTAGACTAAAAATCCCAAGGAAATAATATTATAAACCCAAGAGAATAATAAACCCATGGGGTTGATACTAAAACCTCAAGGGATTATAAACCCAAGGGAATTAATTACAGACCATTTGAATAACATTATACCCTGTGAATATGAACCCTTAGATTAATAAACCCAAGGAATTGATATGATAAACCCAAGAGAATAATAAACCTAACAGGTGAATACTAAAACCCCAAGGGATTATAAACCCAAGGAAATAATACTAGTCAAAGGGATAATAAACCCAAAGGATTAATACTAAAAACCCCAGGGTTTATAGTCCCTAGGGTTAATAGTATTAGTCCCTTGCCTTTATTATCCCTTCGATTACTATTATTCCCTTGGGTTTATAACCCCTTGAGGTTTTATTATTAACCCCTTAAGTTTATTATTCCCTTGGGTTTATAATATTAATCCCTCAGGTTTATAATATTAATCCCTTGGGTTTATAATATCAAATCCCTTGGGTTTATTAATATAAGGATTCATATTCCTAGGCTATAATATTATTCACAGGGTATTGGACCATGGTTGACCATTCATGGTTGTCGATCATGACAATTCGACATTACACCATGGTTGACCATGGTTGATTCTCATATTGAGACAATATCTGTTATAATGCGACGTTTGACCATGTTCGACCATGATTGAATTCATAAAACATGGTTGACCATAATTGATATTATAAACCCAAGGGATAAATATTATAAGCCCAAGGTATATAAACCCTAAGATAAATATTATAAATCCTAAAATAAACATATTTGGCCATGGTTGACCTTGGTGGATTTCCATTTATTAATAAAATTTACTAATAAATTAATAAAATTGAATATGGTCAATCATAGTTGAATCTGGCCAACCAATGTGAACCATGATCTACAATGATCAACCATGTTCAACGATAGTCTTCCATGGTCAAGCATGCTCAATGATCATCAACCATAGTCATAATGGTTAATCAATGTCTTTATGGTGAACCATGATCAACCATGCTTAATCATGCTTGAATATGGTCAACCATGGTCAATGTCTTTTTGGTCAACCATAGTCAACCATGGTCAGCCATGATTAACCATGGTTGAATTTCATCAACAATGATCAACCTTGATTAAAATATCTTTCATTGTGACCAACTATGATAGTCAACCATGGACGATCATTGTCAACCATGGTCCAATGTCGAATTGTGATGAATATTATGTCAATACGAGAATCAACCATCGTCAACCATGGTCAAATGTGGCATTATGATAAAGATTCTCTTGATTTGAAAATCAATCATGGTCAAGATTGCTTAACCATGGTCCAACGTCACATTATGACAAGGATTGTCTCAACATGAAAATCAACCATGGTCAACCATATTTATTATGCAGTTTATAATATTTATCTTAAGGTCTATATACCTTGTGTTTATAAGATTTAATATTATTCAACCATGGTCAATCAAGTTTTATAAAATCAAACATGGTTAACCATGATCCGACGTTGCATTGTGACAACGATTGTCTCAATATGAAAGTCAATGATTGTCTCAACCATGGTCCAATGTGGCATTATGACAAAGATTGTCTCAATATGATAATCATGGTTAACCATGGTCAATGATGGTCAAACTTGGTCAACCATGGTTAACCATGTTTTATAAAATCAAACACGGTCATCCATGGTCAATCATGGTCAAATGTGGTCGAACGTCGCATTGTCACAAATATTGTGTTAATATGAAAATCAACCATGGTTTAGCATGGTCAACCATGCTCCAATGTTGCATTCTGACAAAGATTGTCTCAATATGAAAATCAACCATGGTCAAACATGTTTATTTTAATGTTTATAATATTTTTCTTAGGGTTTATATAGTTTGGGTTTATAATATTAATCCCTTGGGTTTAATATTATTCTCCTAGGTTCATAATCCCTTGGGGTATTAGTATTAATCCCTTGGGTCTATTATTCTGTTGGGTTTATAATATCAATCCATTGGGTTTATTATTCCCTTGGGTTTATAATATCAATCATTGTCAACCATGGTCAATCATATCCAAACATAGTCAGCCATGGTCAACAATGTTCAATTGTTGCATTGTGACAAACATTATCTCGCTATGAAAATCAATCATGGTCAACCATGGTCCCAACGTCGCATTTTGAAAATGATTGTCTCAATATGGAAATCAACCATGGTCACATTGTGACAAATATTGTCTATTGGTCCAATGTCACATCGTGGCAAAATGGTCATCCATGGTCAACCATGCTCCAATGTCGCATTGTGACAAAGATTGTCTCAATATGAAAGTCAACCATGGTCAACCATGGTAAACCTTGTCCAACATCGCATTGTTATAAAGGTTGTCTTAAAATGAAAATCAATCATGGTCGACCATAGTCTAACATCGCGTTGTGACAAAGATTTTTTCAATAAGAAAATCAAACATGGTCAACCATGTTTATTTTAGGGTTTATAATATTTTACCTTGGGTTTTAAAACACATGGGAAACCATGGTCCAATGTCGTATTGTGACAAAGTTTATCTCAATATGAAACACAAACATGGCCAAATGTCGCATTGTGGAAAAGATTGTCTCGACATTTAAATCAATCATGTTCAACCATGGTCAACCATGGTCTAATGTTGCATTGTGACAAGGATTGTCTCAATATGGAAATCAACCATATTAAACAATGTTCCAACGTTGGATTCTGACAAAGATTGTCTCAATATGAAAATCAACCATGGTCACATTGTAACAAATATTGTCTCTTAGTCCAACTCACATTGTGACAACTGTGATTATCCTTGGTCAAACATGTTTCAACGTCGCATTCTGAGAAATATTGGCTCAATACGAAAATCAACCATGGTCAATCATGTTCAACCATGGTAACATTATCACAAAGATTGTCTCTTCATCCAATGTCACATTGTGACAACATGGTTATCCATGGTCAACCATTATCCAATGTCGCATTGTTAGAAAGGTTCTCTCAATATAAAAATCAATCATGGTCAACCATAGTCTAATGTCACATTATGAAAAATATTTTCTATCTAAGAATATCAATCATGGTCAACCATAGTCTAATGTCGCATTATGACAAATATTTTCTCAATAAGAATATCAACCATGGCCAACAATGGTAAACCATGTTTATTTTACGGTTTATCTTATTTATATTAGGGTTTATATACCTTGGGTTTATAATATTTATCCCTTGGGTTTAATATTATTCCCTTGGGTTTTTAGTATTAATCACTTGGGATAATTATTCCCTTGGGTTTATAATCAACCATGGTCCAATTTCGCATTGTGACAAAGATTCTCTTGATTTGAAAATCAATCATGCTTAAGCATGCTCAACCATGGTCCAACATCACATTGTGACCAGGATTGTCTCAATATGAAAATCAACCATGGTCAACCGTGCTCAACCCTGGCCAACCATGTTTATTTTAGTGTCTATAATATTTATCTTAGGGTTTATATACCTTGGATTATTATATTAGTCCCTTGGGTTTAATATTATTCAACCAAGGACAACCATGTTTTATAAAATCAATCATGGTCAATCATTGCCCAACGTTACATTGTGACAAAGATTGTCTCAATTTGAAAATCAATCATTGTCTCAACCATGGTCCAACTTCGCATAATGACAAATATTGTCTCCATATGATAACCATGGTCAACCATGGTCAATCATAGTCAACCTTGGTCAACTATGTTTTAAAATCAAACATGGCCATGCATGGTCAATCATTATCAACCATGGTTGAACGTCACATTGTCACAAAGATTGTGTTGATATGAAAATCAACCATGGTCCAACATCGCATTATGATAAATATTGTCTCAATATGATAATCATAGTCAACTATGGTCAATCATGGTCAACCTTGGTTAACCATGGTAAACCTTGGTTAACCATGCTCAACCTAAGATTTATAAAATCAAACATGGTCATCCATGGTTAATCATGGTCAACCATGGTCAAACATCACATTGTCACAAAGATTGTGTTGATATGAAAATCAACCATGGTTAAGCATGTTCAACCATGGTCCAACGTCGCATTGTGGGAAGGATTGTCTCAATTTGCAAATCAGCCATGGTCAACCATGTTTATTTTAGTGTTTATAATATTTATGTTATGGTTTATACACCTTGGGTTTATAATATTAGTCCCTTGGGTTCATAATCTCTTGGGGTTTTAGTATTAATCCCTAGGGCTTATTATTCCCTTGGGTTTATAATATCAATCCCTTAAGTTTATTATTCCCTTGGGTTTATAATATAAATCTCTCACATTATGACAAATATTGTCTCTTCATCCAACGTCACATTGTGACGACATGGTTATCCATGGTTAACCATTATCTAATGTCACATTGTGAGAAAGGTTCTCTCATTATGAAAATCAACCATGCCCAACCATGGTGCAATGTAGCATTGTGACAAACATTATCTCGATATGAAAATCAATCATGGTCAACCACGGTCCGAGCGTCTCATTTTGAAAATGGTTGTCTCAATATGGAAATCAACCATGGTCACATTGTGACAAAGATTGTCTCTTGGTCCAATGTCACATTGTGACAACATGGTCATCCATGGTCAACCATGCTCCAACGTTGCATTGTGACAAATATTGTCTCAATATGAAAATCAACCATGGTCATCCATGGTAAACCATTGTCCAATGTCACATTGTTAGAAAGGTAGTCTTAATATGAAAATCAATCATGGTCAACCATAGTCTAACATCGCATTGTGACAAAGATTTTGTCAATAAGAAAATCAAACATGGTCAACCATGTTTATTTTAGGGTTATAATATTTTACCTTGTCTTTTAAAACACATGCGCAACCATGGTCCAATGTCGGATTGTGACAAAGTTTGTCTCAATATGAATATCAACCATGGCCAAACGTCGCATTTTGAAAAAGATTGTCTCAGCATTAAATCAATCATGTTCAACTATGGTCCAATGTCGCATTGTGATAAGGATATTCTCAATATGGAAATCAACCATGGTCAACTATGTTCCAACGTTGAATTCTAACAAATATTGTCTCAATATGAAAATAAATCATGGTCAATCATGGTCAACCATGGTCGAAATTGTAACAAATATTGTCTCTTGGTCCAACGTCACATTGTGGCAACCATGGTTATCCTTGGTAAACCATGTTCCAACGTCGCGTTCTGAGAAATATTGGCTCAATACGATAATCAACCATGGTCAATAACCATGGTCACATTATCACAAAGATTGTCTCTTCGTCCAACATCACATTGTGGCAACATGGTTATCCATGGTCAACCATTATTTAATGTCTCATTGTGAGAAAGGTTCTCTCAATATAAAAATCAATCATGGTCAACCATAATCTAATGTCGCATTATGACAAATATTTTCTCAATAAGAATATCAACCATGGCCAACTATGGTCAACCATGTTTATTTTACGGTTTATCTTATTTATCTTAGGGTTTGTATACCTTGGGTTTATAATATTTATCCCTTGGGTTTAATATTATTCCCTTGGGTTTTTAGTATTAATCACTTGGGATAATTATTCCCTTGGGTTTATAATCAACCATGGTCCAATGTAGAATTATGACAAAGATTTTGAAAATTAATCACGGTCAAGCATGCTCAACCATGGTCTAATATCACATTGTGACCAGGATTGTCTCAATATGAAAATCAACCATGGTCAACCGTGCTCAACCATGGTCAACCATGTTTATTTTAGTGTTTATAATATTTATCTTAGGGTTTATATACCTTGGGTTATTATATTAGTCCCTTAGGTTTAATATTATTCAACCATTGACAACCATGTTTTATAAAATCAATCATGGTCAGTCATTATCCAACGTCACATTGTGACAAAGATTGTCTCAATATGAAAATCAATCATTGTCTCAACCATGGTCCAACTTTTCCTTATGAAAAAGATTGTCTCAATATGATAATCATGGTAAACCATGTTTAGTCATGGTCAACCTTCGTTAACTATGTTTTTAGAATCAAACATGGTCATGCATGGTCAATCATGATCAACCTGGTCAAACGTCGCATTATCACAAAGATTGTGTTGATATGAAAATCAACCATGGTCCAACGTCGCATTATGACAAATATTGTCTCAATATGATAATCATAGTTAACTATGGTCAATCATGGTCAACCTTGGTCAACCATGGTCAACCTAATATTTATAAAACCAAACATGGTCATCCATGGTCAATCATGGTCAACCATGGTCGAACGTTGCATTGTCAAAAAGATTGTGTTGATATGAAAATCAACCATGGTTAAGCATGCTCAACCATGGTCCAACATCGCATTGTGAAAAGGATTGTCTCAATTTGAAAATAAACCATGGTTAACCATGTTTATTTTAGTGTTTATAATATTTATCTTATGGTTTATATACCTTGGGTTTATAATATTAGTCCCTTGGGTTTAATATTATTCCCTTGGTTTCATATTCTCTTGGGGTTTTAGTATTAATCCCTAGGGATTATTATCTTTTTGGGTTTGTAATATCTATCCCTTGGGTTTATTATTCCCCGAGGTTTATAATATCAACCCCTCACATTATGACAAAGATTATCTCTTCGTCCGACGTCACATTGTGACAACATGGTTATCCATGGTTAACCATTATGCAATGTCGCATTGTGACAAAGGTTCTCTCATTATGAAAATCAATGATGGTCAACCATAGTCTAACGTCACATTGTGACAAATATTTTGTCAACAAGAAAATCAACCAGGTCAACCATGGCCAACCATGTTTATTTTACAGTTTATATTATTTATCTTAGGGTTTATATACCTTGGATTTATAATATTTATCCCTTGGGTTTAATATTATTCCCTTATGTTTATAATCACTTGGGTTTTTAGTATTAATCACTTGGGTTAATTATTCCCTTGGTTTATAATCAACCATGGTCCAATGTCGTATTGTGACAAATATTCTCTCGATTTGAAAATAAATAATGGTCAAGCATGCTCAATATTATGTATCTTCATTTTATAATATTAGTCCCTTGGGTTCATAATTCCTTTGGGTTTTAGTGTTAATCCCTTGGATTTATTATACAAATCCCTTTAGTTTATTATTTCCTTTGTTTTATAATATCAATCATGGTCAACATAGTCAATAATAGCTAACCATGGTTAACCATGGTCGAATGTCGCATTGTGGCAATGATTGTATCAATATGAAAATAAACCATGGTCGAACATCTCAATATGATAATCATAATCAACTATGGTCAATCATGGTAAACCTTGGTCAAACATGGTCAACCTAAGATTTATAAAATCAATCAAGGCCATCCATGGTCAAGTTATACTTAACTATTTCCTATGTGTCGGAATATCCTAACATCCCCCCTTAAGAACAACTTGGGATAGGATTGAAGGATGTACAAATATGACACAATAGGAGAAGGAAGAAGGCACTAGAGCCTATCCCCCATATTCCAGATGAGAAACATAAAGCTTTAGAACCTAAAAGTGAAAAATGTATTTTTGTTGGATATTTTGAAGATGTCAAAGGATATAGACTTATTCCAATTAAGTCCAAAAATGTTATCATTAGAAGAGATGTAAAGTTTGCTAAAAATATATCGGCCTACGAGCCTAATTCAGCGGATGTGCCACCTCTCTCTATCTCTTCTACTTTTGAAAATATTTCTTCTTCAGATGATAAAAGCATGGATGACAACCCTCCCCACCTTCTCAGGATCCTCCTTCAGCTCCTCAACTTCCAAAATTGGTCCGTGCTACTCGAGATGCAGTAGGCACTCTTATCGGCGATCCTACAGATCAACAACGTACATGTTCCCAGTTCGATAGAGCCTCTTCTTTACTGGCTCTAGCTTCAACGAATTATGGTCTTGACACCTTTGCAGAAGCTTCAGGCCATCCAAATTGGGACGCAGCTATGAATGATGAATATCATTCATTAATTGCAAACGATACATGGGATCTTGTTCCTCTACCAAAGGGACGAAAACTTGTTAGATGCAAATGGGTTTATAGAACCAAGTATGGACCAGATGGAAAATTTGATAAACATAAAGCTCATCTTGTTGCTAAGGGTTTCTCACAAGTTGAAGGCATTGACTATACTGAAACCTTCTCCCCTATTGCAAAAATGAACTCTATCCACCTCGTTCTTTCCCTTGTTGCCTCTTTCAAATGGGAAGTCCATTATATGGATGTTAAATCTGCCTTCTTGCATGGGGACTTGCATGAAGAAATATATATGGAACAACCTACTAGCTTTATACAAACAAACTCTAGCCTTGTATGTCAGCTTAAGAAATCCCTTTATGGTCTCAAGCAAGCTCCTCGGGCTTGGTATGCCAAAATGGATAGCTTTCTTTTAGAAACTGGATTTTCTAGGTGTCATTCTGACAATACTGTCTACACCAAGAAAGTGGGAAAGTCTCTTATCATTCTCGTTCTTTATGTTGATGATCTTATCCTTACTGGTAGTGATCCCAACCTTATAAACCATGTGAAGTCTAACCTTAAAAAGAAGTTTGAAATGACAAACTTAGGACACTTGCATTATTTTCTTGGTCTTCAAGTATTGCAATCCAAGGAAGGTATTTCCCTTTCCCAGTCCAAATATGCCTGTGATCTTCTACGCCATTTTCACATGGAAGAATGTAAGCCAACCCATTCTCCCTTTCAGTCTGGAGCCAAAATTTCAGTCACCTGTACTTCCCTTGAAGTTGATGCTACCTTATACCATCAACTCGTAGGAAAACTTTTGTATCTGACCCATACTCGTCCTAACCTTTCCTTTGCTATTGGCCTTATTGCTCGGTTTATGCAAAACCCACATGAAAGTCATTAGAAATCAGCTAAAAGAATACTTCGTTATGTTCAAGGTACAGTTTAGTTTGGGATTCATTACAGTGCAGAAGCATCTCCTCTATTAGTTGGTTTCACTGATTCTGATTGGGCCTGTGACCCCGATGATTGGAAGTCTACTGCAAGTTATGTGTTCACTCTTGGTTCAGGACCTATTACATGGGCTTGCAAGAAACAAAGTGCCATTTCTCTTTCTTTAGCAGAAGTAGAGTATCGTGGTGTCGTAGAAGCTAGTAAGAAGCCTCATGGCTTCGTCATATCCTGTCAGAGTTTGGCTTTCAGTAGCAACATCCGACTACAATTTGGTGTGATAATCAAAGTGCCATTCAACTATGCAAATATCCAGTCCAACATCAGCGCAACAAACACATTGAACTGCACATGCACTTCATCAGAAATCTCATTCACAACCATGTTGTTGAAGTGCAATATTGTTCAACAAATGATCAAGTTGCAAACATCTTTACAAAGGCTCTCATAGAGGCGAAGTTTACTAAACTTAGATTTATGGTTGGAGTTCAGGAAGTTGTCACTAAGGGGGGATAGGCTCTAGTACCTCCTTCCTTCTTCTATTGTGTCATATTTGACCTCCATCAATCTTATCCCAAGTTGTTCTTAAGGGGGGATGTTAGGATATTCCGGCACATAGGAAATAGTTAAGTATAACTTGGTCTAGTGTAGATTTAGGTAAAGTGTGTTTCTTTACTATGTACGTTTGTAACTTACAATCTGACGGTCACAATATGTAGTGATCTGACGGTTCATTCTCTCCTTGGTATTACCGACACTTGATCCATGGCTTAACACCTAATTGGTCCATGATATCTATTTAAAGAGCATTGAGGGTCATTTGTAGGGTAATCGTTCATGAGAGAAGCTTATGTAAATTTTCATTCTTTTATTAATAAATTGCCTGAAGTGGTCGCTTTGGCTCAGGTTGTGGACTGTTTCCCTCTTAGAGGGTTTTAACCACGTCAACAATACTAGTGTATTGATCTGTGATCTATTTGTGAGCGGTGTCCTTTGGTGTTCTGTCTAAGGAACTTACCCTGTAAATTCCTACATAGTCATGGTCAACCATGTTTATTTTAGTGTTTATAATATTTATCTTATGATTTATATACCTTGGGTTTATAATATTAATCCCTTGGGTTTAATATTATTCCCTTGGGTTTAATATTATTCCCTTGGGTTCATAATCTCTTGGTATTTTAGTATTAATCCCTAGGGCTTATTATTCCCTTGTGTTTATAATATCAATCCCTTGGGTTTATAATATCAATCCCTCACATTATGACAAAGATTGTCTCTTCATCCAACGTCACATTGTGTCAACATGGTTATCCATGGTAAACAATTATCTAATGTCGCATTATGAGAAAGGTTATCTAAATATGAAAATCAATCATCATCAACCATAGTCTAATGTTGCATTGTGGCAAATATTTTGCCAATAAGAAAATCAACCGTGGCCAACCAGGGTAAACCATGTTTATTTTACAATTTATCTTATTTATCTTAGGGTTTATATACCTTGGGTTTATAATATTTATCCCCTGAGTTTAATAATATTCCCTTCAGTTTATAATCTCTTGGGTTTTTAGTATTAAGCACTTGGGATAATTATTCCCTTGGGTTTATAATCAACCATGGTCCAATGTCGCATTGTGACAAATTTTCTCTTGATTTGAAAATCAATCATGGTCAAGCATGCTCAACCATGGTCCAACATCACATTGTGACCAGGATTGTCTCAATATAAAAATCAACCATGGTCAACTGTGGTCAACCATGGTCAACCATGTTTATTTTAGTGTTTATAACATTTATCTTAGGGTTTATATACCCTGGGTTATTATATTAGTCCCTTGGGTTTAATATTATTCAACCATGGACAACCATGTTTTATAAAATCAATCATGGTCAATCATTGTCCAATGTCACATTGTGACAAAGATTGTCTCAATATGAAAATCAATCATTGTCTCAATTATGGTCAAACTTCAAATTATGACAAAGATTGCCTCAATATGATAATCATGGACAACCATGTTCAACCATGGTAAATCATGGTCAACCAAGGTCATCCATGTTTTATAAAATCAAGCATGGTCATCCATGGTCAATCATGGTCAACCCCGATCGAACGTCACATTTTCACAAATATTGTGTCGATATGAAAATCAAACATTGTTTAGCATGCTCAACCATGCTCCAACGTTGCATTGTTACAAGGATTGTCTCGAAATGTAAATCAACCATGGTCAACCATGTTTATAATATTTATGTTAGGTTTTATATACCTTGTGTTTATAATTTGTATCCCTTGGTTTTATTATTTCCTTGGGTTTATAATAGCAATCCCTTGGGTTTATCAATCTAAAGGTTCATATTCCTAGGGTTTAATATTCCTTATATTTATAATCTGTTGGGTTCTTAGTATTAATCCCTATGGTTTATTATTCAACTTGGGTTTATAATATCAATCATGGTCAACCATGGTCCAATGTCGCATTGTGATGAATATTATGTCCATACGAGAATAAACCATATTAGTCCCTGTTATAGACATTTTTGTGCCTTACAGCTCTAAGCATGAAATGTCCATAAACCAAGGGCTCCTAAGTCCCTAAAAGTGTTTTTCTAACTCCTAAAGGAACAAGGTCAACAAATTACAGCTTCTCCCAGAAGTTCTCCACCAGAAACTGCTCAGAATTAGTCAAATCAGGATCATTTCAGCTGCTCCACTAGCCAAGTGCATTGCATAGCACCTAAGTCCACTAGCTAGGTGCGTTGCAATGCACCTAAATGCACTAACAGGGTGCGTTGAGCAGGAAATGACAAGTGGCAGAGTCATTCCACGAGGTGGAGAGACAATGGAAGCTTCCAAAATCTTCTCCAATGACACTTGCCTCACTGAATTCGACCAAGGATGAGTAAGAGGCTTTCAGTCTCCAAGTGGAAGCAAGAACTGACAGAGAGAAGCCACTAATCAAATCATAAGCTGACTCATCCTCCTTGCATACATCTATATATGGATCCCTCATCCCAGAGATCCAGAGGCTGGAATTTTGCACATTGTAAGGAATTGTTGTTGGTTTTGAGATACATATCAGAGGATTAGGTGATCTATGCTTTGTTGGGGTTGAAGAAGGGACTTCTTTGCTGGGAGGTTGATGCTGGGTCAGGAATCATCGGTAGTAACTCCTCCTGGATATTCTTGTATATCAATAAAACTATTTGAGTTTCTTCTCCATGCTTGTGTTTCATTGATGCTTGTTACATTTGTATGGTTAAATTAAATTTGATCCTAAGTTATTTGTGAATATAAACCCATGTCTTTCTATAGTTTCCTTCTTCTGTGATCTTACAGGTACTTGGTGAAGCTGGGCAAGTGAGAGAGCAGGTAGCTGGAAGCTGTCAAAGAGGAGAGAGATTGGATCAAAGGACTAGCGCAAGACACAGGTTGGTTCATCCTATTCCTCTTTGTTTATAGTTCATAAAGAAGAATACAAAAGTAGTTTTCTCTGTTTTTTTCTAAGGTAGCTATCACACCTTAGTGTGATAGAGTAGTTCTAAATAGACACTTTTCTCGATAACAAAATGGCGACTCCGCTGGGGATCGTGTCTAGTTAGTTTGTTTGTGTTTCTCTTGTTGTTTATTTCATAAACTTAGAAGTAGCAATCGAACTGCATTTGCCATTAACAAATGCAAAGTAGACATCTGCTGCTTCAATCCATTCACTGGATCTGTTTATGATTTGAACAGCTGATTCATAAACTAACTGATTACCCTTGTGATAACTCTTAGACCCCCCCTTAGATCTACCTCTGATTGTGCATTTCTGATTGCTTTTACTCAGCCAAAAACCATAGATTAAACTGCAAACTGTGACACAGAACCCGGATAGAATTCTTGTTTCTGCCCCAGCGCAGGTTCTATGAAGAGGTTCTTCATTTCAACACACTACCCGAGAGGGCAACCTGCGCTGCAATGCAGTTTCTCTGTGTAACAGGTGCGCTGATCAGCCTAGCCTTGTGCAGCTGAGGTTCTTTGCTTCATTTTTTCCAGTTTTGTCTCTGATTTTTGCAGCCTGTGATCAGTATTTCATTGTTTCAAACCCCTTTTCCTTACTGATATTCCGCCTCAGTTGTACAAAAGAAACTGTAGATGTTTTTATGTGTTTGTTGCGTCGTTTACAGTTTTCCATTGCAAAAGTAGAATAGTCGTACTGTCGTCCTTTGATTTGGATCTGTCGCAAGTGTCGATTTTGATCATAGGAGAAAGTTTATTTGCTGTTGATAGTTGATTATGCTTTTACTTTTGCCTTTGGTTTGAATTTGTGACTTTCTAGTGTCAAAACGAGTATTTATTTCAAAATCATAAAGTGTCGTAATCATCTCTACCTTTTGATTTCGAAAAGAAGCTTGTTTGTGTTTGTCACTTGAAAGAAAATTCAGATTTGTACATCAACTTTCTTTTTAGGCATCAATATTAAGAAAGTGAAAAAAAAAACACATGCATGTGCATTTGCATATTGGCAGTCTGTTTGGCTTGATTTAGGAAAAGTGCATTTACAATATGCTCTTTGCTCTTTGCGAAAAGATTGTGTCTTTCTTTTCCCCTAGTAGCTAGGATTTTCATTGCTGAAAAGAGATAAAAGTTTGTTTATCATCTTTAGATTGCATTTTAGGAATTACATCTACATCTCGTGGTGATCCCAAAAGGAAAACTTCATAAGAAAGATAAACTTAATATAAATTCAATGAACCTAACAATGCTTTGGAACTTAACGCACAACATTTAGAGGTCTAGGCTAGAGACGTATTCTGGCGTCGTAAAGCCTGGTAACTGTTGTCCTCACTGATGGTTGGGTGATTCCCCCACTTTGAGACGATAAGTGCCAGTACGGACTTGTGCTCCCACGTACCGTCGAGTATATATTGGGAGACCCCTATAGGCTTAAATCCTTTATCCATAGGAAGCCGTGTCGGCCGCCCTACTGATCGCAATGCACCGAACACAACATTCAGGAATATTGATTGTCGTATCGTAAAAAGTATTCTGCAGTTTTGCGATTGGTTTGGTACTCCCTCTACCTAGAACTCCAGAGCAGTCCCTTTCGTTCCTTTTAAGACTCCTTAACGGAAAAGGTCCATCTGAGCACTTGTCACTTCAGGCTCATTAAAAATCGAAGGAGACTAGAGTCATCTTTTGTTTTTTCTCGACTCTTAGAAACTGAAAAAACAAGTTGTGTCAAAAAGCGTCTAAAATTCATTTAATTTGGAAACATACTTTCCCTTTATTTTAGTTGATCGAGTAATCCGCAATCGTGGAAGAAAGTCAATTGAAACCCCGTCGTTCGCGGAGGCTTACGAGTCAACCGTCTTTGTCTCCGGAATCGAAACCAGTACGGACAAAGCGAACTCGTTTAACCGGTTCCAAATCTCCTATCAAAGTTAGAACAAGTGTTCCAACGACATCAGAGACTCCGGTTACTCCAAACATTTCTGGAATCCCTGCCTCTATAGAAGAAGTTCAATAACCACAGAAGGACAGTGATACTGATCCTAGTTTGAGAATAAACACTTGCGTTACCGAACCAGTTCCATCTATAACCGGTTCGGAGAGTTTTACTCTTCAAACATCTGTCGCTGCTTCTTCGGCACCAGAAATATTTTACGGACCTGACGGTCTTCCCCTTCCACCTGGTCTGATTGCAATAGAAGAAATTATAGAAGATCCTCAAACAAGTACTCCAACGCACCTTGGAGTCGGGATCACTCTATATCCTTCGACATCAGAAGTTAGTCTACCACCAGCGGAAGTTCCTGTAGAATCGCTAGGTAATCTTTTGGATAGACTACAAATGTCTGAACAACCGTCAACATCTAAGACTGTGTCATCTGACACAGCGACGGCAGAACTCCCTGCTGTCACTCTGACAATGTTCGCCGGCATACAATCTGTCCCAACTAGCTCACAACCGCTAGAAGGAGCCCACTCAGGGGCTATTTCGACAGTCTGTTCCGTTCCTGTTTGTTCATCCGGAATAATATCCGGAAACTCTTATGTTGAGTCTCAACAAATTGATCCATTTGGAGGTCAATTTGGGCAGTCCGGTCCCCAAGGGCAAACAATTCTCTTGAGTTCTGGATTACCACCGTATGGGGGGCAGTATGCCCTTTCATTATCCCCTCCGGGAGGATATCCATACGAGAGTTCACAACAGCATTCAGGTTATACTGGAATTACCTCAAGTGGTTGGATACATATACTACCTCAACAACCAAGAGTTGTGTATTCGATGCAACAATGCGTACCTATGTCGAACATCCCGACTACGCCAGCTATTGTGACGGTGTCACAAGTTCAAGCGCTGCTGGTTGTATGTCAACCTCAGGTTTCTCAGGTTGTAATGCAACAGCCCCTTGACCCGGTGACTCAACCACAATCGCCGACCAATGGGGCGACACAGGTCCAGACGGGTACAATTACCCCTCACCTTGGTCAAACGGTTAGTATCGGGCCACAGCACATGGCTTCACAACCATGGCTGGTGCAATACCAACAACCGCAATTCCAACAAGTATACCAAGGTTCTGAGCAACAAATCTTTGCGAACAGTGGACAACCGTACATTCAAAACGGTCAAAATCAACCATTTTACAATGGTCAAGTCCACCAACCTTACCAAACATACCAGCATCAAATGCATTATGCCGGTATGCAAAGACCAACTGCTCAGGCGATTCCATCATATCCTGGGTATGCTTCACCTAACCTGAATCAACAGTTACCATTCGTGGCAACTTTAGAGTTACCTGATTTAAACCAGTTAACAAACGATCCAATTGCTTACGCCCCTTGGTGGCCAGTAATTCCGCATAAACTTCCATCAGATATTCCTAAATTTAATGGAAATCCGGGTGAAGATCCATCGAATCATGTGATGACCTTTCATCTATGGTGTTCATCAAACACCCTAAATGATGATTCGATAAGACTTCGCCTCTTTCAGAGGACGTTAACGGGTCCAGCGACAAAATGGTACATTGAATTGCCTAGAGCTTCGTTCGAAAACTTCAGTACCTTAGCCACAACCTTTTTAACCCATTTTCAATTACCGATAAGGTACGAAATGGGAACAGAACTTCTTACCAACTTCAAACAGACAACGGCCACTCACATATCTAATCATATACATGAGTGGTGACGTCATCGTAGGATGGTAAAAACGTACGTTCCCGATCAGCTATTAGCTGAATGGTTTATCAAGTCATTACTGCCTTCCATCACGGAAGATGTGGCAAAGGGGGGAGTCGTAACGGAAGAGCAAGTGATCGCTCGTGCACAATATCTGGACTTGATTTACACTCAGTCTGGCATGCTCTACGACAAAATACCTGACGCCCCTAGACCGGAATTCTCAATTCCTCCTCCTCCTAAATCGAACAATGACTCTCATGCCGGCGATGGCGTGATTGGCACGACAGACACGAAATCGACAAAGGCTACATCCAAAAAGGCCCGTAAGATTTCAGGTCAAAATGCAAAAGACGAACTTCTTGCTTCGGAAGTAAATGTCGTATCGACAGATAAGGGCAAGGAAACCAAACAACCAGGAAGCAAGAATAAGGGCAAAGGGAAGAAGAAGAAACAGGATGAATCATCACCTGAAAAACCTTCTTCAAACCCTCCTGGAAATAGGAAACCAAGAACTCCATGCTATATATGCGATGAGGATCACTGGACCTCAGAATGTCCGTACAAAGCTGAGCTTAAGAAATTATTTAAGAGTTCGAAAACCTCAGCAGTGTTAACTGATCCGTTTCCGAATCCAGGAACAAATCTGGTTGAAAGTGGAAATGCTTCCCCGTCTCAAGTGCTAATGTTGTCGATTTCAAAACAGCAGAATGATGCTTTGATTTCGACAAGGAACAAAGATTATGGGAATCCGCAGCTATCGAACAACAAGGATAAAGATCAACCAAGTAGTTCGACAACAACTTCGACAGAATTTGTACCACCCACCATCCCTGAATTGAAAAAAACCGCCGAAGGGAGTAGTACACAAGTCGACATTTAATCCCCGCGCTAGAGCGACAGTATTATAACATAGTGGAAGATTTTGCCCAATCGCCATCCGCTATGTCGACTCTTGAAGTACTACAAAATTTCCCATCCCAAAGGCAGGCTTTATTATCGGCCATTGGTGGGATTGATCCAAAGGATTCCAATCTTGTATCCTTCGACCACAAAGGATACGATCCACAGTTACCGGCTCAACTAGCTTTCCTTGTTCAAGTGAAAGCCCTCAACAAAACTGTTCATCGAACAATTATTGATGAGGGGTCATCTACATGTATTATGTCGATGAGTTGCTGGAAAAATTTAGGATCTCCAACCTTGTCACGGTCTGTGACGACATTAAAAGCATTCGACGGAAGGACATATACCCCATATTGTATCCTAAATAACTTGAAAGTTGAACTAGGAGGGAAAACAGTAGAAATAGATGTTGAAGTCATCGATGGGAATCTTTATTACAACATCCTACTGGGATGACCATGGATATATGCCATGGCAGCTGTTGTGTCGACCTATTTTAGAAAGATTGCACATCCCTTTCAAGGAGGGATCATCATCGTCGATCAACAAAATTTCCTCCCCAATGGTTCTCAAGTTACAGGAAGCATTCCCATGATCCATGGAAGCCCCCATTCGCTTCAAAATATCGGAGTAGGTCTACTAAAAGATCCTATACTAATGGGAACTTTCGCTCTCCCACCTCCAATCGATCTGGCGGAAGTAGCGTCGATAGGAACCTGCAACATGATATCTTCTATAAAGATATCAGAAAACGATATCAACATGGATCATGCAGTGGTTTTGCCCCCAAGCCCAATGGAAGTATTATAGCAATCAATGTTCCTAGCATGGGAGGCAAACCCAAATCAACGCTCATCAAGCGTTTGGATAGATAGGTCTAGAGAATATGGTACTCCTTCAGATCCTTGGTCGCGAGTGCATGTCACCAACGAAGGAATTCTCCAAGCTATGGTAGTTGAAGGAGCACCATGGAATGATTCCCACCATCGTTCTCTTCTTCCGGATTGTGAAGAAGATACTCAAAATGACCTTTACCATCCTTCAGTAGTTGATTTTCTATCAAATACTGTAAATATGGTGGATTCAGAGCGAAACGTGTCCAACATTGAAGAGACTATAGCCATAAATATCTCGACCAAAACAGAGTTGTAGAGAATATTTATGTCGGCAAATGTTGTTCTCCTTCAGAACTTGAAATATATAACGCTCTTTTTCACGAATTCAGAGATGTCTTTGCTTGGTCATACAGTGAAATGCCAGGCATCGACTCGAGTATCGTTGAACACGAAATTAAGATGTATCCAGATGTCAAACCAGTAAGACAACGGCTAAGGCAGGTGCACGCCAAGAAAGCCGCTGCCATTAAGGCAGAAGTTGAAAAACTTCTCCATGCTGGTTTCATCTACCCGGTTCCTCTAACCGATTGGGTATCGAATATTGTCCCTGTTATGAAAAAACAAGGGACAATTAGAGTGTGCATCGATTATAGGGATGTAAATCAAGCTTGTCCAAAAGACAACTACCCTACACCTTTCATTGACCAGATAATTGATGAATGCGTCGGATGCGAAATATTTTCATTCATGGATGGATTCTTCGGGTATAATCAAATAAATATCCACCCACAGGACCAGTCAAAGACTGCATTTATTTGTCCGTGGGGCACATTCGCATATCGAAAATTACCCTTTGGTTTAAAGAACGCAGTGGCGACGTTTCAGAGGGCAATGAATTATGCCTTCTATGACATCAAAAACATCGTTCAACCATACCTCGACGACCTTCCGGCTCATTCGCGAAAGTGGACTGATCATCCGCAGCATTTAAGAGTGATATTTCTACGTTGCCGACACTACAAGATACGACTCAATCCGCACAAATGTGTATTTTGCGTCGTTTACTTGGCTTTGTAGTCTCCAAGGATGGGATTCGTCTCGACCCGTGTAAGGTCCAGGCAATCATAAATTTGCCTCCACCTTCGAATTTGCTTCAGATTCAGAAACTCCAAGGGAAAGCAAACTTTCTGAGGAGGTTCATTCCAAATTACGCTGAACTTGCTAAAGGTTATACTCGTCTCTTGAAAAAGGAGGTACCCTTTGTCTGGGATCAGGTCGCGCAAGCTTCCTTTGTTGCTTTAAAAGATTCCCTAATGAAAGCATCATTAATGTACGCCCATGATTATCAAAGAGATTTTAACCTGTATCTGGCTGCAGCAGATACCACCATCGCAATGGTTTTAGTCCAAGAAGTTGATGGAATTGAACATCCTATATATTATTTAAGTAAGAACTTAAATGATACAGAAAGCAAATATTCTTATGTTGAAAAACTAGTGCTTGCAGCTGTTCAAGCGATACAAAGATTTCAACACTATGTCCTCTTTCGGAAGACTACCATTCTGTCAGATTGCAACCCCATGACTTATATATTGTCGCGACAGTTGCTGGGGGGAAAATATTCAAAATGGATAGCAATCCTTCAAGAGTTTGATCTGGAATTTGTAAAATCCAAATCAAAGAAAGCTCTAGTTTTCGCAGAATTATTATGCGATCTCCCATCGTCGTCCAACGATGAAACATCCGAAGAAACAATCGTGGATGAAAGTTTGTTTCTGATATCTACAAGCAATGAGTGGTATGGGGATATAATCATTTATCTCCAAACCCAAAAACTTAGGCCAAACACCTCCCACTCTGAACAAAAACGTATACGATACCAAGCAAAAGACTACATGATCGTCGGTGATACACTTTACCGTCGTGGTATTGATACAGTTCTGAGAAGGTGCCTCACCCATGAGGAGGCCGAAAAAGTCCTAAATGAGTGTCATTCAGGCGCGTGTGGGGGGCATCAATCTGGATATGCTACAGCACAAAAATTTTTACGAGCAGGATACTTCTGGCCAACAATGTTCAAAGATTGCATAACCGCAGTCAGAAGTTGCCATGCTTGTCAAATTTTTGATAGCAAAACCAGAAGACCACCCGCACCTCTACAACCAATAGTTGTTGTTGGGCCATTCGCCAAATGGGGCATCGATTTCATGACATGTAACCCCACCTCGACCGGGGGGCATGGGTATATCATAGTCGTAGTTGACTATTTTACCAAATGGGCCGAGGCGATGCCTGCATTAGATAATACTGGTGAAACAGCTGCCCTCTTCTTTTTCAATCATGTAGTCGCCAGATTCGGCGTACCACAGGCTATAGTCACAGATCATGGATCGCATTTCCGCAATCACATGATGGTTGAATTAGCTGCCAAACTAGGGTTGTCTCATGACAGCTCTACTCCATATTATCCGCAGGCCAACGGACAAGTTGAAGCGATCAACAAGGTCCTGAAACGCATGCTGCAAAGGATGATCAGAGTTCACAAAAGAAGATGGCACCTAATCCTGTACTCAGCTTTGTGGGTTTACCGAACATCGGTAAGGAATGCAACCGGGTTCACACCCTTCCAACTGGTATATGGCCTGGAAGCAGTCTTACCAGTCCAGTGTGAAATCTCGTCTCTCAAACTCGCAATTGATCTCCTCCCCGGAACTTCAGAAGAAGAGGCTCGTTTCTTGGAATTAATCCAATTGGATGAAACCTGTCGTGACGCCGCTTTGGCTAACGAAGCCCATAAGAAACGAGTCAAGGCACAGTTCGACAAAAATGTCAAACCCCGTGTCTTCTCAGAAGGTGACTTGGTCTTGCTTTACGACCAAGAATCCGATAAATTGGGAGCAGGTAAATTTAAGTCTTTATGGATGGGCCCCTATATTGTTAAGCGGGTGTTAGCAAAGGGAGCCTACGAGTTAATGGATTATGACGGAATTCCACTGGCGCAACCTCGTAATGGGTTGTACCTCAAGCGTTACTATGCGTAATAGTAACCAATATGCTTTTGTTATATTTTTGTTTTCGCTAAAGTGTTTGTTTTGGTCGAGTAATCCACCTTTTTACATTTATTGCAGATGTCAAACCCATTGGAGCCATGTGTTGGATATGCCGACGGAGCGAGTCGTAGTTCGCGGAACCTGTCCTCCGCAGCCTGGGCCATTTTTGATCCAAACGGCGAGTTAGTAAGTTTCAGAGGTGTATGTATTGGTCGATCAACGAATAATATCGCTGAGTATAGCGCGTTGATAGAACTTCTCTCTGATGCCATCACTCATGGTATACGCCGACTAATTGTCAGGCTAGACTCACAGCTCGTAATACTACAACTCAATGGTATATATCCCATCCGAAACTCAGCTATTTATCGCATGTTCCTAAGGGTTAAGATTTTGGAAAGACAATTTGATCTTATTCAATACCAACATATTTCCAGAAACTTAAACACATTAACCGACTCATTAGCAAACTATGTGTTAGATAGACATTTGCAACATTTATAAAAAGAAACACATCATCAATGTTTTACATGTGGATCATGTAGCTCAACCAAAATAAAACTCCGAAAATCAAAAATATATATAGCTGTTTATGGTTTATATATAATGTTCTGTAACCAAGACAAAATCGGTCACGCGACCCAAAAACTCAAAATGCTAGGGGGCACCCTAGTCTAATGATGTTCGTGATAGCAAGTCACAGCCTGTGCGATCATGCGTAGGAGACGAGTCCATCGTCTGGGCACACCAGTAGTATGCCGCTGTAACCGCAAAGGTAGCTCGTCAGTCCTCACATCTGGTATACTGAGAGTGAGTCCCTCAACCTGCTCCTGCAAAGCTGTGAGAGTCTCGGCCACATCGAGGTCACGAAGAATAGCCCTTCCGGCGGCCTCTCCTGCTGGGGCAATAGCTGGTACTCTTAGGCGAACTACTGGACGAACAGGACCAACATCTGCATGTACGCATGAGTTTGATTAGAGTCTTGATAGAACAAAGCATAAGGACATTATAAACAAAAACAGTAAACAACAATATGGTCAGAGATTTTACCAATAGCACCCCACTGCTCGCCATCCGGCAGTACTAAATCTGGATCACCCCGGAAGTCCATGCCAGCATATGGATACTCGGCATAAACCATCTCCTAACGATCAAACCACCTGAAGAAGGTATCAGAAAATGAAATCTGAGATTGGCCAGCATGCCTAGACATATGGTCAACCCATCTCTGCATACGTGGTTCAGTAGGAGAAGGTAAATCGAGTGCAATGTACTGCGGCTGCATCAGTGGTATCTTCTCCAAGGCGAAGGTGGTCAAAATAGAACCATACCCAAAGTTCTTCAACCTCCCGTTCTTTATCTTGGTCAAATGAAATGGTAAAACGAGAGGTAAAAAAACACTTTTTAATTACTTTTACGTAGTTCAAAGTAAAATATTAGCGTTTTAATCTCGTTTTCAAGCAAATATTGTTCATTTCTAACTAGTTTGATGAAGCAGTTGAAAATACAGTACGATCTTTGGAAGGACAAAGCTATTTATGGTAAAGACCATCTGATCGAGCAGTGTTACCGCAAGGTTCAAGCTCGTTAAAAAATAAACCCGCACCGAGCAAATGTTTCCACCCGCGTTTAATCTCGTTAAAAAATGAACTATCCCCTGGTAAATAACCACCGTGAATGTAACATTTTAGCCATTAAAGCCTTGGTCGTGTTTGCACCGTCACCTCCACTTTTCCATTGGCCGATCATTCACCTCCATTTGATTGTTTACCCATTTTGAGGAACAGCTGCGAAGAGTGATTTCACTAGCCATCCTTGTGACACTGCCGTGATTGGAAAATTCCAAACCTTACCTGGAATCAGCTGCTACCCATTTTTATCACTCGTTCCTCAAAAGACGAGTCTTCTTTAAGCTCTTTTCTGACTCGTAAAATATGAAAAGATTGCCGAGTTTTGGCCTTCCAGCTCGTTAAAGCGACGGGAAGTGCTATCCCTCCTCTAGATTTTAATCTTTTTGGACCTGAGGGATTATTGCACAAAAAGATCGAGCGCTTGTTTTGTTCGGCTCGTTAAAGCTAATCGAAAATTCATCCCTTTGTATTGTTTTATACTTTTTCGGACTCAAGGGATTAGATGACGAAAAAGAAATTTTGGAGTTACCTTTACGTACCTTTTCAGACTCTGTAAAAATGAAAAGGACCGAGTTATCTTTGTCGTTAGACTCGTTAAAAATATTAATAGCGACAAACTTGTCTTTAGACGAGAACGAGTTTCACTATTGCTAGGCTCGTTAAAACATAGCGATGGGTTTTCCCGAAGGGCAAATTATAGAACAAGCATATGTTATCCTCCTCAAGCTTGACAAAAATAAAGAGGTACTGGTCACCAATGACTGGGGAAAAATTGGGAAGAAAACTCAAAGAATCTTTATTGGTAGCAAGTCGCTCTTGAACATGACACTTCCACTCCGTGCCCGAGTCGGGTTGGGTTGTTTCATTCACCGGTCACATCGCCATGGTCACGCCATACCATCCACATTTGGGGTTAATGCTACCAATCCATCACATAAGTGTCGCCGACATGTTCAAGAGAAGTCATCTTGAAAGGCCACCTGTGTCCCGCCCACTACCATACATTATACTCCATTCTTTCATGACCGCCACCCTGAACCATATATCATCAGATCGTTTTCACCTCCATCAAAATCATTTGCTCCGTTCCGTGTCATTGATGTGGGATTCATTAAGGCCCTCCTATGACGGATCACTTCTTGTCGACATCAGCTCATTATCCAAGAAGTTGGTCTAGGAACACCCCATTCAGTACTTTGAAGCTTGCATGCCTTAATGGCAAGTTTCTCACTTCCGGCGACGGGTTTACATCAATGACCTTCGACCGAAAGATTTTGCGTGGTGTTCGACGCCAAGTCCTTTATTCACACCACGTGAATTGTACTGCAGTACCTTGAGGATCATTATCATTATCGGTGATACCTCTCGCGCTTGTTAACAGTTTACATCATTGACTGGTAATCAAGCGATGTCTTTCCATGTTCGACTTCAAAAAATTTCTCACATGGATCGACTTGTACTTCGAGTGAAGATCGGACAAGATTGAAGACCCCGGATCTAGTTTCATCCATCCGGGATGCGATATATATTCAGGAAAATAAAGACATTCAAATGTACAGCATTACAGCACAGATAATCATCCTACCAAAAGGATGATGGCTCTATCAGAATCATCAGTCTACCATCAGACGATTGTATGTCCTATGTACATGAAAATGAATTTATAAAGCTGAGCATGGGAATGCCCGCCTCAGCTAGATCATGAAAACAGTATGAAGATAATGTATTGTATTGTATCTTATTACAGGTCTCCTCCCAGCATTGAAAGAACTTCGGATCCTCATAATAAAGCATTTCACCCGATAAACGCCTCATACTTTAGGGGGCAACTGTTATAGACATTTTTGTGCCTTACAGATCTAAGCATGAAATGTCCATAAACCAAGGGCTCCTAAGTCCCTAAAAGTTTTGTTCTAACTCCTAAAGGAACAAGGTCAACAAATTACAGCTTCTCCCAGAAGTTCTCCACCAGAAACTGCTCAGAATTAGTCAAATCAGGATCATTTCAGCTGCTCCACTAGCCAAGTGCATTGCATAGCACCTAAGTCCACTAGCTAGGTGCGTTGCAACGCACCTAAATGCACTAACAAGGTGCGTTGAGCGGGAAATGACAAGTGGCAGAGTCATTCCACGAGGTGGAGAGACAATGGAAGCTTCCAGAATCTTCTCCAATGACACTTGCCTCACTGAATTCGACCAAGGATGAGTAAGAGGCTTTCAGTCTCCAAGTGGAAGCAAGAACTGACAGAGAGAAGCCACTAATCAAATCATAAGCTGACTCATCCTCCTTGCATACATCTATATATGGATCCCTCATCCCAGAGATCTAGAGGCTAGAATTTTGCACATTGTAAGGAATTGCTGTTGGTTTTGAGATACATATCAGAGGATTGGGTGATCTATGCTTTGTTGGGGTTGAAGAAGGGACTTCTTTGCTGGGAGGTTGATGCTAGGTCAGGAATCATCGGTTGTAACTCCTCCTGGATCTTCTTGTATATCAATAAAACTATTTGAGTTTCTTCTCCATGCTTGTGTTTCATTGATGCTTGTTACATTTGTATGGTTAACTTAAATCTGATCCTAAGTTATTTGTGAATATAAACCCATGTCTTTGTATAGTTTCCTTCTTCTGTGATCTTATAGGTACTTGGTGAAGCTGGGCAAGTGAGAGAGCAGGTAGCTGGAAGCTGTCAAAGAGGAGAGAGATTGGATCAAAGGACTAGCGCAAGACACAGGTTGGTTCATCCTATTCCTCTTTGTTTATAGTTCATAAAGAAGAATACAAAAGTAGTTTTCTCTGTTTGTTTCTAAGGTAGCTGTCACACCTTAGTTGGATAGAGTAGTTCTAAATAGACACTTTTCCCGATAACAGTCCCTTGGGCTTAATATTACTCCCTGGGGTTCATAATCCCTTGGGGTTTTAGTATTAATCCCTTTGATTTGTAATAACAATCCCCTGGGTTTATAATACCAATCTATTGGGTTTATAATATCAATCTTTTTTATTTATAATATCAATCATAGTCAACCATGGTCAATCATAACCAATCATGCTCAACCATGGTCGAATGTCACATTGTAACAATGATTGGATCAATATGTAAATCAACGTTTGTCAACCATGGTCCAATGTCGCATTATGACAAAGATTGTTTCAATATGAAAATTAATCATTGTTTCAACCATGGTCCAACGTCGCATTATGATAAAGAATCAACTATGGTTAACCATGGTTCAATGTTGAATTGTGACAAAGATTCTTTTGATTTGAAAATGAATCATGGTCAAGCATTTTCAACCATGGTGAAATGCCACATTGTGATAAGGGTTATCTCAATATAGAAATCAACCATGGTCAAATATGTTTATTTTAGGATTTATAATATTTATCTTAGGGTTTATAATATTTATCTTAGGGTTTATAATATTTATCGCATTGTGACATATATTGTCTCAATATGAGTATCAACCATGGTCAACCATGGTGCAATGTCACATTGTCATAATGGACAACCATGGTCCAATATCCTGTGAATAATATTATAGCCTAGGAATATGAATGCTTATATTAATAAATCTAAGAGATTGATATTATAAACCCAAAAAATTAATATTATAAACCCAAAAAAATAATAAACCCAGGGGATTAATAATAAAATCCCAAAAATCTTTTAATCTCAAATAAAACTCTCTTAAATTTCTAATAAAAAAATATAAATAACTTAAATTATATATTTTATTATTTAACTATTTTATATTTATATATTAATTTTTTATTATGAGTATATTTAAATAACTAAAAAAATAAATTTAAAAACAAATATATATAATTTTATAATTTAAAAATAATTAAATAAAAATTTAACTTTTAATCATTAGATTTTTATAATTATTTTTTATATTTAAAAATTAAAGATAATAAAACTTATAAATTTTAATATATAATTTTATATATTTTTAAGTATCAGAACTTTTATTACTGAAACTATCCACGTAAACCTTTCAATGTGTTAAAGTGTGTTTTTTAAGTTATTGATTTAACAACTACATATGAAATTGTTAAATAATATTTATTTTGGTAAAATTTTCATCAATGATATTTTTTTAGTAATTCATCATAAACCTTTCAAGTTGTTTAAAGTGTGTTTTTTAAGTTATTGATTTAACAACTACATATGAAATTGTTAAATAATATTTATTTTGGTAAAATTTTCTATGAATGGTATTTTTTTGGTAGTAAGTAATCATCTATCTATAGGTTCATATAAATTATATTTAAATAGAATAATAAATTAAATATAATTTAATTAAAATAATAAAATATAGGAAAATTATGTTATACAATTTAAAAATAATATTAAAATATTATAATTAAGTGATAATATTTTAAATATAGTTTTATTTTATAATTGAGTGATAATATTTTAAATATAGTTTTATTGGATATTAAGAAGACTAAATTTTGTCAATTGGATTTATATAGGGTTGTTGGGTATAATGGTTGCTATCTTCTCCAACTATGTTCAAAGCTTGACAAGTAACATGATGAGTTATAATGTCTTAAATATTTTTATATTGGCTTTGAACCTTGTGAACTCTTGAGTATACATGTGGGTTGGCCTAGTACCAACAACTCATTTTAAAGAGACATTGATTTCTTTTCTCCATAAAAAATACAAATGAAAAACAATAAATTTTTTAATATACATATATATTATTTAATTATTTATTATGTTTTTTAAATTTTCTATATTAAAAAATTATATATATATATATATAATATATATATAAATTTAATTATCATATAAGTATGTAATTATTTAAATCTTATTTAATTTAATATATATATATAATATATATATATTAAATTAATTCTTATTTAATTATTTAATTTTTTATTTAATTTAATTAATAATTTAATTTTATATATTTTATATTTTTAAATATAAAATTGGATTGTTGAATTATGAAATTGATATTCTTATTTAATTTAAATTAATTTTTTATTTTAAAATTTAAATATAATAAAATTTATAAATTTTATATATTTTTTAAATATCAGAAATTTTATTGCTTTCATATTCATGAAATTTAATACTAAACTATCCACATAAACTTTTAAAGTGTACCTTTTCCGTTATTGATTTAACAATTACCTATGAAATTGTTAAATAATATTTATTTTGGTAAATTTTCTATCAATGATATATTTTTGTAGTAATTCATCAATCTATATAGGTTCATATAAATTACATTTACATAGAATAAGAAATTAAATATAATTTAATTAAAATAATAAAATATAACAAAAAATTATGTTATAAAAATTAAAAATATTATAATTAAGTGATAATGTTTTAAATATAGTTTTATTTTGTAAGTCAATGATAATATTTTAAATATAGTTTTATTGGATATTAAGAAGATTAAATTTTGTCAATTGGATTTATATAGGGTTGTTGGGTATATGGTTGCTATCTTGTCCAACTAGGTTCAAAGCTTGGCTAGTAACATGATGAGTTATAATGTCTTAAATATTTTTATATTGGCTTTGAGCCTTGTGAACTCTTGAATATACATGTGGGTTGGCTTGGTACCAACAACTCACTGTTATAATGTCTTAAATATTTTTATATTGGCTTTAAGCCTTGTAAACTCTTGAATATACATGTGGGTTGGCTTGGTACCAACAACTCACTTTAAAGAGATGTTGATTTCTTTCCTCCATAAAAAATACAAATGAAAAACAATAATTTTTTTAATAGACATATATATTTTTTAATTATTTATTATGTTTAAAATTCTTTATATTAAAAAAACTATGTACTAATAAATTTAACACTTTTCTATGTTTAATAAATCTAAATTTAAAATGAATTTATTATATTTATATATTTTATATTTAATTATCATATAAGTTTGTAATTATTTAATTTAATTTTTTTTTAAGATGGAGATGAATTATAACAATAAAATAGAGTTAAGAATATCATTTGTGTTTTTCCCTAAAATTCCAATAGGTATCAAGTTTTCAAATTTCCATGTTTTGTTTGAAGACAAATTGTTGTCATTTTCGACCTATTTTGTCTTCCAAGCTTCATTTTCTAAATTTTGAAACAAGAATGGGAGCATGTAATCCATTTGTTGCCCGTCCAAAATCACAACATGATAAAGATACTCAGGGATTCCTTAGATTGTAGCAGAGATGAACACCAACTCAATTCGTTTAGGCTTTTGAGCACCCTATGAAATGTGTGTTTTTGATTTTTTTTTTCTCCCCCATCCAAAATGCTTCTCATCATAATTTCCAAGATGTAGTTCATAGAAAATGATAGAATATCACAGTTATGAGTCCTTGAAAATTGCTTCTAGTTTAGTTATGAGTTCAGTGATAGAAAATTGATATATTATAGATTCTATAATACAATTTTACCCACATAAAAAATTCTACTATACCAATACTTTAACCATCTAATTCTTCATACTTTTCACATCCAAATTCTTATTTACTTCCAAATCCACATCCTTGTTTCATATAGCACTACCTCTAAATCACTATACATTCATGTGCACATGTCTTGGGTGCACATGCTAATTTATTTATAAAAGTGAAATGTTGCACTTAGTAACTAATCTACAGAGGGGAAATGCTGCACGCGACAACGACAGCGGAAGAAAACCCTTACCTAAACGACTCGGTAAAGTTGAAATAGAAAGTGGAAGTCAGTAATGAGATGGTAAGAAAGAGCGCTACTCGAAAATGTGGCTCTAATCCATGAATGAACACCAAGACGTGATGTCTACGTAGTTGGTGATCGGCCACATTATGAACACCAAGATAGATGTCCGGTGATATGTTCTCAATGATAAACAACTAATTCATTATTGTATTACGGGCGAAATTTGGTTGATGGGTTATTTTGGGGATGGATTTTTTTTTAATTAAAATATATAGATAATATTCACTTAAAACATTATTTAATATATTATATTTTTATTAAATATTATTTATGATAATTGAGTTATTATATTTTTATTAAATATTATTTATAATTTTTGAGTTAAGAGATTTATTTACAATCTATTACTAGGGGATGTGTAAGTTTATTGGTGTATTTTTTAAAATAAAAATTATGTTTTAGATAGAAAAATAATATCACCTAAAAAGATGAATAATATTGATAATAATAAAAATATTTCAACAAAGATTATTTGAAGATTTATGTTAAATGTCTATATCAATTTCATATCTATAGAATTTCATATATATTTATATAATTAATCTTATATATAATGAAAAATAACAATTTAAACCATAAAAAGTAACATAGGATGCCTCTCGACCCAAATTAAATCCCTACTTAAAATAAATATACACTGATTAAAACCTTACCTTACAGTGATGTGTGGTTTGACGGTAAGTCATATGTGCAAGCCCAGGGAGACCGAAGTTCAAATCTCATTGAGTACAATGACCTGCTGTGGTGGCGGCTAGAGGGGTGGATTCCCCTTTCCCGTGAGTCTGCTCTTGCTAAAATCATAGGAACTTAGTATACCCCACTTGCAGGTGGTTGGTTATGCTCTTGGTGTTATAGTGGCAGCTATGAAGTTTGATCCTGGGTCTCCCATAGATTAGGCTGAGGTTAAAAAAAAAAACCTTACCTCTTGTAATTTCTGAATTCCTACTCCCTTCTGTGTGGAAATGTCACCTTCTGTCTGGAAATGTCATAGTTTGCGAATGGAAGCAGCTGGTTCTAAATTTTTGTTTATATATATAGAAACTCCGATCTGGTTTTCTTCAAGTAATAGTACTGTGTTCATCCATTTGTGAAGGTTGCTTGTTCGTCGATAATGGCAGAAAGAAAGCCCCATCTAGTAGCGGTCCCGTCCTTGGCTCAAGGCCATCTCATTCCATTCCTTCAGCTAGTCAAGCTTCTCGCCTCGCGCAGCGGCTTCACAGTTTCGTTTATCACGACCCCGGGGAATGCGAAACGTCTGCAGCCGGAGGTCGAGGGTTCGAATCTGGACATCCGGCTGGTACCTATTCCCTTGCCTCCAATCGAGGGTGTGCCCCCGGGAACCGACAGCACAGACAACGTCCCCATGCACGTCGTTCCGTTGCTCTTTGCTTCCTCGCACAAGCTGGCGGCCGCGTTTCAAGAATGGTTGGATCAACAGATGGTTGGTTCTTCTCCGGTATGCTGCATCATCGTGGACATGACAACGGGATGGGCTCGCCGTGCGGGTGCCAACCTCGGGATCCCCAGCGTCGCTTTCTACACGTGTGGGGCGTTCGGGTTGTCTCTCGTGCACTTCGTCTTTAACCGCACCTCGTACGACGACGACGAGTCTTTTGATGTATCGGAGCTCATCTTCGGGCTTAAGCTCCGCAGGTCCGACTTGACGGTATCGTGGCGTGATCCGGAATCTCATCCGCTCTGGAATTTTCTTCGGGAGGAGCTTAACGGGAGCTTGGAGGGGCTGGGCATAATTATTAATACGTTTTACGAGTTGGAATCCCGGGCGATCGATTACATTGGGAGCCTCACCGGGAAACCTGTGTGGAACATTGGTCCCCTGCTTCCTCCCGCTGCTATAGGCCAGACGGGGATAGATCGCCGGAAAATTCGAAGCCGCGGCAAGGCGGCGGATATCGACGAGGATGAGTGCTTGCGGTGGCTAGATTCCCGGCGTCCGAATTCGGTGGTATTCGTGTGCCTAGGGAGCCAGTTTTTCCTGAATGAAAACCAAATCGGTGCGCTGGCTTCGGGGTTGGAGAGTAGCGGGCAGGCCTTCGTGTGGGCCATCAGATGTCCTTCTCACACGGATGTGAAAGGCTCCAAAGAGACGGAGGTGGGGCTGGCGGAGGGATTCGAAGAGAGGACGAGAGAGAGGGGGCTGATCATATGGGGATGGGCGCCTCAGCTCTTGATTCTTTCGCATCCTTCAGTGGGCGCTTTCTTGAGCCACTGCGGGTGGAATTCTACGCTGGAGAGCATCAGCATGGGAGTCCCCATGATCACGTGGCCCATGTTTGCAGAACAGCCCTTTAACTCTAAGCTCCTGGTAGAACGTTTGGGGATAGGCATACAGATATGTTTGGATGTGAGCGGTATTCCAGATGAAGGGGAAGTACGAAGAGCTGTCACCATGCTTTTGGCAGAGGAAGAAGGAAAGAGCATGAGAACCAGAGCCGAGGCGCTGAGTAAGGTTGCTAAAATAAGTGTGGACAAAGAAGGATCTTCTTATAGTAATTTGGAGTCTTTTGTTCAAGAAATGGAAAAACTGCATCACAATCTGGTTGTGTTGCCTCGCGTGAATGGATATAATGAATAATTAAAGTGGTGCTGGTCTCGCAAGGGAGTGGAAACAAGCAAGAAACTATGGGACTTGTCACGCCTCGTCCAGAATTGCCGATGTTGTTCTTGTTATGTTATGGATTTTATAATAGAAGCGTGGCTTATGTTTTTGATTTAAATATGCAGTGTGAGAATTTCATGATTGGATAAGAAGGATATATTTATGTCGGGCACACATAAAGTGTGAGATTGTATATGGTGAATAATCCCACTTATACTTAAGTGGAATCCTTATGGGATCATACTTAGATGAAGTGTGAGAATGGAAGATCTTTATGTTTGTTTGGATTAAAGTGTGAGATTGTATATGGTGAATAATTCCACTTATACTTAAGTGGAATCTTTATGGGATCATACTTAGATGAAGTGTGAGAATGGAAGATCTTTGTTTGGATTAAAGTGTGAGATT